>JAAAWK010001029.1:0-49906 GCA_022496015.1 Hordeum marinum
TACCCCTTTGACTTTCACCGGACGGGGTTTGACCGAGGCACATTTTCACCTAGTTGTGATAGGCCAGCCCATAGCAACATCTTAGCACAAGGTGGGCCTCAAGCCACCGCAAGATTCCCTCGGTACCGACTCATTGCGAAAGTTTCCCAACGTAAGAGGGCCCAGGGCAAGACCTGGCGGCATTGACAGCCACCAGGTCCCCCGTCCCGTCTAACCCTAATACTGTTGACCGAACGGATCTACCCCTTTGACTTTCACCGGACGGGGTTTGACCGAGGGACATTTTCACCTGGCTGTGATAGGCCAGCCCATAGCAACATCTTAGGTCAAGGTCGGGCCCAACCCACCACAGGATTCCTTCGGTGTCGACCCGATGCGAAAGTTTTCGAACGGAAGAAGGTGCCTCGAAAGACCCTAGCGGCATTAACACCCACCAGGTCCCCCGTCCCGTCTAACCCGTGACACTGTTGACCGAACGGATCTACCCCTTCGACTTTCACAGGACGGGGTTTTGAACGCGGGACATTTTCACCCTGGCTGTGATAGGCCAGCCCATAGCAACATCTTAGCACAAGGTCCGGGCCCAACAAACCGCAAGATCCCCTCGGTATCGACCCGACGCGACAGTTTCCAATCGTAAGAGGGCCGAGGGAAAAACCTGGCGGCATTGCCACCCCCAGGTCCCCCGTCTCGTCTAACCCTGACACTGTTGACCGAACGGATCTACCCCTTTGACTTTCACCGGACGGGGTTTGACCGAGGGACATTTTCACCTGGCTGTGATAGGCCAGCCCATAGCAACATCTTAGCACAAGGTCGGGCCCTACCCACCACAAGATTCCTTCGGTGTCGACCCGATGCGACTGTTTCCGAACGTAAGAGGATGCAGGGAAAGACCTGGCGGCATTGCCACACCTAGGTCCCCCGTCCCGTCTAACCCCTAACACTGTTGACCGAACGGATCTAGCCCTTTGACTTTCACCGGATGGGGTTTGACCAAGGGACATTTTCACCTAGCTGTGATAGGCCAGCCCATAGCAACATCTTAGCAGAAGGTCCGGGCACAACAAACCGCAAGATCCCCTCGATATCGACCCGATGCGATAGTTTCCAAACGTAAGAGGGCCCAGGGCAAAACCTGGCGGCATTGCCACCCTAAGGTCCCCCATCCCGTCTAACCCAGACAATTTGGAACGAACGGATCTACCCCTTAGACTTTCACTGGACGGGGTTTGACCGAGGGACATTTTCACCTGGCTGTGATAGGCGAGCCCATAGCAACATCTTAGCACAAGGTAGGGCCCAACCCACCACAAGATTCCTTCGGTGTCAACCTGATGCGACAGTTTCTGAACGTAAGAGGGTGCAGGGAATGACCTGGCGGCATTGCCACCCCTAGGTCACCCGTCCCGTCTAACCCTTGACACTGTTGACCGACTGGATCTACCCCTTTGACTTTCACCGGACAAAGTTTGACCGAGGGCCATTTTCACCTGGTTGTCATAGGCCAGCCCACAGCAAAATCTTAGCACAAGGTCCGGGCCCAACAAACAGCAAGATCCCCTCGGTATCGACCCGATGCGACAGTTTCCAAATGTGAGAGGGCCTAGGGCAAAACCTGGCGGCATTCCCACCCTCAGGTCCCTCGTCTCGTCTAACCCTGACACTATTGACGAAACGGATCTACCGCTTTGACTTTCATCGGACGGGGTTTGACCGAGGGACATTTTCACCTGGCTGTGATAGGCTAGCCCATAGGAACATCTTAGCACCAGGTCCGGGCCCAACCAACCGCAAGATCCCCTCGGTATCGACCCGATCCGACAGTTCCAAACGTAAGAGGGCCCAGGGAGAAACCTGGCGGCATTGCCACCCCTAGGTCCCCCGTCTCGTCTAACCCTGACACTGTTGACCGAAAGTATCTACCCCTTTGACTTTCACCGGACGGGGTTTGACCGAGGGAAATTTTCACCTAGCTGTGATAGGCCAGCCCATAGCAACATCTTAGCAAAAGGTCCGGGCCCAAGCCACCGCAAGATTCCCTCGGTACCGACTCGATGCGAAAGTTTCCCAACGTAAGAGGGCCCAGGGCAAGACCTGGCGGCATTGCCACCCCTCAGGTCCCTTGTCTCGTCTAACCCTGACACTGTTGACCCGGACAGATCTATCCCTTTGACTTTCACCGGACGGGGTTTGACCGAGGGACCATTTTCACCTAGGTGTGATAGGCCAGCCCATAGCAACATCTTAGCACAAGGTCCGGGCCCAAGCCACCCCAAGATTCCCTCCGTACCGACTCAATGCGAAAGTTTCCCAACGTAAGAGGGCCCAAGGCAAGACCTGGCGGCGTTGATACCCACCAAGTCCCCTGTCTCGTCTAACCCTGACACTGTTAACCGAACGGATCTACCCCTTTGACTTTCACCGGACGGGGTTTGACCGAGGGATATTTTCACCTGGCTGTGATAGGCCAGCCCATAGCAACATCTTAGCACAAGGTCGGGCCCCAACCCACCACAAGATTCCTTCGGTGTCGACCCGATGCGAAAGTTTCCGAAGGTAAGAGGGTGCAGGGAAAGACCTCGCGGCATTAACACCCACCAGGTCCCCCGTCCCGTCTTACCCCTGACACTTTTGGCCAAACGGATCTACCCCTTCAACATTCACCGGACGGGGTTTGACTGATGGACATTTTCACCTGGCTATGATAGGCCAGCCCATAACAACATCTTAGCACAAGGTCCGGGCCCAAGCCACCGCAAGATTCCTTCAGTGTCGACCCGATGCGACAGTTTCCGAACGTAAGAGGGTGCAGGGAAAGACCTAGCGGCATTGCTGCCCCTAGGTCCCCCATTCGGTCTAACCCCTGACACTGTTGACTGAACGGATCTACCCCTTTGACTTTCACCAGACGGGGTTTGACCGAGGGACATTTTCACCTGGCTGTGATAGGCCAGCCCATAGGAACATCTTAGCACAAGGTCCGAGCCTAACAAACCGCAAGATCCCCTCGGTATAGACTTGATGCGACAGTTTCAAAACTTAAGAGGGCGCAGGGCAAAACCTAGCGGCATTGCCACCCCAAGGTCCCCCGTCTCGTCTAACCCTGACACTGTTGACCGAACGGATCTACCCCTTTGACTTTCACTGGACGGGGTTTGACCGAGGGACATTTTCACCTAGCTGTGATAGGCCAGCCCATAGCAACAGCTTAGCACAAGGTGTGGGCCCTAGCCACCGCAAGATTCCCTCCGTACCGACTCGATGCGAAGTTTCCCAACGTAAGAGGGCCCAGGGCAAGACTTGGCGGCTTTGACACCCACGAGGTACCCCGTCCCGTCTAACCATGACACTGCTGACCAAACGGATCTACCCCTTCGACTTTCACAGGACGGGGTTTGAACGAGGGACATTTTCACCTGGCTGTGATAAGCCAGCCCATAGCAACATCTTAGCACAAGGTCGGGCCAAACCCACCACAAGATTCCTTCGGTGTCGACCCGATGCGAAAGTTTCTGAACGTAAGAGGGTGCAGGGAAACACCTGGCGGCATTGCCACCCCTAGGTCCCCCGTCCCGTCTAACCCGTAACACTGTTGCTCGAACGGATCTACCCCTTTGACTTTCACCAGACGGGGTTTGACCGAGGGATATTTTCACCTGGCTGTGATAGGCCAGCGAATAGCAACATCTTAGCACAAGGTCCGGGCCCAAGCCACCGCAAAATTCCCTCGGTACCGACTCGATGCAAAGGTTTCCCAACGTAAGAGGGCCCAGGGCAAGACCTGGCAGCATTGACACCCACCAGGTCCCCCGTCCCGTCTAACACTGACACTGTTGACCGAAAGCATCTACCCTTCGACTTTCACAGGACGGGGTTTGAACGAGGGACATTTTCACCTGGCTGTGATAGGCCAGCCCATAGCAACATATTAGCATAAGGTCGGGCCCAACCCACCACAAGATTCCTTCGGTGTCGACCCGATGCGGCAGTTTCTGAACGTAAGAGGGTGTAGGGAAAGACCTGGCGGCATTGCCACCCCTAGATCCCCCGTCCTGTCTAACCCCTGACACTGTTGGCCGAACGGATCTACCCCTTTGACTTTTACCGGACGGGGTTTGACCGAGGGACATTTTCACCTAGTTGTGATAGGCAAGCCCATAGCAACATCTTAGCACAAGGTTCGGGCCCAACAAATCGCAAGATCCCCTCGGTATCAACCCGATGCGACAGTTTCCAAACGTAAGAGGGCCCAGGGCAAAACCTGGCGGCATTGCCACCCCCAGGTCCCCCGTCTCGTCTAACCCTGACACTGTTGACCGAGCGGATCTACCCCTTCGATTTTCACCGGACGGGGTTTGACCGATGGACTCTTTCACCAAGGTGGGATAGGCCAGCCCAGACCAACATCTTAGCACAAGGTCCGGGCCAAAGCCACCGCAAGATTCCTTCAGTATCGACCCGATGCGACAGTTTCCGAACGTAAGAGGGTGCAGGGAAAGACCTGGGGGCTATGCGACCCCTGGTACCCCGTCCCGTCTAACCCCTGACACTGTTGACCGAACGGGTCTACCCCTTTGACTTTCACCGGACGGGGTTTGACCGAGGGACATTTTAACCTGGCTATGATAGGACAGCCCATAGCAACATCTTAGCACAAGGTCCAGGACCAACAAACCGCAAGATCCCCTCGGTATTGACCCGATGTGACAGTTTCCAAACGTAAGAGGGCCCAGGGCAAAACCTGGCGGCATTGCCACCCCAGGTCCCTTGTCTCGTCTAACCTTGATATTGTTGACCGAACGGATCTACTCCTTTGACTTTCACCGGACGGGGTTTGACCGAGGCACATTTTCACCTAGTTGTGATAGGCCAGCCCATAGCAACATCTTAGCACAAGGTCCGGGACAAAGCCACCGCAAGATTCCCTCGGTACCGACTCGATGCGAAAGTTTCCCAACGTAAGAGGGCCCAGGGCAAGACCTGGCGGCATTGACACCCACCAGGTCCCCCATCCCGTCTAACCCTGATACTGTTGACCGAATGGATCTACCCCTTTGACTTTCACCGGACGAGGTTTGACCGAGGGACATTTTCACCTGGCTATGATAGGCCAGCCCATAGCAACATCTTAGCTCAAGGTCGGGCCCAACCCACCACACGATTCCTTCGGTGTCGACCCGATGCGAAAGTTTTCGAACGTAAGAGGGTTCCTCGAAAGACCTAGCGGCATTAACACCCACTAGGTCCCCCGTCCCGTCTAACCCGTGACACTGTTGACCGAACGGAATCTACCCCTTCGACTTTCACAGGACGGGGTTTGAACGAGGGAAATTTTCACCTGGCTGTGATAGGCCAGTCCATAGCAACATCTTAGCACAAGGTCCGGGACCAACCCACCACAAGATTCCTTCTGTGTCAACCCGATGCGAAAGTTTCCAAACGTGAGAGGGACCAGGGCAAAACCTGGCGGCATTGCCACCCCCAGGTCCCCCGTCTCGTCAAACCCTGACACTGTTGACCGAGCGGATCTACCCCTTCGATTTTCACCGGTCGGGGTTTGACCGAGGGACTCTTTCACCAAGGTGTGATAGGCCAGCCCAGACCAACATCTTAGCACAAGGTCCGGGCCCAAGCCACCGCAAGATTCCTTCAGTATCGACCCGATGCGACAGTTTCCGAACGTAAGAGGGTGCAGGGAAAGACCTGGGGGCTATGCCACCCCTGGTACCCCGTCCCGTGTAACCCCTGACACTGTTGACCGAACGGGTCTACCCCTTTGACTTTCACCGGACGGGGTTTGACCGAGGGACATTTTAACCTGGCTGTGATAGGCCAGCCCATAGCAACATCTTAGCACAAGGTCCAGGACCAACAAACCGCAAGATCCCCTCGGTATCGACCCGATGTGACAGTTTCCAAACGTAAGAGGGCCCAGGGCAAAACCTGGCGGCATTGCCACCCCCAGGTCCCCTGTCTCGTCTATACTTGATATTGTTGACCGAACGGATCTACTCCTTTGACTTTCACCGGACGGGGTTTGACAGTGGGACATTTTCACCTGGCTGTGATAGGCTTGCCCATAGCAACATCTTAGCACAAGGTCCGGGCCCAACAAACCGCAAGATCCCCTCGGTATCGACCTGATGCGACAGTTTCCAAACGCAAGAGGGCCCAGGGAAAAACCTTACGGCATTGCCACCGCCAGGTCCCCCGTCTCGTCTAACCCTGACACTGTTGACCGAACGGATCTACCCCTTTGACTTTCACCGGACGGGGTTTGACCGAGGGACATTTTCACTTAGCTATGATAGGCCAGCCCATAGCAACATCTTAGCACAAGGTCCGGGCCCAAGCCACCGCAAGATTCCCTCGGTACCGACTCGATGCGAAAGTTTCCCAACGTAAGAGGGCCCAGGGCAAGACCTGGTGGCATTGACACCCACTAGGTCCCCCGTCTTGTCTAACCCTGATACTGTTGACCCGAACGGATCTACCCCTTTGACTTTCAACGGACGGGGTTTGACCGAGGGACATTTTCACCTGGCTGTGATAGGCCAGCCCATAGCAACATCTTAGCTCAAGGTCGGGCCCAACCCACCAAAAGATTCCTTCGGTGTCGACCCGATGCGAAAGTTTTCGAATGTAAGATGGTGCCGTGAAAGACCTAGCGGCATTAACACCCACCAGGTCCCCCGTCCCATCTAACCCGTGACACTGTTGACCGAACGGATCTACCCCTTCGACTTTCACAGGACGGGGTTCGAACGAGGGACATTTTCACCTGGCTGTGATAGGCCAGCCCATAGCAACATCTTAGCACAAGGCCCGGGCCCAACCCACCACAAGAATCCTTCGGTGTCAACCCAATGAGACAGTTTCCAAACGTAAGGGGTACCAGGGCAAAACCTGGCGGCATTGCCACCCCTAGGTCCCCCGTCCCATCTAACCCTAACACTGCTGACCAAACGGATCACCCTTTTCACTTTCACCGGACGTGGTTTGACTGAGGGACATTTTCACCTGGCTGTGATAGGCCACTCCATAGCAACATCTTAGCACAAGGTCCGGGCCCAAGCCATCGCAAGATTCCCTCGGTAACGATGCGATGCGAAAGTTTCCCAACGTAAGAGGGCCCAGGGCAAGACCTGGCGGCATTGACACCCACCAGGTCCCCCGTCCCGTCTAACCCTGACACAGTTGACCAAAAGGATCTACCCTTCGACTTTCACAGGACGGGGTTTGAACGAGGGACATTTTCACCTGGCTGTCATAGGCCAGCCCATAACAACATCTTAGCACAAGGTCGGGCCGAACCCACCACAAGATTCCTTCGGTGTCGACCCGATGCGACAGTTTCCGAACGTAAGAGGGCGTAGGGAAAGACCTGGCGGCATTTCGACCCCTAGGTCCCCCGTCCCGTCTAACTCCTAACACTGTTGGCCGAACGGATCTACCCCTTTGACTTTCACTGTAATGGGTTTGACCGAGGGACATTTTAACCTGGCTGTGATAGGCCAGCCCATGGCAACATCTTAGCACAACGTCGGGCCCAACCCACCATAAGATTCCTTCAGTGTCGACCCGATGCGGCAGTTTCCGAACGTAAGTGGGTGTAGGGAAAGACCTGGCGGCATTGCCACCCCTAGGTCCCCTGTCCCGTCTAACCCGTGACACTGTTGGCCGAACGGATCTACCCCTTTGACTTTTACCGGACGGGGTTTGATCGAGGGACATTTTCACCTGGCTGTGATAGGCCACCCCATAGCAACATCTTAGCACAAGGTTCGGGCCCAACAAATCGCAAGATCCCCTCGGTATCAACCCGATGCGACAGTTTCCAAACGTAAGAGGGCCCAGGGCAAAACCTGGCGGCATTGCCACCCCCAGGTCCCCCGTCTCGTCTAACCCTGACACTGTTGACCAAGCGGATCTACCCCTTCGAATTTCACCGGACGGGGTTTGATCGAGGGACATTTTCACCTAGGTGTGATAGGCCAGCCCATAGCAACATCTTAGCACAAGGTCCGGGCCCAAGCCACCGCAAGATTCCTTCAGTGTCGACCCGATGTGACAGTTTCCGAACGTAAGAGGGTGCAGGGAAGGACCTGGAGGCTATGCCACCCCTGGTCCCCCGTCCCGTCTAACCCCTGACACTGTTGACCGAACGGATATACCCCTTTGACTTTCACCGGACGGGGTTTCACCGAGGGACATGTTCACCTGGCTGTGATAGGCCAGCCCATAGCAACATCTTAGCACAAGGTCCAGGACCAACAAACCGCAAGATCCCCTCGGTATTGACCCGATGTGATAGTTTCCAAACGTAAGAGGGCCCAAGGCAAAACCTGGCGGCATTGCCACCCCAGGTCCCTTGTCTCGTCTAACCTTGACATTGTTGACCGAACGGATCTACTCCTTTGACTTTCACCGGACGGGGTTTGACCGAGGCACATTTTCACCTAGCTGTGATAGGCCAGCCCATAGCAACATCTTAGCACAAGGTCCGGGCCAAAGCCACCGCAAGATTCCCTCGGTACCGACTCGATGCGAAAGTTTCCCAACGTAAGAGGGCCCAGGGCAAGACCTGGTGGCATTGACACCCAGCAGGTCCCCCATCCCATCTAACCCTGATACTGTTGACCGAACGGATCTACCCCTTTGACTTTCACCGGACGAGGTTTGACCGAGAGACATTTTCACCTGGCTGTGATAGGCCAGCCCATAGCAACATCTTAGCTCAAGGTCGGGCCCAACCCACCACACGATTCCTTCGGTGTCGACCCGATGCGAAAGTTTTCGAACGTAAGAGGGTGCCTCGAAAGACCTAGCAGCATTAACACCCACCAGGTCCCCCGTCCCGTCTAACCCGTGACACTGTTGACCGAACGGATCTACCCCTTCGACTTTCACAGGACGGGGTTTGAACGAGGGACATTTTCACCTGGCTGTGATAGGCCAGCCCATAGCAACATCTTAGCACAAGGTCCGGGCCCAACCCACCACAAGATTCCTTCGGTGTCAACCCGATGCGAAAGTTTCCAAACGTGAGAGGGACCAGGGCAAAACCTGGCGGCACTGCCACCCCTAGGTCCCCCATCCCATCTAACCCTGACACTGTTGATCGAACGGATCTACCCCTTTGACTTTCACCGGACTTGGTTTGACTGAGGGACATTTTCACCTGGCTGTGATAGGCCACTCCGTAGCAACATCTTAGCACAAGGTCCGGGCCCAAGCCATCGCAAGATTCCCTCGGTAACGATGCGATGCGAAAGTTTCCCAACGTAAGAGGGCCCAGGGCAAGACCTGGCGGCATTGACACCTACCAGGTCCCCCGTCCCGTCTAACCCTGACACTGTTGACCAAAAGGATCTACCCCTTTGACTTTCACTGAATGGGTTTGACCGAGGTACATTTTCACCTGGCATTGATAGGTCAGCCCATAGCAACATCTTAGCACAAGGTCTGGGCCGAACAAACCCAAAGATCCCCTCGGTATCGACCCGATGCGACAGTTTCCAAACGTAAGAAGGCCCAGGGCAAATCCTGGTGGCATTGCCACCCCCAGGTCCCCCGTCTCGTCTATCCCTAACACTGTTGACCGAACAGATCTACCCCTTTGACTTTCATCGGACAGGGTTTGACCGAGGGATATTTTCACCTAGCTGTGATAGGCCAGCCCATAACAACAACTTAGCACAAGGTCTGGGACCAAGCCACCGCAAGATTCCTTCAGTGTCGACCCGATGCGACAGTTTTCGAACGTAAGAGGGTGCTGCGAAAGACCTGGCGGCATTGCCACCCCTAGGTCCCCCGTCCCATCTCATCCCTGACACTGTTGACCGAACGGATCTACCCCTTTGACTTTCTGCGGATGGGGTTTGACCGAGGGACATTTTCACCTGGCTGTGATAGGCCAGCCAATAGCAACATCTTAGCACAATGTCGGGCCCAACCCACCACAAGATTCCTTCGGTGTCGAGCCGATGCGACAGTTTCCGAACGTAAGAGGGTGCAGGGAAAGACCTGGCGGCATTGCCACCCCTAGGTCCCCCATCCGGTGTAACCCCTGACATTGTTGACGGAACGGATCTACCCCTTTGACTTTCATCGGACGGGGTTTAACCGAGGGACATTTTCACCTGGCTGTGATAGGCGAGCCTACAGCAACATCTTAGCACAAGGTCCGGGCCCAAGCCACCCCAAGATTCCCTCGGTACCGACTCGATGTGAAGTTTCCCAACGTAAGAGGGCCTAGGGCAAGACCTGGCGGCATTGACACCCACCAGGTCCCCCATCCCGTCTAACCCTGACATTGTTGACCGAACGGATCTACCCCTTTGACTTTCACTGGACGGGGTTTGACCGAGGGACATTTTCGCTGGTTGTGATAGGCCAGCCCATAGGAACATCTTAGCACAAGGTCAGGCCCTACCCACCACAAGATTCCTTTGGTGTCGACCCGATGCGACAGTTTCCGAACGTAAGAGGGTGCAGGGAAAGACCTGGCGGCATTGCCACCCCTAGGTCCCCCGTCCCGTCTAACCCCTGACACTGTTGACCGAATGGATCTAGCCCTTTGACTTTCACCGGACGGGGTTTGACCGAGGGACATTTTCACCTGGCTCTGACAGGCCAGCCCATAGCAACATCTTAGCACAAGGTCCGGGCACAACAAACCGCAAGATCCCCTCGATATCGACCCGACGCGACAATTTCCAAACGTAAGAGGGCCCAGGGCAAAACCTGGCGGATTGCCACCCTCAGGTCCCCCGTCTCGTCTAACCCTGACACTGTTGAACGAACGGTTTTACCCCTTTGACTTTCACTGGACGGGGTTTGACCGAGGGACATTTTCACCTCGCTGTGATAGGCGAGCCCATAGCAACATCTTAGCACAAGGTAGGGCCCAACCCACCACAAGATTCCTTCGGTGTCGAGCTGATGCGAAAGTTTCTGAACATAAGAGGGTGCAGGGAATGACCAGGCGGCATTGCCACCCCTAGGTCACCCGTCCAGTCTAACCCCTGACACTATTGACCGAACGGATCTACCCCTTTGACTTTCACCGGACGAGGTTTGACCGAGAGACATTTTCACCTAGTTGTCATAGGCCAGCCCATAGCAACATCTTAGCACAAGGTCCGGGCCAAACAAACCGCAAGATCCCCTCGGTATCGACCCGATGCGACAGTTTCCAAATATAAGAGGGCCCAGGGCAAAACCTGGCGGCATTCCCACCCTCAGGTCCCCCGTCTCGTCTAAGCCTGACACTGTTGACCAGACGGATCTACCCCTTTGACTTTCACCGGACGGGGTTTGACCGAGGGACGTTTTCACCTGGCTGTGATAGGCTAGCCCATAGCAACATCTTAGCACAAGGTCCGGGCCCAACAAACCGCAAGATCCCCTCGGTATCGACCCGACGCGACAGTTTCCAAACGTAAGAGGGCCGAGGGAAAAACCTGGCGACATTGCCACCCCCAGGTCGCCCGTCTCGTCTAACCCTGACACTGTTGACCGAACGGATCTACCCCTTTGACTTTCACCGGACGGGGTTTGACCGAGGGAAATTTTCACCTAGCTGTGATAGGCCAGCCCATAGCAACATCTTAGCAAAAGGTCCGGGCCCAAGCCACCGCAAGATTCCCTCCATACCGACTCGATGCAAAAGTTTTCCAACGTAAGAGGGTCCAGGGAAAGACCTGGCGGCATTGCCACCCCTCAGGTCCCCCGTCTCGTCTAACCCTGACACTGTTGACCGAACGGATCTACCGCTTTGACTCTCACCGTACGGGGTTTCACCGAGGGACATTTTCACCTAGCTGTGATAGGCCAGCCTATAGCAACATCTTAGCACAAGGTCCGAGCCCAAGCCACCGCAAGATTCCCTCCGTACCGACTCAATGCGAAAGTTTCCCAACGTAAGAGGGCCCAAGGCAAGACCTGGTGGCGTTGATACCCACCAGGTCCCCCGTCTCGTCTACCCCTAACACTGTTGACCGAACGGATCTACCCCTTTGACTTTCACCGGACAGGGTTTGACCGAGGGACATTTTCACCTCGCTGTGATAGGCCAGCCCATAGCAACATCTTAGCACAAGGTCGGGCCCAACCCACCACAAGATTCCTTCGGTGTCGACCCGATGCGACAGTTTGCGAACGTAAGAGGGTCCAGGGAAAGACCTGGCGGCATTGCCACCCCTAGGTCCCCCGTCCTGTCTAACCCCTGACACTTTTGACTGAACAGATCTACCCCTTTGACTTTCGCCAAAATGGGTTTGACCGAGGGACATTTTCACCTGATTGTGATAGGCCAGCCCATAGCAACATGTTAGCACATGGTCCGAGCCCAACAAACCGCAAGATCCCTTCTGTATCGACCCGATGCGACAGTTTCCAAATGTAAGAGGGCCCAGGGCAAAACCAGGCTGCATTGCCATCCTCAGGTCCCCCTCTCATCTAACCCTGACACTGTTGACCGAACGGATCTACCCCTTTGACTTTCACCGGACGGGGTTTGACCGAGGGACATTTTCACCTCGCTGTGATAGGCTTGCCCATAGCAACATCTTAGCACAAGGTCCGGGCCCAACAAACCGCAAGATCCCCTCGGTATCGACCTCATGCGATAGTTCCCAAACGCAAGAGGGCCCAGGGAAAAACCTTGCGGCATTGCCACCGCCAGGTCCCCCGTGTCGTCTAACCCTGACACTGTTGACCGAATGGATCTACCCCTTTGACTTTCACCAGACGGGGTTTGACCGAGGGACATTTTCACCTAGCTATGATAGGCCAGCCCATAGCAACATCTTAGCACAAGGTCCGGGCCCAAGCCACCGCAAGATTCCCTCGGTACCGACTCGATGCGAAAGTTTCCCAACGTAAGAGGGCCCAGGGCAAGACCTGGTGGCATTGACACCCACCAGGTCCCCCGTCTTGTCTAACCCTGATACTGTTGACCGAACGGATCTACCCCTTTGACTTTCACCGGACGGGGTTTGACCGAGGGACATTTTCACCTGGCTATGATAGGCCAGCCCATGGCAACATCTTAGATCAAGGTCGGGCCCAACCCACCAAAAGAATCCTTCGGTGTCGACCCGATGCGAAAGTTTTCGAACATAAGAGAGTGCCGTGAAAGACCTAGCAGCATTAACACCCACCAGGTCCCCCGTCCCGTCTAACCCGTGACACTGTTGACCGAACGGATCTACCCCTTCGACTTTCACAGGACGGGGTTCGAACGAGGGACATTTTCACCTGGCTGTGATAGGCCAGCCCATAGCAACATCTTAGCACAAGCTCCAGGCCCAACCCACCACAAGATTCCTTCGGTGTCAACCCAATGCGACAGTTTCCAAACGTAAGAGGGACCAGGGCAAAACCTGGCGGAATTGCCACCCCTAGGTCCCCCGTCCCATCTAACCCTAACACTGTTGACCAAACGGATCACCCTTTTGACTTTCACCGGACGTGGTCTGACTGAGAGACATTTTCACCTGGCTGTGATAGGCCACTCCATAGCAACATCTTAGCACAAGGTCCGGGCCAAACAAACCGCAAAATTCCCTCGGTACCGACTCGATGCGAAATATTCCCGCTGTAAGAGGGCCCAGGGCAAGACCTGGCAGCATTGACACCCACCAGGTCCCCCGTCTCGTCTAACCCTCACACTATTGACCGAACGGATCTACCCTTCGACTTTCACAGGACGGGGTTTGAACGAGGGACATTTTCACGTGGCTATGATAGGCCAGCCCATAGCAACATATTAGCACAAGGTCGGGCCCAACCCACCACAAGATTCCTTTGGTGTCGACACGATGCGACAGTTCCGAACGTAATAGGGTGTAGTGAAAGACCTGGCGGCATTGCCACCCTAGGTCCCCCGTCCCGTCTAACCCCTGACACTGGTGACCGAGCGGATCTACCCCTTTGAGTTTCACCGGAAGGGGTTTGACCGAGGGACATTTTCACCTGGTTGTGATAGGCCAGCCAATAGCAATATCTTAGCACAAGGTCCGGGCCCAAGCGACCATAAGATTCCCTCGGTACCGACTTGATGCGAAAGTTTCCCAACGTAAGAGGCCCCAAGGCAAGACCTAGCGGCATTGACACCCACCAGGTCCCCCGTCCCGTCTAACCCTGACGCTATTGACTTAACGGATCTACCCCTTCGACTTTCATAGGACGGGGTTTGAACGAGGGACATTTTCACCTGGCTGTGATAGGCTACCCCATAGCAACATCTTAGCACAAGGTCGGGCCCAACCCACCACAAGATTCCTTGAGTGTCGACCAATTGCGATAGTTTCCGAACGTAAGAGGGTGCAGGGAAAGACCTGGCGGCATTGACACCCCTAGGTCCCCCGTCTCATCTAACCCCTGACACTATTGGCCGAACGGATCTACCCCTTTGACTTTCACCGGACGGGGTTTGACCGATGGACATTTTCACCTGGCTGTGATAGGCCAGCCCACAACAACAACAAGGTCCGGGCCCAACAAACCGCAAGATCCCCACGGTATCGACCCGATGGGACAGTTTCCAAACGTAAGAGGGCCCAGGGCAAAACCTGGCGGCATTGCTACCCCGAGGTCCCCCGTCGCGTCTAACCTTGACACTATTGACCGAACGGATCTACCCCGTTGACTTTCACTGGACGGGGTTTCACCGAGGGACATTTTCACCTAGCTGTGATAGGCTAGCCCATAGCAACATTTTAGCACAAGGTCCGGGCCTAGGCCACCACAAGATTCCTTCAGTGTCGACCCGATGCGACAGTTTCTGAACGTAAGAGGGTGCAGGGAAAGACCTGGCAGCATTGCCACCCTTAGGTCCCCCGTCCCGTGTAACCCTGCTAATGTTGACCGAACGGATCTACCCCTTTGACTTTCACCGGACGGGGTTTGACCGAGGGGCATTTTCACCTAGCTGTGATAGGCCAGCCCATAGCAACATCTTAGCACAAGGTCCGGGCCGAACAAACCGCAAGATCCCCTCGGTATCGACCCGATGCGACAGTTTCCAAACATAAGAGGGCCCAGGGCAAAACTTGGCGGCATTGCCACCCCCAGGTCCCCCGTCGCGTCTAACCCTGACACTGTTGACCGAACGGATCTAGCCCTTTGACTTTCACCGGACGGGGTTTGACCGAGGGACATTTTCACATGGCTGTGATAGGCCAGCCCATAGCAACATCTTAGCACAAGGTCCGGGCCCAAGCCACCGCAAGATTCCTTCAGTGTCGACCCGATGCGACAGTTTCCGAACGTAAGAGGGTGCAGGGAAAGACCTGGCGGCATTGCCACCCATAGGTCCCCCGTCCCATCTAACCCCTGACACTGTTGACCGAACGGATCTACCCCTTTGACTTTCACCGGACGGGGTGTGATCGAGGGATATTTTCACCTGGCTGTGATAGGCCAGCCCATAGCAACATTTTAGCACAAGGTCCGGGCCTAGGCCACCACAAGATTCCTTCAGTGTCGACCCGATGCGACAGTTTCTGAACGTAAGAGGGTGCAGGGAAAGACCTGGCAGCATTGCCACCCTTAGGTCCCCCGTCCCGTGTAACCCTGCTAATGTTGACCGAACGGATCTACCCCTTTGACTTTCACCGGACGGGGTTTGACCGAGGGGCATTTTCACCTAGCTGTGATAGGCCAGCCCATAGCAACATCTTAGCACAAGGTCCGGGCCGAACAAACCGCAAGATCCCCTCGGTATCGACCCGATGCGACAGTTTCCAAACATAAGAGGGCCCAGGGCAAAACCTGGCGGCATTGCCACCCCCAGGTCCCCCGTCGCGTCTAACCCTGACACTGTTGACCGAACGGATCTAGCCCTTTGACTTTCACCGGACGGGGTTTGACCGAGGGACATTTTCACATGGCTGTGATAGGCCAGCCCATAGCAACATCTTAGCACAAGGTCCGGGCCCAAGCCACCGCAAGATTCCTTCAGTGTCGACCCGATGCGACAGTTTCCGAACGTAAGAGGGTGCAGGGAAAGACCTGGCGGCATTGCCACCCCTAGGTCCCCCGTCCCATCTAACCCCTGACACTGTTGACCGAACGGATCTACCCCTTTGACTTTCACCGGACGGGGTGTGATCGAGGGATATTTTCACCTGGCTGTGATAGGCCAGCCCATAGCAACATCTTAGCACAAGGTCCGGGCCCAACAAACCGCAAGATCCCCTCGGTATAGACCCGATGCGACAGTTTCCACACGTAAAAGGGCCCAGGGCAAAACCTGGCGGCATTGCCACCCCCAGGTCCCCTGCCTCGTCTAGCCCTGACACTGTTGACCGAACGGATCTACCCCTTTGACTTTCACCGGACGGGATTTGACCGAGGGACATTTTCACCTAGCTGTGATAGGCCAGCCCATAGCAACATCTTAGCACAAGGTCTGGGCCCAAGCCACCGCAAGATTCCTTCAGTGTCGACCCGATGCGATAGTTTCCGAACATAAGAGGGTGCAGGGAAAGACCTGGCGGCATTAACACCCACCAGGTCCCCCGTCCCGTCTAACCCCTGACACTTTTGACCAAACGGATCTACCCCTTCGACTTTCACCGGACGGGGTTTGAGCGATGGACATTTTCACCTGGCTGTGATAGGCCAGCCCATAGCAACATCTTAGCACAAGGTCAGGCCCAACCCACCACAAGGTTCCTTCGGTGTCGACCCGATGCAAAAATTTCCGAACGTAAGAGGGTGCAGGGAAAGACCTGACGGCATTAAAACCCACCAGGTCCCCCGTCCTGTCTAACCCCTGACACTTCTGACCGAATGGATCTATCCCTTCGACTTTCACAGGACGGGGTTTGAACGAGGGACATTTTCACCTGCCTGTGATAGGCCAGCCCATAGCAACATCTTAGCACAAGGTCCGGGCCCAAGCCACCGCAAGATTCCCTCGGTACCGACTCGATGCGAAAGTTTCCCAACGTAGGAGGGCACAGGGCAAGATCTGGCGGCATTGACACCCACCAGGTCGCCCGTCCCGTCTAACCCTGATACTGTTGACCGAACGGATCTACCCCTTTGACTTTCACCAGACGGGGTTTGACCGAGGGACGTTTTCACCTGGCTATCATAGGCCAGCCCATAGCAACATCTTAGCACAAGGTCGGGCCCAACCCACCACAAGATTCCTTCGGTGTCGACGCGATGTGAAAGTTTCCGAACGTAAGAGGGTGCAGGGAAAGACCTGGTGGCATTAACTCCCACCAGGTCCCCCGTCAAGTCTAACCCCTGACACTTTTGACCGAACGGATCTACCCCTTCCACTTTCACAGGACGGGGTTTGAACGAGGGACATTTTCACCTGGCTGTGATAGGCCAGCCCATAGCAACATCTTAGCACATGGTCCGGGCCCAAGCCACCACAAGATTCCCTCGGTACCGACTCGATGCGAAAGTTTCCCAACGTTAGAGGACCCAGGGCAGGACCTGGCGGCATTGACACCCACCAGGTCCCCTGTCCCGTCTAACCCTGACACTGCTGACCGAACGGATCTACCCCTTTGACTTCCACCGGACGGGGTTTGACCGAGGGACATTTTCACCTAGTTGTGACAGGCTAGCCCATAGCAACATCTTAGCACAAGGTAGGGCCCAACCCACCACAAGATTCCTTCGGTGTCGAGCCGATGCGACAGTTTCCGAATGAAAAAGGGTGCATGGAAAGCCCAGGCGGCATTGCCTCCCCTGGGTCCCCCGTCCCGTCTAACCCCTAACACTGTTGACCGAACAGATCTACCCCTTTGGCTTTCACAGGACGGGGTTTGAACGAGGGACATTTTCACCTGGTTGTGATAGGCCAACCCATAGCAACATCTAAGCACAAGGTCCAGGCCCAAGCCACCGCAAGATTCCCTCGGTACCGACTCGATGCAAAAGTTTCCCAACGTAAGAGGGCCCAGGGCAAGACCTGGCAGCATTGACACCCACCATTTCCCTCGTCCCATCTAACCCTAACACTGTTGACCAAACGGATCTACCCCTTCAACTTTCACAGGACGGGGTTTGAACGAGGGACATTTTCACCTAGCTGTGATAGGCCAGCCAATAGCAACATCTTAGCAAAAGGTCGGGCCCAACCCACCAAAAGATTCCTTCAGTGTCGACCTGATGCGACAATTTTCGAACGTAAGAGGGTGCAGGGAAAGACCTGGCGGCATTGCCACCCCTAGGTCCCCCGTCCCATCTAACCCCTGACACTGTTGACCGAACGGATCTACCCCTTTGACTTTCACCGGACGGGGTTTAACCGAGGGACATTTTCACCTGGCTGTGATAGGCCGGCCAATAGGAACATCTTAGGACAAGGTCCGGGCCAAAGCCACCGCAAAATTCCCTCGGTACCGACTCGATGCGGAAGTTTCCCAACGTAAGAGGGCCCAAGGCAAGACCTGGCGGCATGGACACCCACCAGGTCCCTCGTCCCGTCTAACCCTGATACTGTTGACCAAAAGGATCTACCCTTCGACTTTCATAGGACGGGGTTTGAACGAGGGACATTTTCACCTTGGTGTGATAGGCCAGCCCATAGTAACATCTTAGCACAAGGTCGGGCCCAACCCACGACAAGATTCCATCGGTGTTGACCCGATGCGGCAGTTTCCTAATGTAAGAGGACGTAGGGAAAGACCTGTTGGCATTTCCACCCCTAGGTCCCCCGTCCCGTCTAACTCCTGACACTGCTTACCGAACGGATCTACCCCTTTGACTTTCACTGGAATGGGTTTGACCGAGGGACATTTTCACCTGGCTATGATAGGCTAGCCCATATCAACATCTTAGCACAAGGTCTGGGCCGAACAAACCGCAAGGTCCCCTCGGTATCGACCCGATGCGACAGTTTCCAAATGTAAGAGGGCCAGGGCAAAACATGGCGACATTGCCTCCCCCAGGTCCCCGGTCTCGTCTAACCCTGACACTGTTGACCTAACGGATCTACCCCTTTGACTTTCACCGGACGGGGTTTGACTGAGGGACATTTTCACCTAGCTCTGATAGGCCAGCCCATAGCAACATCTTAGCACAAGGTCCGGGCCCAAGCCACCGCAAGATTCCTTCAGTGTCGACCCGATGCGACAGTTTTCGAACGTAAGAGGGTGCTGGGGAAGACCTTGCGGCATTGCCACCCCTAGGTCCCCTGTCCCGTCTCATCCCTGACACTGTTGACCGAACAGATCTACCCCTTTGACTTTCACCGGAAGGGGTTTGACCGAGGGACATTTTCACCTAGCTGTGATAGGCCAGCCCATAGCAACATCTTAGCACAAGGTCGGGCCCAACCCACCACAAGATTCCTTCGGTGTCGAGCCGATGCGACAGTTTCCGAACGTAAGAGGGTGCAGGGAAAGACCTGGCGGCATTGCCACCCCTTGGTCCCCCGTCCCGTCTAACCCCTGATATTGTTGACGGAACGGATCTACCCCTTTGACTTTAATCGGACGTGGTTTGACCGAGGGACATTTTCAACTAGCTGTGATAGGCCAGCCCATAGCAACATCTTAGCACAAGGTGCGGGCCCAAGCCACCCCAAGATTCCCTCGGTACCGACTCGATGTGAAAGTTTCCCAACGTAAGAGGGCCCAGGGCAAGACCTGGCGGCATTGACACCCACCAGGGCCCCCGTCCCGTCTAACGCAGACACTGCTGACCGAACGGATCTACCCCTTTGACTTTCACCGAACGGGGTTTGACCGAGGGACATTTTCACATGGCTGTGATAGGAGAGCCCATAGCAACATCTTAGCAAAAGGTCGGGCCCTACCCACCACAAGATTCCTTCGGTTTCGACCCGATGCAACAGTTGCCGAACGTAAGAGGGTGCAGGGAAAGACCTGGCGGCATTGCCACCCCTAGGTCCCCCGTCCCGTCTAACCCCTGACACTGTTGACCGAATGGATCTAGCCCTTTGACTTTCACCGGATGGGGTTTGACCGAGGGACATTTTCACCTGGCTGTGATAGGCCAGCCCATAGCAATATCTTAGCACAAGTTTCGGGTACAACAAACCGCAAGATCCCCTCGATATCGACCCGATGCGACAGTTTCCAAACGTAAGAGGGCCCAGGGCAAAACCGGGCGGCATTGCCACCCTCAGGTCCCCCGTCTCGTCTAACCCTGACACTTTTGAACGAACGGATCTACCCCTTTGAGTTTCACTGGACTGGGTTTGACCGAGGGACATTTTCACCTGGTTGTGATAGGCGAGCCCATAGCAACATCTTAGCACAAGGTAGGGCCCAACCCACCACAAGATTCCTTCGGTGTCGACCTAATGCGACAGTTTCTGAACGTAAGAGGGTGGAATGACCTGGCGGCATTGCCACCCCTAGGTCACCCGTCCCGTCTAACCCCTGACACTATTGACCGAATGGATCTACCCCTTTGACTTTCACCGGACGAGGTTTGACCGAGGGACATTTGCACCTGGCTGTGATAGGCCAGCCCATAGGAACATCTTAGCACAAGGTCCGGGCCCAACAAACTTCAAGATCCCCTCGGTATCGACCTGATGCGACAGTTTCCAAATGTAAGAGGGCCTAGGGCAAAACCTGGCGGCATTCCCACCCTTAGGTCCCCCGTCTCGTCTAACCCTGACACTGTTGACCAAACGGATCGACCCCTTTGACTTTCACCGGACGGGGTTTGACCGAGGGACCTTTTCACCTGGCTGTGATAGGCTAGCCCATAGCAACATCTTAGCACAAGGTCCGGGCCCAACAAACCGCAAGATCCCCTCGGTATCGACCCGATGCGATAGTTTCCAAACATAAGAGCGCCTAGGGAAAAACTTGGCGGCATTGCCACCCCCAGGTCCCCCGTCTCGTCTAACCCTGACACTGTTGACCGAACGTATCTACCCCTTTGACTTTCACCGGACGGGGTTTGACCGAGGGAAATTTTCACCTAGCTGTGATAGGCCAGCCCATTGCAACATCTTAGCAAAAGGTCCGGGCCCAAGCCACCGCAAGATTCCCTCGGTACCGACTCGATGCCAAAGTTTCCCAACGTAAGAGGGCCCAGGGCAAGACCTGGTGGCATTTCCATCCCTCACGTCCCTTGTCTCGTCTAACCCTGACACTGTTGACCGGACGGATCTATCCCTTTGACTTTCACCGGACGGGGTTTGACCGAGGGACATTTTCACCTAGCTGTGATAGGCCAGCCCATAGCAACATCTTAACACAAGGTCCGGGCCCAAGCCATCGCAAGATTCCCTCCGTACCGACTCAATGCGAAAGTTTCCCAACGTAAGAGGGCACAAGGCAAGGCCTGGCGGCGTTGATACCCACCAAGTCCCCCGTCTCGTCTAACCCTGACACTGTTGACCGAACAGATCTACCCTTTGTCTTTCACCGGATGGGGTTTGACCGAGGGACATTTTCACCTGGCTGTGATAGCCCAGCCCATAGCAACATCTTAGCACAAGGTCGGGCCCAAGCCACCACAAGATTCCTTCGGTGTCGATCCAATGCAAAAGTTTCCGAAGGTAAGAGGGTGCAGGGAAAGACCTGGCGGCATTAACACCCACCAGGTCCCCCGTCCCGTCTTACCCCTGACACTTTTGGCCAAACGGATCTAGCCCTTCAACATTCACCGGACGGGGTTTGACTGATGGACATTTTCACCTGGCTGTGATAGGCCAGCCCATAGCAACATCTTAGCACAAGGTCCGGGCCCAAGCCACCGCAAGATTCCTTCAGTGTCGACCCGATGCGACAGTTTCCGAACGTAAGAGGATGCAGGTAAAGACCTAGCAGCATTGCCAACCCTAGGTCCCCCATTCGGTCTAACCCCTGACACTGTTGACTGAACGGATCTACCCCTTTGACTTTCACCAGACGGGGTTTGACCGAGGGACATTTTCACCTGGCTGTGATAGGCCAGCCCATAGCAACATCTTAGCACAAGGTCCAAGCCCAAAAAACCGCAAGATCCCCTCGGTATCGACCTGATGTGACAGTTTCAAAACTTGAGAGGGCGCAGGGCAAAACCTAGCGGCATTGCCACACCAAGGTCCCCCGTCTCGTCTAACCCTGAAACTGTTGACCGAACGGATCTACCCCTTTGACTTTCACCGGACGGGGTTTGACTGAGGGACATTTTCACCTAGCTCTGATAGGCCAGCCCATAGCAACATCTTAGCACAAGGTCCGGGCCCAAGCCACCGCAAGATTCCTTCAGTGTCGACCCGATGCGACAGTTTTCGAACGGAAGAGGGTGCTGGGGAAGACCTTGCGGCATTGCCACCCCTAGGTCCCCTGTCCCGTCTCATCCCTGACACTGTTGACCGAACAGATCTACCCCTTTGACTTTCACCGGAAGGGGTTTGACCGAGGGACATTTTCACCTAGCTGTGATAGGCCAGCCCATAGCAACATCTTAGCACAAGGTCGGGCCCAACCCACCACAAGATTCCTTCGGTGTCGAGCCGATGCGACAGTTTCCGAACGTAAGAGGGTGCAGGGAAAGATCTGGCGGCATTGCCACCCCTTGGTCCCCCGTCCCGTCTAACCCCTGATATTGTTGACGGAACGGATCTACCCCTTTGACTTTAATCGGACGTGGTTTGACCGAGGGACATTTTCACCTAGCTGTGATAGGCCAGCCCATAGCAACATCTTAGCACAAGGTGCGGGCCCAAGCCACCCCAAGATTCCCTCGGTACCGACTCGATGTGAAAGTTTCCCAACGTAAGAGGGCCCAGGGCAAGACCTGGCGGCATTGACACCCACCAGGGCCCCCGTCCCGTCTAACGCAGACACTGCTGACCGAACGGATCTACCCCTTTGACTTTCACCGAACGGGGTTTGACCGAGGGACATTTTCACATGGCTGTGATAGGAGAGCCCATAGCAACATCTTAGCAAAAGGTCGGGCCCTACCCACCACAAGATTCCTTCGGTTTCGACCCGATGCAACAGTTGCCGAACGTAAGAGGGTGCAGGGAAAGACCTGGCGGCATTGCCACCCCTAGGTCCCCCGTCCCGTCTAACCCCTGACACTGTTGACCGAATGGATCTAGCCCTTTGACTTTCACCGGATGGGGTTTGACCGAGGGACATTTTCACCTGGCTGTGATAGGCCAGCCCATAGCAATATCTTAGCACAAGTTTCGGGTACAACAAACCGCAAGATCCCCTCGATATCGACCCGATGCGACAGTTTCCAAACGTAAGAGGGCCCAGGGCAAAACCGGGCGGCATTGCCACCCTCAGGTCCCCCGTCTCGTCTAACCCTGACACTTTTGAACGAACGGATCTACCCCTTTGAGTTTCACTGGACTGGGTTTGACCGAGGGACATTTTCACCTGGTTGTGATAGGCGAGCCCATAGCAACATCTTAGCACAAGGTAGGGCCAACCCACCACAAGATTCCTTCGGTGTCGACCTAATGCGACAGTTTCTGAACGTAAGAGGGTGGAATGACCTGGCGGCATTGCCACCCCTAGGTCACCCGTCCCGTCTAACCCCTGACACTATTGACCGAATGGATCTACCCCTTTGACTTTCACCGGACGAGGTTTGACCGAGGGACATTTGCACCTGGCTGTGATAGGCCAGCCCATAGGAACATCTTAGCACAAGGTCCGGGCCCAACAAACTTCAAGATCCCCTCGGTATCGACCTGATGCGACAGTTTCCAAATGTAAGAGGGCCTAGGGCAAAACCTGGCGGCATTCCCACCCTTAGGTCCCCCGTCTCGTCTAACCCTGACACTATTGACCAAACGGATCGACCCCTTTGACTTTCACCGGACGGGGTTTGACCGAGGGACCTTTTCACCTTGCTGTGATAGGCTAGCCCATAGCAACATCTTAGCACAAGGTCCGGGCCCAACAAACCGCAAGATCCCCTCGGTATCGACCCGATGCGACAGTTTCCAAACATAAGAGCGCCCAGGGAAAAACTTGGCGGCATTGCCACCCCCAGGTCCCCCGTCTCGTCTAACCCTGACACTGTTGACCGAACGTATCTACCCCTTTGACTTTCACCGGACGGGGTTTGACCGAGGGAAATTTTCACCTAGCTGTGATAGGCCAGCCCATTGCAACATCTTAGCAAAAGGTCCGGGCCCAAGCCAACGCAAGATTCCCTCGGTACCGACTCGATGCGAAAGTTTCCCAACGTAAGAGGGCCCAGGGCAAGACCTGGCGGCATTTCCATCCCTCACGTCCCTTGTCTCGTCTAACCCTGACACTGTTGACCGGACGGATCTATCCCTTTGACTTTCACCGGACGGGGTTTGACCGAGGGACATTTTCACCTAGCTGTGATAGGCCAGCCCATAGCAACATCTTAACACAAGGTCCGGGCCCAAGCCATCGCAAGATTCCCTCCGTACCGACTCAATGCGAAAGTTTCCCAACGTAAGAGGGCACAAGGCAAGGCCTGGCGGCGTTGATACCCACCAAATCCCCCGTCTCGTCTAACCCTGACACTGTTGACCGAACAGATCTACCCTTTGTCTTTCACCGGATGGGGTTTGACCGAGGGACATTTTCACCTGGCTGTGATAGCCCAGCCCATAGCAACATCTTAGCACAAGGTCGGGCCCAAGCCACCACAAGATTCCTTCGGTGTCGATCCAATGCAAAAGTTTCCGAAGGTAAGAGGGTGCAGGGAAAGACCTGGCGGCATTAACACCCACCAGGTCCCCCGTCCCGTCTTACCCCTGACACTTTTGGCCAAACGGATCTACCCCTTCAACATTCACCGGACGGGGTTTGACTGATGGACATTTTCACCTGGCTGTGATAGGCCAGCCCATAGCAACATCTTAGCACAAGGTCCGGGCCCAAGCCACCGCAAGATTCCTTCAGTGTCGACCCGATGCGACAGTTTCCGAACGTAAGAGGATGCAGGTAAAGACCTAGCAGCATTGCCAACCCTAGGTCCCCCATTCGGTCTAACCCCTGAAACTGTTGACTGAACGGATCTACCCCTTTGACTTTCACCAGACGGGGTTTGACCGAGGGACATTTTCACCTGGCTGTGATAGGCCAGCCCATAGCAACATCTTAGCACAAGGTCCAAGCCCAAAAAACCGCAAGATCCCCTCGGTATCGACCTGATGTGACAGTTTCAAAACTTGAGAGGGCGCATTGCCACACCAAGGTCCCCCGTCTCGTCTAACCCTGAAACTGTTGACCGAACGGATCTACCCCTTTGACTTTCACCGGACGGGGTTTGACCGAGGGATATTTTCACCTAGCTGTGATAAGCCAGCCCATACCAACATCTTAGCACAAGGTCGGGCCAAATCCACCACCAGATTCCTTCGGTGTCGACTCAATGCGAAAGTTTCCGAACGTAAGAGGGTGCAGGGAAACACCTGGCGGCATTGCCACCCCTAGGTCCCCCGTCCCATCTAACCCCTAACACTGTTGCTCGAACGGATCTACCCCTTTGACTTTCACAAGACGGGGTTTGACCGAGGGATATTTTCGCCTCGCTGTGATAGGCCAGCGAATAGCAACATCTTAGCACAAGGTTCGGGCCCAAGCCACCGCGAAATTTCCTCGGTACCGACTCGATGCAAAAGATTCCCAACGTAAGAGGGCCCAGGGCAAGACCTGGCGGCATTGACACCCACCAGGTCCCCCGTCCCGTCTAACGCTGACACTATTGGCAGAACGGATCTACCCCTTTGACTTTTATCGGACGGGGTTTGACCGAGGGCATTTTCACCTGGCTGTGATAGGCAAGCCCATAACAACATCTTAGCACAAGGTTCAGGCCCAACAAATCGCAAGATCCCCTCAGTATCAACCCGATGCGACAGTTTCCAAACGTAAGAGGGCCCAGGGCAAAACCTGGCGGCATTGCCACCCCCAGGTCCCCCGTCTCGTCTAACCCTCACACTATTGAATGAGCGGATCTACCCCTTTGACTTTCACCGGACGGGGTTTGACCGAGGGACATTTTCACCAAGGTGTGATAGGCCAGCCCATAGCAACATCTTAGCACAAGGTCCGGGCCCAAGCCACCGCAAGATTCCTTAAGTATCGACCCGATGCGACAGTTTCCGAACGTAAGAGGGTGCAGGGAAAGACCTGGCGGCTATGCCACCCCTGGTCCCCCGTCGCATCTAACCCCTGACACTGTTGACCGAACGGGTCTACCCCTTTGACTTTCACCGGACGGGGTTTGACCGAGGGACATTTTCACCTGGCTGTGATAGGCCAGCCCATAGCAACATCTTAGCACAAGGTCCAGGACCAACAAACCGCAAGATCCCCTCGGTATCGACCCGATGTGACAGTTTCCAAATGTAAGAGGGCCCAGGGCAAAACCTGGCGGCATTACCACCCCCAGGTCCCCTGTCTCGTCTATACTTGATATTGTTGACCGAACGGATCTACCCCTTTGACTTTCACCGGACGGGGTTTTATCGAGGGACATTTTCACCTAGCTGTGATAGGCCAGCCCATAGCAACATCTTACCATAAGGTCCGGGCCCAAGCCACCGCAAGATTCCCTCGGTACCGACTCGATGCGAAAGTTTCCCAACGTAAGAGGGACCAAGGCAAGACCTGGCGGCATTGACACCCACCAGGTCCCCCGTCCTGTCTAACCCTGATACTGTTAACCGAACGGATCTACCCCTTTCACTTTCACCGGACGGGGTTTGACCGCGGGACATTTTCACCTGGCTGTGATAGGCCAGCCCATAGGAACATCTTAGCTCAAGGTCGGGCCCAACCCACCACAAGATTCCTTCGGTGTCGACCCGATGCGAAAGTTTTCGAACGTAAGAGGGTGCCGCGAAAGACCTAGCGGCATTAACACCCACCAGGTCCCCGTCCCGTCTAACCCGTGACACTGTTGACCGAACGGATCTACCCCTTCGATGACGAGGTTTGAACGAGGGACATTTTCACCTGGCTATGATAGGCCAGCCCATAGCAAGATCTTAGCAAAAGGTCCGGGCCCAACCCACCACAAGATTCCTTCGGTGTCAACACGATGCGACAGTTTCCAAACGTAAGAGGGACCAGGGCAAAACCTGGCGGCATTACCACCCCTAGGTCCCCTGTCCCGTCTAACCCTGACACTGTTGACCGAACGGATCTACCCCTTTGACTTTGACCGGACGTGGTTTGACTGAGGGACATTTTCACCTGGCTGTGATACGCCACTCCATAGCAACATCTTACAACAAGGTCCGGGCCCAAGCCATCGCAAGATTCCCTCGGTAACGATGCGATGCGAAAGTTTCCGAACGTAAGAGGGCCCAGGGCAAGACCTGGCGGCATTGACACCCACCAGGTCCCCCGTCCAGTCTAATCCTGACACTGTTAACCGAACGGATCTACCCCTTCGACTTTCACAGGACGGGGTTTGAATGAGGGACATTTTCACCTGGGTGTGATAGGCTAGCCCATAGCAACATCTTAGCACAAGGTCGGGCCATACCCACCAGAAGATTCCTTCGGTGTCGACCCGATGCGACAGTTTCCGAACGTAAGAGGGTCCAGGGAAAGACCTGGCGGAATTGCCACCCCTAGGTCCCCCGTCCCGTCTAACCCCTGACACTGTTGACTGAACAGATCTACCCCTGTGACTTTCACCGTACGGGGTTTGACCGAGGGACATTTTCACCTGGTTGTGATAGGCCAGCCCATAGCAACAGCTTAGCACATGGTCCGGGCTCAACAAACCGCAAGATCCCTTCTGTATCGACCCGATGCGACAGTTTCCAAATGTAAGAGGGCCCAGGGCAAAACCTGGCGGCATTGCCATCCTCAGGTCCCCCGTCTCGTCTAACCCTGACACTGTTGACCGAACGGATCTACCCCTTTGACTTTCACCGGACGGGGTTTGACCGAGGGACATTTTCACCTGGCTGTGATAGGCCAGCCCATAGCAACATCTTAGCTCAAGGTCGGGCCCAACCCACAACAAGATTCCTTCGGTGTCGACCCGATGCGAAAGTTTTCGAACATAAGAGGGTGCTGCGAAAGACCTAGCGGCATTAACACCCACCAGGTCACCCGTCCCGTCTAACCCGTGACACTGTTGACCGAACGGATCTACCCCTTCGACTTTCATAGGATAGGGTTCGAACGAGGGACATTTTCACCTGGCTGTGATAGGCCAGCCCATAGCAATATCTTAGCACAAGGTCCGGGCCCAACACACCACAAGATTCCTTCGGTGTCAACCCAATGCGACAGTTTCCAAACATAAGAGGGACCAGGGCAAAACCTGGCGGCATTGCCACCCCTAGGTCCCCCGTCCCGTCTAACCCTAACACTGTTGACCAAAACGGATCACCCCTTTGACTTTCACCGGACGTGGTTTAACTGAGGGACATTTTCACCTGGCTGTGATAGGCCACTGCATAGCAACATCTTAGCACAAGGTCCGGGCCCAAGCCATCGCAAGATTCCCTCGGTAACGATGCGATGCGAAAGTTTCCCAACGTAAGAGGGCCCAGGGCAAGACCTGGCGGCATTGACACCCACCAGGTCTCCCGTCCCGTCTAACCCTGACACTGTTGACCAAAAGGATATACCCTTCGACTTTCACAGTACGGGGTTTGAACGAGGGACATTTTCCCCAGGCTGTGATAGGCCAGCCCATAGCAACATCTTAGCACAACGTCGGGCCCAACCCACCACAAGATTCCTTCGGTGTCGACCCGATGCGACAGTTTCCGAACGTAAGAGGACGTAGGGAAAGACCTGGCGGCATTTCGACCCCTAGGTCCCCCGTCCCGTCTAACTCCTGACACTGTTGGCCGAACGGATCTACCCCTTTGACTTTCACTGGAATGGGTTTGACCGAGGGACATTTTAACCTGGCTGTGATAGGCCAGCCCATAGCAACATCTTACCACAAGGTCGGGCCCAACCCACCACAAGATTCCTTCGGTGTCGACCTGATGCGGCAGTTTCCGAACGTAAGAGGGTGTAGGGAAAGACCTGGCGGCATGGCCACCCCTAGGTCCCCCAGTCCCGTCTAACCCCTAACACTGTTGGCCGAACGGATCTACCCCTTTGACTTCTACCGGACGGGGTTTGACCGAGGGACATTTTCACCTGGCTGTGATAGGCCAGCCCATAGCAACATCTTAGCACAAGGTCCGGGCACAACAAACCGCAAGATCCCCTCGATATCGACCCGATGCGACAGTTTCCAAACGTTAGAGGGCCCAGGGCAAAACCTGGCGGCATTGCCACCCTCAGGTCCCCCATCTCGTCTAACCCAGACAATGTTGAACGAACGGATCTACCCCTTAGACTTTCACTGGACGGGGTTTGACCGATGGACATTTTCACCTGGCTGTGATAGGCGAGCCCATAGCAACATCTTAGCACAAGGTAGGGGCCAACCCACCACAAGATTCCTTCGGTGTCAACCTGATGCGACAGTTTCTGAATGTAAGAGGGTGCAGGGAATGACCTGGCGGCATTGCCACCCCTAGGTCACCCGTCCCGTCTAACCCCTGACACTATTGACCGAATGGATCTATCCCTTTGACTTTCACCGGACAAAGTTTGACCGAGGGCCATTTTCACCTGGTTGTCATAGGCCAGCCCATAGCAACATCTTAGCACAAGGTCCGGGCCCAACAAACCGCAAGATCCCCTTGGTATCGACCCGATGCGACAGTTTCCAAATGTAAGAGGGCCTAGGGCAAAACCTGGCGGCATTCCCACCATCAGGTCCCCCGTCTCGTCTAACCCTGACACTGTTGACCAAACGGATCTACCCCTCTGACTTTCACCGGACGGGGTTTGACCGAGGGACATTTTCACCTGGCTGTGATAGGCCAACCCATAGCAACATCTTAGCACAAGGTCCGGGCCCAACAAACCGCAATATCCCCTCGGTATCGACCCGATGCGACAGTTTCCAAACGTAAGAGGGCCCAGGGAAAAACCTGGCGGCATTGCCACCCCCAGGTCCCCCGTCTCGTCTAACCCTGACACTGTTGACCGAACGTATCTACCCCTTTGACTTTCACCGGACGGGGTTTGACCGAGGGACATTTTCACCTAGCTGTGATAGGCCAGCCCATAGCAACATCTTAGCACAAGGTCCGGGCCCAAGCCACCGCTAGATTCCCTCCGTACCGATTCAATGCGAAAGTTTCCCAACGTAAGAGGGCCCAAGGCAAGACCTGGCGGCGTTGATACCCACCAAGTGCCCCGTCTCGTCTAACCCTGACACTGTTGACCGAACGGATCTACCCCTTTGACTTTCATCGGACGGGGCTTGACCGAGGGGCATTTTCACCTAGCTGTGATAGGCCAGCCCATAGCAACATCTTAGCACAAGGTCGGGCCCAACCCACCACAAGATTCCTTCGGTGTCGACCCAATGCGAAAGTTTCCGAAGCTAAGAGGGTGCAGGGAAAGACCTGGCGGCATTAACACCCACCAGGTCCCCCGTCCCGTCTTACCCCTGACACTTTTGGCCAAACGGATCTACCCCTTCAACATTCACCGGACGGGGTTTGACTGATGGACATTTTCACCTAGTTGTGATAGGCCAGCCCATAGCAACATCTTAGCACAAGGTCCGGGTCCAAGACACCGCAAGATTCCTTCAGTGTCGACCCGATGCGACAGTTTCCGAACGTAAGAGGGTGCAGGAAAAGACCTAGCGGAATTGCCACCCCTAGGTCCCCCATTCGGTCTAACCCCTGACCCTGTTGACTGAATGGATCTACCCCTTTGACTTTCACCAGACGGGGTTTGACCGCGGGACATTTTCACCTGGCTGTGATAGGCCAGCCCATAGCAACATCTTAGCACAAGGTCCGAGCCCAACAAACCGCAAGATCCCCTCGGTATCGACCTGATGCGACAGTTTCAAAACTTAAGAGGGCGCAGGGCAAAACCTAGCGGCATTGCCACCCCAAGGTCCCCCGTCTCGTCTAACCCTTACACTGTTGACCGAATGGATCTACCCCTTTGACTTTCACCGGACGGGGTTTGACCGAGGGACATTTTCATCTAGCTGTGATAGGCCAGCCCATAGCAACATCTTAGCACAAGGTCGGGGCCCTAGCCACCGCAAGATTCCCTCGGTACCGACTCGATGAGAAAGTTTGCCAACGTAAGAGGGCCCAGGGCAAGACCTGGCGGCATTGACACCCACCAGGTCCCCCGTCCCGTCTAATCATGACACTGCTGACCAAACGGATCTACCCCTTCGACTTTCACAGGACGGGGTTTGAACGAGGGACATTTTCACCTGGCTGTGATAAGCCAGCCCATAGCAACATCTTAGCACAAGGTCGGGCCAAACCCACCACAAGATTCCTTTGGTGTCGACCCGATGCGAAAGTTTCCGAACGTAAGAGGGTGCAGGGAAACACCTGGCGGCATTGCCACCCCTAGGTCCCCCGTCCCATCTAACCCGTAACACTGTTGCTCGAACGGATCTACCCCTTTGACTTTCACCAGACGGGGTTTGACCGAGGGATATTTTCACCTGGCTGTGAGAGGCCAGCGAATAGCAACATATTAGCACAAGGTCCGGGCCCAAGCCACCGCAAAATTCCCTCGGTACCGACTCGATGCAAAAGTTTCCCAACGTAAGAGGGCCCAGGGCAAGACCTGGCGGCATTGACACCCACCAGGTCCCCCGTCCCGTCTAACGCTGACACTGTTGACCGAAAGCATCTACCCTTCGACTTTCACAAGACGGGGTTTGAACGATGGACATTTTCACCTGGCTGTGATAGGCCAGCCCTTAGCAACATCTTAGCACATGGTCGGGCCCAACCCACCACAAGATTCCTTCGGTGTCGACCCGATGCGGCAGTTTCCGAATGTAAGAGGGTGTAGGGAAAGACCTGGCGGCATTGCCACCCCTAGGTCCCCCGTCCTGTCTAACTCCTGACACTTTTGGCCGAACGGATCTACCCCTTTGACTTTTACCGGACGGGGTTTGACCGAGGGACATTTTCACCTGGCTGTGATAGGCAAGCCCATAGCAACATCTTAGCACAAGGTTCGGGCCCAACAAATCGCAAGATCCCCTAGGTATCAACCCGATGCGACAGTTTCCAAACGTAAGAGGGCCCAGGGCAAAACCTGGCAGCATTGCCACCCCCAGGTCCCCCGTCTCGTCTAACCCTGACACTGTTGACCGAGCGGATCTACCCCTTTGAATTTCACCGGACGGAGTTTGACCGAGGGACATTTTCACCTAGGTGTTATAGGCCAGCCCATAGCAACATCTTAGCACAAGTTCCGGGCCCAAGCCGCCGCAAGATTCCTTCAGTGTCGACCCGATGCGATAGTTTCCGAATGTAAGAGGGTGCAAGGAAAGACCTGGCGACTATGCCACCCCTGGTCCCCTGTCCCGTCTAACCCCTGACATTGTTGACCGAACGGATCTACGCCTTTGACTTTCACCGGACGGGGTTTCACCAAGGGACATGTTCACCTGGCTGTGATAGGCCAGCCCATAGCAACATCTTAGCACAAGGTCCAGGACCAACAAACCGCAAGATCCCCTCGGTATTGACCCAATGTGACAGTTTCCAAACGTAAGAGGGCCTAGGGCAAAACCTGGCGGCATTGCCACCCCAGGTCCCCTGTCTCGTCTAACCTTGACATTTTTTACCGAACGGATCTACCCCTTTGACTTTCACCGGACGGGGTTTGACCGAGGCACATTTTCACCTAGTTGTGATAGGCCAGCCCATAGCAACATCTTAGCACAAGGTGCGGCCTCAAGCCACCGCAAGATTCCCTCGGTACCGACTCATTGCGAAAGTTTCCCAACGTAAGAGGGCCCAGGGCAAGACCTGGCGGCATTGACAGCCACCAGGTCCCCCGTCCCGTCTAACCCTAATACTGTTGACCGAACGGATCTACCCCTTTGACTTTCACCGGACGGGGTTTGACCGAGGGACATTTTCACCTGGCTGTGATAGGCCAGCCCATAGCAACATCTTAGCTCAAGGTCGGGCCCAACCCACCACACGATTCCTTCGGTGTCGACCCGATGCGAAAGTTTTCGAACGGAAGAAGGTGCCTCGAAAGACCTAGCGGCATTAACACCCACCAGGTCCCCCGTCCCGTCTAACCCGTGACACTGTTGACCGAACGGATCTACCCCTTCGACTTTCACAGGACGGGGTTTGAACGCGGGACATTTTCACCTGGCTGTGATAGGCCAGCCCATAGCAACATCTTAGCACAAGGTCCGGGCCCAACAAACCGCAAGATCCCCTCGGTATCGACCCGACGCGACAGTTTCCAATCGTAAGAGGGCCGAGGGAAAAACCTGGCGGCATTGCCACCCCCAGGTCCCCCGTCTCGTCTAACCCTGACACTGTTGACCGAACGGATCTACCCCTTTGACTTTCACCGGACGGGGTTTTGACCGAGGGACATTTTCACCTGGCTGTGATAGGCCAGCCCATAGCAACATCTTAGCACAAGGTCGGGCCCTACCCACCACAAGATTCCTTCGGTGTCGACCCGATGCGACTGTTTCCGAACGTAAGAGGATGCAGGGAAAGACCTGGCGGCATTGCCACACCTAGGTCCCCCGTCCCGTCTAACCCCTGACACTGTTGACCGAACGGATCTAGCCCTTTGACTTTCACCGGATGGGGTTTGACCAAGGGACATTTTCACCTAGCTGTGATAGGCCAGCCCATAGCAACATCTTAGCAGAAGGTCCGGGCACAACAAACCGCAAGATCCCCTCGATATCGACCCGATGCGATAGTTTCCAAACGTAAGAGGGCCCAGGGCAAAACCTGGCGGCATTGCCACCCTAAGGTCCCCCATCCCGTCTAACCCAGACAATTTTGAACGAACGGATCTACCCCTTAGACTTTCGCTGGACGGGGTTTGACCGAGGGACATTTTCACCTGGCTGTGATAGGCGAGCCCATAGCAACATCTTAGCACAAGGTAGGGCCCAACCCACCACAAGATTCCTTCGGTGTCAACCTGATGCGACAGTTTCTGAATGTAAGAGGGTGCAGGGAATGACCTGGCGGCATTGCCACCCCTAGGTCACCCGTCCCGTCTAACCCTTGACACTGTTGACCGACTGGATCTACCCCTTTGACTTTCACCGGACAAAGTTTGACCGAGGGCCATTTTCACCTGGTTGTCATAGGCCAGCCCACAGCAACATCTTAGCACAAGGTCCGGGCCCAACAAACAGCAAGATCCCCTCGGTATCGACCCGATGCGACAGTTTCCAAATGTAAGAGGGCCTAGGGCAAAACCTGGCGGCATTCCAACCCTCAGGTCCCCCGTCTCGTCTAACCCTGACACTGTTGACCAAACGGATCTACCCCTCTGACTTTCACCGGACGGGGTTTGACCGAGGGACATTTTCACCTGGCTGTGATAGGCCAGCCCATAGCAACATCTTAGCACAAGGTCCGGGCCCAACAAACCGCAATATCCCCTCGGTATCGACCCGATGCGATAGTTTCCAAACGTAAGAGGGCCCAGGGAAAAACCTGGCGGCATTGCCACCCCCAGGTCCCCCGTCTCGTCTAACCCTGACACTGTTGACCGAACGTATCTACCCCTTTGACTTTCACCGGACGGGGTTTGACCGAGGGACATTTTCACCTAGCTTTGATAGGCCAGCCCATAGCGAAATCTTAGCACAAGGTCTGGGCCGAAGCCACCGCTAGATTCCCTCCGTACCGATTCAATGCGAAAGTTTCCCAACGTAAGAGGGCCCAAGGCAAGACCTGGCGGCGTTGATACCCACCAAGTGCCCCGTCTCGTCTAACCCTGACACTTTTGACCGAACGGATCTACCCCTTTGACTTTCATCGGTCGGGGTTTGACCGAGGGGCATTTTCACCTAGTTGTGATAGGCCAGCCCATAGCAACATCTTAGCACAAGGTCGGGCCCAACCCACCACAAGATTCCTTCGGTGTCGACCCAATGCGAAAGTTTCCGAAGGTAAGAGGGTGCAGGGAAAGACCTGGCGGCATTAACACCCACCAGGTCCCCCGTCCCGTCTTACCCCTGACACTTTTGGCCAAACGGATCTACCCCTTCAACATTCACCGGACGGGGTTTGACTGATGGACATTTTCACCTGGTTGTGATAGGCCAGCCCATAGCAACATCTTAGCACAAGGTCCGGGCCTAAGACACCGCAAGATTCCTTCAGTGTCGACCCGACGCGACAGTTTCCGAACGTAAGAGGGTGCAGGAAAAGACCTAGCGGAATTGCCACCCCTAGGTCCCCCGTCCCGTCTAACCCCTGACACTGTTGACTGAATGGATCTACCCCGTTGACTTTCACCAGACGGGGTTTGACCGCGGGACATTTTCACCTGGCTGTGATAGGCCAGCCCATAGCAACATCTTAGCACAAGGTCCGAGCCCAACAAACCACAAGATCCCCTCGGTATCGATCTGATGCGACAGTTTCAAAACTTAAGAGGGCGCAGGGCAAAACCTAGCGGCATTGCCACCCCAAGGTCCCCCGTCTCGTCTAACCCTTACACTGTTGACCGAATGGATCTACCCCTTTGACTTTCACCGGACGGGGTTTTGACCGAGGGAGATTTTCACCTAGCTGTGATAGGCCAGCCCATAGCAACATCTTAGCACAAGGTCGGGGCCCTAGCCACCGCAAGATTCCCTCGGTACCGACTCGATGGGAAAGTTTGCCAACGTAAGAGGTCCCAGGGCAAGACCTGGCGGCATTGACACCCACCAGGTCCCCCGTCCCGTCTAACCATGACACTGCTGACCAAACGGATCTACCCCTTCGACTTTCACAGGACGGGGTTTGAACGAGGGACATTTTCACCTGGCTGTGATAAGCCAGCCCATAGCAACATCTTAGCACAAGGTTGGGCCAAACCCACCACAAGATTCCTTCGGTGTCGACCCGATGCGAAAGTTTCCGAACGTAAGAGGGTGCAGGGAAACACCTGGCGGCATTGCCACCCCTAGGTCCCCCCGTCCCATCTAACCCCTAACACTGTTGCTCGAACGGATCTACCCCTTTGACTTTCACCAGACGGGGTTTGACCGAGGGATATTTTCACCTGGCTGTGATAGGCCAGCGAATAGCAACATATTAGCACAAGGTCCGGGCCCAAGCCACCGCAAAATTCCCTCGGTACCGACTCGATGCAAAAGTTTCCCAACGTAAGAGGGCCCAGGGCAAGACCTGGCGGCATTAACACCCACCAGGTCCCCCGTCCCGTCTAACGCTGACACTGTTGACCGAAAGCATCTACCCTTCGACTTTCACAAGACGGGGTTTGAACGATGGACATTTTCACCTGGCTGTGATAGGCCAGCCCATAGCAACATCTTAGCACATGGTCGGGCCCAACCCACCACAAGATTCCTTCGGTGTCGACCCGATGCGGCAGTTTCCGAATGTAAGAGGGTGTAGGGAAAGACCTGGCAACATTGCCACCCCTAGGTCCCCCGTCCTGTCTAACCCCTGACACTTTTGGCCGAACGGATCTACCCCTTTGACTTTTACCGGACGGGGTTTGACCGATGGACATTTTCACCTGGCTGTGATAGGCAAGCCCATAGCAACATCTTAGCACAAGGTTCGGGCCCAACAAATCGCAAGATCCCCTCGGTATCAACCCGATGCGACAGTTTCCAAACGTAAGAGGGCCCAGGGCAAAACCTGGCAGCATTGCCACCCCCAGGTCCCCCGTCTCGTCTAACCCTGACACCGTTGACCGAGCGGATCTACCCCTTTGAATTTCACCGGACGGAGTTTGACCGAGGGACATTTTCACCTAGGTGTTATAGGCCAGCCCATAGCAACATCTTAGCACAAGTTCCGGGCCCAAGCCGCCGCAAGATTCCTTCAGTGTCGACCCGATGCGATAGTTTCCGAATGTAAGAGGGTGCAAGGAAAGACCTGGCGACTATGCCACCCCTGGTCCCCTGTCCCGTCTAACCCCTGACATTGTTGACCGAACGGATCTACGCCTTTGACTTTCACCGGACGGGGTTTCACCAAGGGACATGTTCACCTGGCTGTGATAGGCCAGCCCATAGCAACATCTTAGCACAAGGTCCAGGACCAACAAACCGCAAGATCCCCTCGGTATTGACCCGATGTGACAGTTTCCAAACGTAAGAGGGCCTAGGGCAAAACCTGGCGGCATTGCCACCCCAGGTCCCCTGTCTCGTCTAACCTTGACATTTTTTACCGAACGGATCTACCCCTTTGACTTTCACCGGACGGGGTTTGACCGAGGCACATTTTCACCTAGTTGTGATAGGCCAGCCCATAGCAACATCTTAGCACAAGGTGCGGCCTCAAGCCACCGCAAGATTCCCTCGGTACCGACTCATTGCGAAAGTTTCCCAACGTAAGAGGGCCCAGGGCAAGACCTGGCGGCATTGACAGCCACCAGGTCCCCCGTCCCGTCTAACCCTAATACTGTTGACCGAACGGATCTACCCCTTTGACTTTCACCGGACGGGGTTTGACCGAGGGACATTTTCACCTGGCTGTGATAGGCCAGCCCATAGCAACATCTTAGGTCAAGGTCGGGCCCAACCCACCACACGATTCCTTCGGTGTCGACCCGATGCGAAAGTTTTCGAACGGAAGAAGGTGCCTCGAAAGACCTAGCGGCATTAACACCCACCAGGTCCCCCGTCCCGTCTAACCCGTGACACTGTTGACCGAACGGATCTACCCCTTCGACTTTCACAGGACGGGGTTTGAACGCGGGACATTTTCACCTGGCTGTGATAGGCCAGCCCATAGCAACATCTTAGCACAAGGTCCGGGCCCAACAAACCGCAAGATCCCCTCGGTATCGACCCGACGCGACAGTTTCCAATCGTAAGAGGGCCGAGGGAAAAACCTGGCGGCATTGCCACCCCCAGGTCCCCCGTCTCGTCTAACCCTGACACTGTTGACCGAACGGATCTACCCCTTTGACTTTCACCGGACGGGGTTTGACCGAGGGACATTTTCACCTGGCTGTGATAGGCCAGCCCATAGCAACATCTTAGCACAAGGTCGGGCCCTACCCACCACAAGATTCCTTCGGTGTCGACCCGATGCGACTGTTTCCGAACGTAAGAGGATGCAGGGAAAGACCTGGCGGCATTGCCACACCTAGGTCCCCCGTCCCGTCTAACCCCTGACACTGTTGACCGAACGGATCTAGCCCTTTGACTTTCACCGGATGGGGTTTGACCAAGGGACATTTTCACCTAGCTGTGATAGGCCAGCCCATAGCAACATCTTAGCAGAAGGTCCGGGCACAACAAACCGCAAGATCCCCTCGATATCGACCCGATGCGATAGTTTCCAAACGTAAGAGGGCCCAGGGCAAAACCTGGCGGCATTGCCACCCTAAGGTCCCCCATCCCGTCTAACCCAGACAATTTTGAACGAACGGATCTACCCCTTAGACTTTCACTGGACGGGGTTTGACCGAGGGACATTTTCACCTGGCTGTGATAGGCGAGCCCATAGCAACATCTTAGCACAAGGTAGGGCCCAACCCACCACAAGATTCCTTCGGTGTCAACCTGATGCGACAGTTTCTGAACGTAAGAGGGTGCAGGGAATGACCTGGCGGCATTGCCACCCCTAGGTCACCTGTCCCGTCTAACCCTTGACACTGTTGACCGACTGGATCTACCCCTTTGACTTTCACCGGACAAAGTTTGACCGAGGGCCATTTTCACCTGGTTGTCATAGGCCAGCCCACAGCAACATCTTAGCACAAGGTCCGGGCCCAACAAAAGCAAGATCCCCTCGGTATCGACCCGATGCGACAGTTTCCAAATGTAAGAGGGACTAGGGCAAAACCTGGCGGCATTCCAACCCTCAGGTCCCCCGTCTCGTCTAACCCTGACACTGTTGACCAAACGGATCTACCCCTCTGACTTTCACCGGACGGGGTTTGACCGAGGGACATTTTCACCTGGCTGTGATAGGCCAGCCCATAGCAACATCTTAGCACAAGGTCCGGGCCCAACAAACCGCAATATCCCCTCGGTATCGACCCGATGCGATAGTTTCCAAACGTAAGAGGGCCCAGGGAAAAACCTGGCGGCATTGCCACCCCCAGGTCCCCCGTCTCGTCTAACCCTGACACTGTTGACCGAACGTATCTACCCCTTTGACTTTCACCGGACGGGGTTTGACCGAGGGACATTTTCACCTAGCTTTGATAGGCCAGCCCATAGCGAAATCTTAGCACAAGGTCTGGGCCGAAGCCACCGCTAGATTCCCTCCGTACCGATTCAATGCGAAAGTTTCCCAACGTAAGAGGGCCCAAGGCAAGACCTGGCGGCGTTGATACCCACCAAGTGCCCCGTCTCGTCTAACCCTGACACTTTTGACCGAACGGATCTACCCCTTTGACTTTCATCGGTCGGGGTTTGACCGAGGGGCATTTTCACCTAGTTGTGATAGGCCAGCCCATAGCAACATCTTAGCACAAGGTCTGGCCCAACCCACCACAAGATTCCTTCGGTGTCGACCCAATGCGAAAGTTTCCGAAGGTAAGAGGGTGCAGGGAAAGACCTGGCGGCATTAACACCCACCAGGTCCCCCGTCCCGTCTTACCCCTGACACTTTTGGCCAAACGGATCTACCCCTTCAACATTCACCGGACGGGGTTTGACTGATGGACATTTTCACCTGGTTGTGATAGGCCAGCCCATAGCAACATCTTAGCACAAGGTCCGGGCCTAAGACACCGCAAGATTCCTTCAGTGTCGACCCGATGCGACAGTTTCCGAACGTAAGAGGGTGCAGGAAAAGACCTAGCGGAATTGCCACCCCTAGGTCCCCCGTCCCGTCTAACCCTTGACACTGTTGACTGAATGGATCTACCCCGTTGACTTTCACCAGACGGGGTTTGACCGCGGGACATTTTCACCTGGCTGTGATAGGCCAGCCCATAGCAACATCTTAGCACAAGGTCCGAGCCCAACAAACCACAAGATCCCCTCGGTATCGATCTGATGCGACAGTTTCAAACTTAAGAGGGCGCAGGGCAAAACCTAGCGGCATTGCCACCCCAAGGTCCCCCGTCTCGTCTAACCCTTACACTGTTGACCGAATGGATCTACCCCTTTGACTTTTACCGGACGGGGTTTGACCGAGGGAGATTTTCACCTAGCTGTGATAGGCCAGCCCATAGCAACATCTTAGCACAAGGTCGGGGCCCTAGCCACCGCAAGATTCCCTCGGTACCGACTCGATGGGAAAGTTTGCCAACGTAAGAGGTCCCAGGGCAAGACCTGGCGGCATTGACACCCACCAGGTCCCCCGTCCCGTCTAACCATGACACTGCTGACCAAACGGATCTACCCCTTCGACTTTCACAGGACGGGGTTTGAACGAGGGACATTTTCACCTGGCTGTGATAAGCCAGCCCATAGCAACATCTTAGCACAAGGTTGGGCCAAACCCACCACAAGATTCCTTCGGTGTCGACCCGATGCGAAAGTTTCCGAACGTAAGAGGGTGCAGGGAAACACCTGGCGGCATTGCCACCCCTAGGTCCCCCGTCCCATCTAACCCCTAACACTGTTGCTCGAACGGATCTACCCCTTTGACTTTCACCAGACGGGGTTTGACCGAGGGATATTTTCACCTGGCTGTGATAGGCCAGCGAATAGCAACATATTAGCACAAGGTCCGGGCCCAAGCCACCGCAAAATTCCCTCGGTACCGACTCGATGCAAAAGTTTCCCAACGTAAGAGGGCCCAGGGCAAGACCTGGCGGCATTAACACCCACCAGGTCCCCCGTCCCGTCTAACGCTGACACTGTTGACCGAAAGCATCTACCCTTCGACTTTCACAAGACGGGGTTTGAACGATGGACATTTTCACCTGGCTGTGATAGGCCAGCCCATAGCAACATCTTAGCACATGGTCGGGCCCAACCCACCACAAGATTCCTTCGGTGTCGACCCGATGCGGCAGTTTCCGAATGTAAGAGGGTGTTAGGGAAAGACCTGGCAGCATTGCCACCCCTAGGTCCCCCGTCCTGTCTAACCCCTGACACTTTTGGCCGAACGGATCTACCCCTTTGACTTTTACCGGACGGGGTTTGACCGATGGACATTTTCACCTGGCTGTGATAGGCAAGCCCATAGCAACATCTTAGCACAAGGTTCGGGCCCAACAAATCGCAAGATCCCCTCGGTATCAACCCGATGCGACAGTTTCCAAACGTAAGAGGGCCCAGGGCAAAACCTGGCAGCATTGCCACCCCCAGGTCCCCCGTCTCGTCTAACCCTGACACTGTTGACCGAGCGGATCTACCCCTTTGAATTTCACCGGACGGGGTTTGACCGCGGGACATTTTCACCTAGGTGTAATAGGCCAGCCCATAGCAACATCTTAGCACAAGTTCCGGGCCCAAGCCGCCGCAAGATTCCTTCAGTGTCGACCCGATGCGATAGTTTCCGAACGTAAGAGGGTGCAAGGAAAGACCTGGCGGCTATGCCACCCCTGGTCCCCTGTCCCGTCTAACCCCTGACACTGTTGACCGAACGGATCTACCCCTTTGACTTTCACCGGACGGGGTTTCACCAAGGGAACATGTTCACCTGGCTGTGATAGGCCAGCCCATAGCAACATCTAGCACAAGTCCAGCACCAACAAACCGCAAGATCCCCTCGGTATTGACCCGATGTGACAGTTTCCAAACGTAAGAGGGCCTAGGGCAAAACCTTGGTGCATTGCCACCCCAGGTCCCCTGTCTCGTCTAACCTTGACATTGTTGACCGAACGGATCTACCCCTTTGACTTTCACCGGACGGGGTTTGACCGAGGCACATTTTCACCTAGCTGTGATAGGCCAGCCCATAGCAACATCTTAGCACAAGGTCCGGCCCCAAGCCACCGCAAGATTTCCTCGGTACCGACTCATTGCGAAAGTTTCCCAACGTAAGAGGGCCCAGGGCAAGACCTGGCGGCATTGACACCCACCAGGTCCCCCGTCCCGTCTAACCCTAATACTGTTGACCGAACGATCTACCCCTTTGACTGTCACCGGCGGGGTTTGATCCGAGGGACATTTTCACTTGGCTGTGATAGGCCAGCCCATAGCAACATCTTAGCTCAAGGTCGGGCCCAACCCACACACGATTCCTTCGGTGTCGACCCGATGCGAAAGTTTTCGAACGGAAGAAGGTGCCTCGAAAGACCTAGCGGCATTAACACCCACCAGGTCCCCCGTCCCGTCTAACCATGACACTGTTGACCGAACGGATCTACCCCTTCGACTTTCACAGGACGGGGTTTGAACGAGGGACATTTTCACCTAGCTGTGATACGCCAGCCCATAGCAACATCTTAGCACAAGGTCCGGGCCCAACCCACCACAATATTCCTTCGGTGTCGACCCGATGCGAAAGTTTCCGAACGTAAGAGGGTGCAGGGAAACACCTGGCGGCATTGCCACCCCTAGGTCCCCCGTCCCGTCTAACCCCTAACACTGTTGCTCGAACGGATCTACCCCTTTGACTTTCACCAGACGGGGTTTGACCGAGGGATATTTTCACCTGGCTCTGATAGGCCAGCGAATAGCAACATCCTAGGACAAGGTCCGGGCCAAGCCACCGCAAAATTCCCTCGGTACCGACTTGATGCAAAGGTTTCCCGACGTAAGAGGGCCCAGGGCAAGACCTGGCGGCAATTGACACCCACCAGGTTCCCCCGTCCCGTCTAACACTGACACTGTGACCGAAAGCATCTACCCTTCGACTTTCATAGGACGGGGTTTGACGGAGGGACATTTTCACCTGGCATGAGAGGCCAGCCCATAGCAACATCTTAGCATAAGGTCGGGCCCACCCACAACAAAGATTCCTTCGGTGTCGACCCGAATGCGGCATAGTTTCCGAACGTAAGAGGGTGTAGGGCAAGGACCTGGCGGCATTGCCACCCCTAGGTCCCCCGTCCTGTCTCACCCTGACACTGTGGCCGAAACGGATTACCCCTTTGACTTTACCGGACGGGGTTTGACGAGGGACATTTTCACCTGGATGTGATAGGCAGCCCCATAGCAACATCTAGCACAAGGTTCGGGCCAAAAAATCGGAAGATCCCCTCGGATCAACCCGATGCGACAGTTTCCAAATGTAAGAGGGCCCAGGGCAAAACCTGGCGGCATTGCCACCCCCAGGTCCCCGTCTTGTCTAACCCTGACATTGTTGACCGAGCGGATCTACCCCTTCGATTTTCACCGGACGGGGTTTGACCCAGGGACTCTTTCACCAAGGTGTGATAGGCCAGCCCATAGCAACATCTTAGCACAAGGTCGGGCCCAACCCACCACAAGATTCCTTCGTGTCGACCCGATGCGACAGTTTCCGAACGTGAGAGGGTCCAGGGAAAGACCTGGCGGCATTGCCACCCTAGGTCCCCCGTCCCGTCTAACCCCTCACACTGTTGACCGAACAGATCTACCCCTTTGACTTTCACCGTACGGGGTTTGACCGAGGGACATTTTAACCTGGCTGTGATAGGCCAGCCCATAGCAACATCTTAGCACAAGGTCCAGGACCAACAAACCGCAAGATCCCCTCGGTATCGACCCGATGTGACAGTTTCCAAACGTAAGAGGGGCCCAGGGCCAAAACCTGGCGGCATGGCCACCCCCAGGTCCCCTGTCTCGTCTATACTTGATATTGTTGATCCGAACGGATCTTACTCCTTTGACTTTCACCGGACGGGGTTTGACAGAGGGACATTTTTCACCTGGCTGTGATAGGCTTGCCCATAGCAACATCTTAGCACAAGGTCCGGGCCCTACAAACCGCAAGCTCCCTCGGTATCGACCTGATGCGACAGTTTCCAAACGCAAGAGGGCCCAGGGAAACCCTACGGCATCTGCACCGCCAGGTCCCCCGTCTCGTCTAACCCTGACACTGTTGGCCGACGGATCTACCCCTTTGACTTTCACCGGACGGGGTTTGACCGAGGGACATTTTCACCTAGCTATGATAGGCCAGCCCATAGCAACATCTTAGCACAAGGTCCGGGCCCAAGCCACCGCAAGATTCCCTCGGTACCGACTCGATGCGAAATTTTCCCAACGTAAGAGGGCCCAGGGCAAGACCTGGTGGCATTGACACCCACCAGGTCCCCCGTCTTGTCTAACCCTGATACTGTTGACCGAACGGATCTACCCTTTGACTTTCACCGGACGGGGTTTGACCGAGGGACATTTTCACCTGGCGTGATAGGCCAGCCCATAGCAACATCTTAGTCTAAGGTCGGGCCCAACCCACCAAAAGATTCCTTCGGTGTCGACCCGATGCGAAAGTTTTCGAACGTAAGATGGTGCGTGAAAGACCTAGCGGCATTAACACCCACCAGGTCCCCCGTCCCGTCTAACCCGTGACACTGTTGACCGAACGGATCTACCCCTTCGACTTTCACAGGACGGGGTTCGAACGAGGGACATTTTCACCTGGCTGTGATAGCCCAGCCCATAGCAACATCTTAGCACAAGGTCCGGGCCCAACCCACCACAATAATCCTTCGGTGTCAACCCAATGCGACAGTTTCCAAACGTAAGGGGGACCAAGGCAAAACCTGGCGGCATTGCCACCCCTAGGTCCCCCGTCCGTCCCCCGTCCCCTTTTTACTTTCACGGACGTGGTTTGACTGAGGGACATTTTCACCTGGCTGTGATAGGCCACTCCATAGCAACATCTTAGCACAAGGTCCGGGCCCAAGCCATCGCAAGATTCCCTCGGTAACGATGCGATGCGAAAGTTTCCCAACGTAAGAGGGCCCAGGGCAAGACCTGGCGGCATTGACACCCACCAGGTCCCCGTCCCGTCTAACCCTGACACTTGACCAAAAGGATCTACCCTTCGACTTTCACAGGACGGGGTTTGAACGAGGGACATTTTCACCTGGCTGTCATAGGCCAGCCCATAGCAACATCTTAGCACAAGGTCGGGCCGAACCCACCACAAGATTCCTTCGGTGTCGACCCGATGCGAAAGTTTCCGAACGTAAGAGGGCGTAGGGAAGACCTGGCGGCATTTCGACCCCTAGGTCCCCCGTCCCGTCTAACTCCTGACACTGTTGGCCGAACGGATCTACCCCTTTGACTTTCACTGTAATGGGTTTGACCGAGGGACATTTTAACCTGGCTGTGATAGGCCAGCCCATGGCAACATCTTAGCACAAGGTCGGGCCCAACCCACCATAAGATTCCTACGGTGTCGACCCGATGCGGCAGTTTCCGAACGTAAGGGGTGTAGGGAAAGACCTGGCGGCATTGCCACCCCTAGGTCCCCTTTCCCGTCTAACCCCTGACACTGTTGGCGGAACGGATCTCCCCTTTGACTTTACCGGACGGGGTTTGATCGAGGGACATTTTCACCTGCTGTGATAGGCCAGCCATAGCAACATCTTAGCACAGGTTCGGGCCCAACAAATCACAAGATCCCCTCGGTATCAACCCGATGCGACAGTTTCCAAACGTAAGAGGGCCCAGGGCAAAACCTGGCGGCATTGCCACCCCCAGGTCCCCCGTCTCGTCTAACCCTGACACTGTTGACCGAGCGGATCTACCCCTTTGAATTTCACAGGACGGGGTTTGATCGAGGGACATTTTCACCTAGGTGTGATAGGCCAGCCCATAGCAACATCATAAGGTCCGGGCCCAAGCCACCGCAAGATTCCTTCAGTGTCGACCCGATGCGACAGTTTCCGAACGTAAGAGGGTGCAGGGAAGGACCTGGAGGCTATGCCACCCCTGGTCCCCCGTCCGTCTAACCCCTGACACTGTTGACCGAACGGATCTACCCCTTTGACTTTCACCGGACGGGGTTTCACCAAGGGACATGTTCACAGGCTGTGATAGGCCAGCCATAGCAACATCTAGCACAAGGTCCAGGACCAACAAACCGCAAGATCCCTCGGTATTGACCCGATGTGACAGTTTCCAAACGTAAGAGGGCCCAGGGCAAAACCTGGCGGCATTGCCACCCAGGTCCCTTGTCTCGTCTAACCTTGACATGTTGACCGAACGGATCTACTCCTTTGACTTTCACCGGACGGGGTTTGACCGGGCACATTTTCACCTAGCTGTGATAGGCCAGCCCATAGCAACATCTTAGCACAAGTCCGGGCCAAAGCCACCGCAAGATTCCCTCGGTACCGACTCGATGCGAAGTTTCCCAACGTAAGAGGGCCCAGGGCAAGACCTGGCGGCATTGACACCCACCAGGTTCCCCATCCCGTCTAACCCTGATACTGTTGACCGAACGGATCTACCCCTTTGACTTTCACCGGACGGGGTTTGACCGAGGGACATTTTCACCTGGCTGTGATAGGCCAGCCCATAGCAAATCTTAGCTCAAGGTCGGGCCCAACCCACCACACGATTCCTTTGGTGTCGACCCGGTGCGAAAGTTTCGAACGTAAGAGGGTGCCTCGAAAGACCTAGCGGCATTAACACCCACCAGGTCCCCCGTCCCGTCTAACCCGTGACACTGTTGACCGACGGATCTACCCCTTCGACTTTCACAGGACGGGGTTTGAACGAGGGACATTTTCACCTGGCTGTGATAGGCCAGCCCATAGCAACATCTAGCACAAGGTCCGGGCCCAACCCACAACAAGATTCCTTCGGTGTCAACCCGATGCGAAAGTTTCCAAACGTGAGAGGGACCAGGGCAAAACCTGGCGGCATTGCCACCCCTAGGTCCCCCGTCCCATCTAACCCTGACACTGTTGACCGAACGGATCTACCCTTTGACTTTCACCGGACGTGGTCTGACTGAGGGACATTTTCACCTGGCTGTGATAGGCGACTCCGTGGCAACATCTTAGCACAAGGTCCGGGCCCAAGCCATCGCAAGATTCCCTCGGTAACGATGCGTTGCGAAAGTTTCCCAACGTAAGAGGGCCCAGGGCAAGACCTGGCGGCATTGACACCTACCAGGTCCCCGTCCGTCTAACCCTGACACTGTTGACCAAAAGGATCTACCTTCGAATTTCACAGGACGGGGTTTGAACGAGGGACATTTTCACCTGGCTGTGATAGGCCAGCCAATAGCAACATCTTAGCACAAGGTCGGGCCCAACCCACCACAAGATTCCTTCGGTGTCGACTCGATGCGACAGTTTCCGAACATAAGAGGACATAGGGAAAGACCTGGCGGATTTTCCACCCCTAGGTCCCCGTCCCGTTTGACTCCTAACACTGTTGGCCGAACGGATCTACCCCTTTGACTTTCACGGAATGGGTTTGACCGAGGGACATTTTCACCTGGCTGTGATAGGTCAGCCCATAGCAACATCTTAGCACAAGGTCTGGGCCGAACAAACCCAAAGATCCCCTCGGTATCGACCCGATGCGACAGTTTCCAAACATAAGAGGGCCCAGGGTAAATCCTGGTGGCATTGCCACCCCCAGGTCCCCCATCTCATCTATACCTGACATGTTGACCGAACAGATCTACCCCTTTGACTTTCATCGGACAGGGTTGACCGAGGGAATTTTCACCTACTGTGATAGGCCAGCCCATAGCAACATCTTAGCACAAGGTTCGGACCAAGCCACCGCAAGATTCCTTCAGTCTCGATCCGATGCGACAGTTTTCGAACGTAAGAGGGTGCTGCGAAAGACCTGGCGGCATTGCCACCCCTAGGTCCCCGTCCCATCTCATCCCTGACACTGTTGACCGAATGGATCACCCTTTGACTTTCTGCGGCTGGGGTTTGACCGAGGGACATTTTCACCTGGCTGTGGTAGGCCAGCCAATAGAAACATCTTAGCACAATGTCGGGCCCAACCCACCACAAGATTCCTTCGGTGTCGAGCCGATGCGACAGTTTTCGAACGTAAGAGGGTGCAGGGAAAGACCTGGCGGCATTGCCACCCCTAGGTCCCCCATCGGTGTAACCCCTGACATTGTTGACGGAACGGATCTACCCTTTGACTTTCATAGGACGGGGGTTTAACCGAGGGACATTTTCACCTGGCTGTGATAGGCGAGCCTACAGCAACATCTTAGCACAAGGTCCGGGCCCATGCCACCCCAAGATTCCCTCGGTACCGACTCGATGTGAAAGTTTCCCAACGTAAGAGGGCCTAGGGCAAGACCTGGCGGCATTGACACCCACCAGGTCCCCATCCCATCTAACCCTGACATTGTTGACCGAAGGATCTACCCCTTGACTTTCACTGGACAGGGTTTGACCGAGGGACATTTTCGCTGGCTGTGATAGGCCAGCCCATAGCAACATCTTAGCACAAGGTCGGGCCCTACCCACCACAAGATTCCTTTGGTGTCGACCCGATGCGACAGTTTCCGAACGTAAGAGGGTGCAGGGAAAGACCTGGCGGCATTACCACCCCTAGGTCCCCCGTCCCGTCTAACCCCTGACACTGTTGACCGAACGGATCTAGCCCTTGACTTTCACCGGATGGGGTTTGACCGAGAGGACATTTTCACCTGGCTGTGATAGGCCAGCCCATAGCAACATCTTAGCATAAGGTCCGGGCACAACAAACCGCAAGATCCCCTCGATATCGACCCGACGCGACAGTTTCCAAACGTAAGAGGGCCCAGGGCAAAACCTGGAGGATTGCCACCCTCAGGTCCCCCGTCTCGTCAACCCTGACACTGTGAACGAACGGTTTTACCCCTTGACTTTCACTGGACGGGGTTTGACGAGGGACATTTTCACCTCGCTGTGATAGGGGAGCCCATAGCAACATCTTAGCACAAGGTAGCGCCCAACCCACCACAAGATTCTTCGGTGTCGACCTGATGCGAAAGTTTCTGAAATAAGAGGTGCAGGGAATGACCTGGCGGCATTGCCAACCCTAGGTCACCCGTCCAGTCTAACCCTGACACTATTGACCGAACGGATCTACCCCTTTGACTTTCACCGGACGAGGTTTGACCGAGAGACATTTTCACCTAGTTGTCATATGCCAGCCCATAGCAACATCTTAGCACAAGGTCTGGGCCAAACAAACCGCAAAGATCCCCTCGGTATCGACCCGATGCGACAGTTTCCAAATATAAGAGGGCCCAGGGCAAAACCTGGCGGCATTCCCACCCTCAGGTCCCCGTCTCGTCTAAGCCTGACACTGTTGACCAAACGGATTACCCTTTGACTTTCACCGGACGGGGTTTGACCGAGGGACGTTTTCACCGGCTGTGATAGGCTAGCCCATAACATCTTAGCACAAGGTCGGGCCCAACAAACCGCAAGATCCCTCGGTATCGACCCGACGCGACAGTTTCCAAACGTAAGAGGGCCGAGGGAAAAACCTGGCGGCATTGCCACCCCCAGGTCCCCCGTCTCGTCTAACCCTGACACTTTTGACCGAACGGATCTACCCCTTTCACATTCACCGGACGGGGTTTGACCGAGGGAAATTTTCACCTAGCTGTGATAGGCCAGCCCATAGCAACATGTTCGCAAAAGGTCCGGGCCCAAGCCACCGCAAGATTCCCTCCTACCGACTCGATGCAAAAGTTTCCCAACGTAAGAGGGTCCAGGGAAAGACCTGGCGGCATTGCCAACCCCTCAGGTCCCCCGTCTCGTCTAACCCTGACACTGTTGACCGAACGGATCACGCTTTGGATTTCACCGTACGGGGTTTGACCAGGGACATTTTCATAGCAGTGATAGGCCAGCCATAGCAACATCTTAGCACAGGTCCGGGCCCAAGCCACCGCAAGATTCCCTCCGTACCGACTCAATGCGAAAGTTTCCCAACGTAAGAGGCCCAAGGCAAGAACTGGTGGCGTTGATACCCACAAGGTCCCCCGTCTCGTCTACCCCTGACACTGTTGACCGAACGGATCTACCCCTTTGACTTTCACCGGACAGGTTTGACCGAGGGACATTTTCACCTGGCTGTGAGGCCAGCCCATAGCAAACAT
>JAAAWK010001030.1:0-17638 GCA_022496015.1 Hordeum marinum
TAACTTGGCCATGACATCATAATTTCACCCACATAACAACTTCTAGAGAGTTGAGAGGGTTACGGCAAAAACTGGATGCATTTGGTGTACAAATTGGACAATCTCATAATAAGTATGAGGGTTTCCGACGAAAACTCATCTATTACAAAGGGATTTCATTTTTAATAACTTATTTAACTCCATACTTTTTGTGTGTTCAATATGCACCATTCAAAGCCACATCATCAATTTTCAACCCTTCTGACTTCATTTCATATTTTTCAAGCTTTAATGATTTATTTTGAGCTAAATGATCCTGAATTTGAAAAGCAGTACAAATGAACTCTTAAAAGGTTGTAACTTGGCATGACATAATAATTTCACCCACATAGCAACTTCTAGAGAGTTGAGAGGGTTACGACAAAAACTGGATGCACTTCGTGTACAAATTGGACAATCTCATAAGAAGTATGAGGGTTTCGGACGAAAACTCATCTATTACAAAGGGATTTCATTTTTAATAACTTATTTTAACACCATACTTATTGCGTGTTCAATATGGACCATTCAAAGGTACATCATCAATTTTCAACCCTTTCTGACTTCATTTGATATTTTTCATGCATTTAATGATTTATTTTGAGCTAAATGACCCTGATTTTGAAAAGAAGTACAAATGAACCCTGAAAAGGTTGTAACTTGGCATGACATCGTAATTTCACCCACATAGCAACTTCTAGAGAGTTGAGAGGGTTACGGCAAAACGTGGATGCACTTCGTATACAAATTGGACAATCTCATAAGAAGTATGAGTGTTTCGGACGAAAACTCATCTATTACAAAGGGATTTCATTTTTAATAACTTATTTTAACTCCATATTTTTTACGTGTTCAATATGCACCATTCAAAGGAACATCATCAATTTTCAACCCTTTCTAACTTCAGTTGATATTTTTCAGGCATTTAATGATTTATTTTGAGCTAAATGACCCTGAATTTGAAAAGTAGTACAAATGAACTCTGAAAAGGTTGTAACTTGGCATGACATCATAATTTCACCCACATTGCAAGTTCTAGAGACTTGAGAGGGTTACGAGAAAAACTGGATGCACTTCGTGTACAAATTGGACAATCTCATAAGTAGTATGAGGGTTTCGGACGAAAACTCATCTATTACAAAGGGATTTCATTTTTAATAACTTATTTTAAATCGATACTTTTTCTGTGTTCAATATGCACCATTCAAAGGCACATCATCAATTTTCAACCCTTTCTCACTTCATTTGATATTTTTCAGGCATTTAATGATTTATTTTGACCTAAGTGACCCTGATTTTGAAAAGCAGTACAAATGAACTCTCAAAAGGTTGTAACATGGAACGACATCATAATTTCACCCACGTAGCAAGTTCTAGAGAGTTGAGAGGGTTACGGCAAAAACTGGATGCACTTCGTGTACAAATTGGACAATCTCATTAGAAGTATGAGGGTTTCGGACGAAAACTCATCTATTACAAAGGGATTTCATCTTTAATAACTTATTTTAACTCCATACTTTTTGTGTGTTCGAAATTGAAAGCCACATCATCAATTTTCAACCCTTTCTGACTTCATTTCATATTTTTCAGGCATTTAATGATTTATTTTGAGCTAAATGACCCTGATTTTGAAAAGCAGTACAAATGAACTCTGAAAAGGTTGTAACTTGGCACGACATCATAATTTCACCCACATAGCAACTTCTAGAGAGTTGAGAGGGTTACGGCAAAAACTGGGTGCACTTCGTGTACAAATTGGACAATCTCATTAGAAGTATGAGGGTTTCAAACGAAAACTCATCTATTACAAAGGGATTTCATTTTTAATAACTTATTTTAACTCCATACTTTTTGTGTGTTCAATATTCACCATTCAAAGGCACATGATCAATTTTCAACCCTTTCTGACTTCATTTCATAGTTTTCAGGCATTTAATGATTTATTTTGATCTAAACGACCCTGAATTTGAAAAGTAGTACAAATGAACTCTGAAAAGGTTGTAACTTGGCATGACATAATAATTTCACCCACATAGCAACTTCTAGAGAGTTGAGAGGGTTACGACAAAAACTGGATGCACTTCGTGTACAAATTGGATTATCTCATAAGTAGTATGAGGGTTTCGGACGAAAACTCATCTATTACAAAGCGATTTCATTTTTAATAACTTATTTTAACTCCATACTTTTTGTGTGTTCAACATGCACAAGTCAAAGGCGCATCATCAATTTTCAACCCTTTCTGAGTTCATTTCATATTTTTCAGGCATTTAATGATTTATTTTGAGCTAAATGACCCTGATTTTGAAAAGCAGTACAAATGAACTCTGAAATGGTTGTAACTTGGCACGACATCATAATTTCACCCACATAGCAACTTCTAGAGAGTTGAGAGGGTTACGGCAAAAACTGGGTGCACTTCGTGTACAAATTGGACAATCTCATTAGAAGTATGAGGGATTCAAACGAAAACTCATCTATTACAAAGGGATTTCATTTTTAATAACTTATTTTAACTCCATACTTTTTGTGTGTTCAATATTCACCATTCAAAGGCACATGATCAATTTTCAACCCTTTCTGACTTCATTTCATAGTTTTCAGGCATTTAATGATTTATTTTGATCTAAACGACCCCGAATTTGAAAATTAGTACAAATGAACTTTGAAAAGGTTGTAACTTGGCATGACATAATAATTTCACCCACATAGCAACTTCTAGAGAGTTGAGAGGGTTACGACAAAAACTGGATGCACTTCGTGTACAAATTGGACAATCTCATAAGTAGTATGAGGGTTTCGGATGAAAACTCATCTATTACAAAGCGATTTCATTTTTAATTACTTATTTTAACTCCATACTTTTTGTGTGTTCAACATGCACCAGTCAAAGGCGCATCATCAATTTTCAACCCTTTCTGAGTTCATTTCATATTTTTCAGGCATTTAATGACTTATTTTGAGCTAAATGACCCTGAATTTGGAAAGCAGTACAAATGAACTCTGAAAAGGTTGTAACTTGGCATGACATCATAATTTGACCCACATAGCAATTTCTAGAGAGTTGGGAGGGTTACGACAAAAACTGGATGCACTTCGTGTACAAATTGGACAATCTCATAAGTAGTATGAGGGTTTCGGACGAAAACTCATCTATTACAAAGGGATTTCATTTTTAATAACTTATTTTAACTCCATACTTTTTACGTGTTCAATATGCACCATTCAAAGGCACATCATCAATTTTCAACCCTTTCTGAGTTCATTTCATATTTTTCAGGCATTTAATGACTTATTTTGAGCTAAATGACCCTGAATTTGGAAAGCAGTACAAATGAACTCTGAAAAGGTTGTAACTTGGCATGACATCATAATTTGACCCACATAGCAATTTCTAGAGAGTTGGGAGGGTTACGACAAAAACTGGATGCACTTCGTGTACAAATTGGACAATCTCATAAGTAGTATGAGGGTTTCGGACGAAAACTCATCTATTACAAAGGGATTTCATTTTTAATAACTTATTTTAACTCCATACTTTTTACGTGTTCAATATGCACCATTCAAAGGCACATCATCAATTTTCAACCCTTTCTAACTTCATTTGATATTTTTCAGGCATTTAATGATTTATTTTGAGCTAAATGACCCTGATTTTGAAAAGCAGTACAAATGAACTCTGAAAAGGTTGTAACTTGGCACGACATCATAATTTCATCCACATAGCAACTTCTAGAGAGTTGAGAGGGTTACGGCAAAAACTGGGTGCACTTCGTGTACAAATTGGACAATCTCATTAGAAGTATGAGGGTTTCAAACGAAAACTCATCTATTACAAAGGCATTTCATTTTTAATAACTTATTTTAACTCGATACTTTTCTGTATTCAATATGCACCATTCAAAGGCACATCATCAATTTTCAACCCTTTATGACTTCATTTGATATTTTTCAGGCATTTAATGATTTATTTTGACCTAAGTGACCCTGATTTTGAAAAGCAGTACAAATGAACTCTGAAAAGGTTGTAACATGGCACGACTTCATAATTTCACCCATGTAGCAAGTTCTAGAGAGTTGAGAGGGTTACGGCAGAAACTGGATGCACTTCGTGTACAAATTGGACAATCTCAGTAGAAGTATGAGGGTTTCGGACAAAAACTCATCTATTACAAAGGGATTTCATTTTTAATAACTTATTTTAACTCCATACTTTTTGTGTGTTCGAAATTGAAAGCCACATCATCAATTTTCAACCCTTTGTGACTTCATTTCATATTTTTCAGGCATTTAATGATTTATTTTGAGCTAAATGACCCTGATTTTGAAAAGGAGTACAAATGAACTCTGAAAAGGTTGTAACTTGGCACGACATCATAATTTCACCCACATAGCAACTTCTAGAGAGTTGAGAGGGTTACGACAAAAACTGGGTGCACTTCGTGTACAAATTGGACAATCTCATTAGAAGTATGAGGTTTTCAAACGAAAACTCATCTATTACAAAGGGATTTCATTTTTAATAACTTATTTTAACTCCATACTTTTTGTGTGTTCAATATTCACCATTCAAAGGCACATGATCAATTTTCAACCCTTTCTGACTTCATTTCATAGTTTTCAGGCATTTAATGATTTATTTTGATCTAAACGACCCCGAATTTGAAAATTAGTACAAATGAACTTTGAAAAGGTTGTAACTTGGCATGACATAATAATTTCACCCACATAGCAACTTCTAGAGAGTTGAGAGTGTTACGACAAAAATTGGATGCACTTCGTGTACAAATTGGACAATCTCATAAGTAGTATGAGGGTTTCGGACGAAAACTCATCTATTACAAAGCGATTTCATTTTTAATAACTTATTTTGACTCCATACTTTTTGTGTGTTCAACATGCACCAGTCAAAGGCGCATCATCAATTTTCAACCCTTTCTGAGTTCATTTCATATTTTTCAGGCATTTAATGATTTATTTTGAGCTAAACGACCCTGATTTTGAAAAGCAGTACAAATGAACTCTGAAATGGTTGTACCTTGGCACGACATCATAATTTCACCCACATAGCAACTTCTAGAGAGTTGAGAGGGTTACGGCAAAAACTGGGTGCACTTCGTGTACAAATTGGACAATCTCATAAGTAGTATGAGGGTTTCGGACGAAAACTCATCTATTACAAAGCGATTTCATTTTTAATAACTTATTTTAACTCCATACTTTTTGTGTGTTCAACATGCACCATTCAAAGGCACATCATCAATTTTCAACCCTTTGTGAGTTCATTTCATATTTTGCAGGCATTTAATGATTTATTTTGAGCTAAATGACCCTGATTTTGGAAAGCAGTACAAATGAACTCTGAAATGGTTGTAACTTGGCACGACATCATAATTTCACCCACATAGCAACTTCTAGAGAGTTGAGAGGGTTACGGCAAAAACTGGGTGCACTTCGTGTACAAATTGGACAATCTAATTAGAAGTATGAGGGATTCAAACGAAAACTCATCTATTACAAAGCGATTTCATTTTTAATAACTTATTTTAACTCCATACTTTTTGTGTGTTCAATATTCACCACTCAAAGGCACATGATCAATTTTCAACCCTTTCTGATTTCATTTCATATTTTTCAGGCATTTAATGACTTATTTTGAGCTAAATGACCCTGAATTTGGAAAGCAGTACAAATGAACTCTAAAAAGGTTGTAACTTGGCATGACATCATAATTTCACCCACATAGCAATTTCTAGAGAGTTGGGAGGGTTACGACAAAAACTGGATGCACTTCGTGTACAAATTGGACAATCTCATAAGTAGTATGAGGGTTTCGGACGAAAACTCATCTATTACAAAGGGATTTCATTTTTAATAACTTATTTTAACTCCATACTTTTTACGTGTTCAATATGCACCATTCAAAGGCACATCATCAATTTTCAACCCTTTCTAACTTCATTTGATATTTTTCAGGCATTTAATGATTTATTTTGAGCTAAATGACCCTGAATTTGAAAAGCAGTACAAATGAACTCTGAAAAGGTTGTAACTTGACATAACATCATAATTTCACCCACATAGCAACTTCTAGAGAGTTGAGAGGGTTACGAGAAAAACTCGATGCACTTCGTGTACAAATTGGACAATCTCATAAGTAGTATGAGGGTTTCGGACGAAAACTCATCTATTACAAAGGGATTTCATTTTTAATAACTTATTTTAACTCCATATTTTGTGTGTTCAAAATTCAAAGCCACATCATCAATTTTCAACCCTTTCTGACTTCATTTCATATTTTTCAGGCATTTAATGATTTATTTTGAGGTAAATGACCCTGAATTTGAAAAGCAGTACAAATGAACTATAAAAAGGTTGTAACTTGGCATGACATCATAATTTCACCTAGATAGCAACTTCTTGGGAGTTGAGAGGGTTACGGCAAAAACTGGATGCACTGCGTGCACAAATTGGACAATCTCATAAGAAGTATGACGGTTTCGGACGAAAACTCATCTATTACAAAGGGATTTCATTTTTAATAACTTATTTTAACTCCATACTTTTTGTGTGTTCAATATTCACCATTCAAAGGCACATCATCAATTTTCAACCCTTTCTGACTGCATTTCATAGTTTTCAGGCATTTAATGATTTATTTTGAGCTAAATGACCCTGAATTTGAAAAGGAGTACAAATGAACTCTGAAAAGGTTGTAACTTGGCATGACATAATAATTTCACCCACATAGCAACTTCTAGAGAGTTGAGAGGGTTACGACAAAAACTGGATGCACTTCGTGTACAAATTGGACAATCTCATAAGTAGTATGAGGGTTTCGGACGAAAACTCATCTATTACAAAGGGATTTCATTTTTAATAACTTATTTTAACTCCATACTTTTTGTGTGTTCAACATGCACCAGTCAAAGGCGCATCATCAATTTTCAACCCTTTCTAACTTCATTTGATATTTTTCAGGCATTTAATGATTTATTTTGAGCTAAATGACCCTGAATTTGAAAAGCAGTACAAATGAACTCTGAAAAGGTTGTAACTTGACATAACATCATAATTTCACCCACATAGCAACTTCTAGAGAGTTGAGAGGGTTACGAGAAAAACTGGATGCACTTCGTGTACAAATTGGACAATCTCATAAGTAGTATGAGGGTTTCGGACGAAAACTCATCTATTACAAAGGGATTTCATTTTTAATAACTTATTTTAACTCCATATTTTGTGTGTTCAAAATTCAAAGCCACATCATCAATTTTCAACCCTTTCTGATTTCATTTCATATTTTTCAGGCATTTAATGATTTATTTTGAGGTAAATGACCCTGAATTTGAAAAGCAGTACAAATGAACTATAAAAAGGTTGTAACTTGGCATGACATCATAATTTCACATAGATAGCAACTTATAGGGAGTTGAGAGGGTTACGGCAAAAACTGGATGCACTGCGTGCACAAATTGGACAATCTCATAAGAAGTATGACGGTTTCGGACGAAAACTCATCTATTACAAAGGGATTTCATTTTTAATAACTTATTTTAACTCCATACTTTTTGTGTGTTCAATATTCACCATTCAAAGGCACATCATCAATTTTCAACCCTTTCTGACTGCATTTCATTGTTTTCAGGCATTTAATGATTTATTTTGAGCTAAATGACCCTGAATTTGAAAAGGAGTACAAATGAACTCTGAAAAGGTTGTAACTTGGCATGACATAATAATTTCACCCACATAGCAACTTCTAGAGAGTTGAGAGGGTTATGACAAAAACTGGATGCACTTCGTGTACAAATTGGACAATCTCATAAGTAGTATGAGGGTTTCGGACGAAAACTCATCTATTACAAAGGGATTTCATTTTTAATAACTTATTTTAACTCCATAATTTTTGTGTGTTCAACATGCACCAGTCAAAGGCGCATCATCAATTTTCAACCCTTTCTGACTTCATTTGATGTTTTTCAGGCATTTAATGATTTATTTTGAGCTGAGTGACCCTGATTTTGAAAAGCAGTACAAATGAACTCTGAAAAGGTTGTAACTTGGCATGACATCATAATTTCACCCAGATAGCAACTTCTAGGGAGTTGAGAGGGTTACGGCAAAAACTGGATGCACTGCGTGTACAAATTGGACAATCTCATAAGAAGTATGAGGGTTTCGGACGAAAACTCATCTATTACAAAGGGATTTCATTTTTAATAACTTATTTTAACTCTATACTTTTGCGTGTTCAATATGCTCCATTCAAAGGCAAATCATCAATTTTCAACCCTTTCTGACTTCATTTCATATTTTTCAGGCATTTAATGATTTATTTTGAGCTAAATGACCCTGAATTTGAAAAGGAGTACAAATGAACTCTGAAAAGGTTGTAACTTGGCATGACATCATAATTTCACCCACATAGCAATTTCTAGAGAGTTGAGAGGGTTACGGCAAAAACTGGGTGCACTTCGTGTACAAATTGGACAATCTCATTAGAAGTATGAGGGATTCAAACGAAAACTCATCTATTACAAAGGGATTTCATTTTTAATAACTTATTTTAACTCCATACTTTTTGTGTGTTCAATATTCACCATTCAAAGGCACATGATCAATTTTCAACCCTTTCTGACTTCATTTCATAGTTTTCAGGCATTTAATGATTTATTTTGATCTAAACGACCCTGAATTTGAAAAGTAGTACAAATGAACTCTGAAAAGGTTGTAACTTGGCATCACATAATAATTTCACCCACATAGCAACTTCTAGAGAGTTGAGAGGGTTATGACAAAAACTGGATGCACTTCGTGTACAAATTGGACAATCTCATAAGTAGTATGAGGGTTTCGGACGAAAACTCATCTATTACAAAGCGATTTCATTTTTAATAACTTATTTTAACTCCATACTTTTTGTGTGTTCAACATGCACCAGTCAAAGGCGCATCATCAATTTTCAACCCTTTCTGAGTTCATTTCATATTTTTCAGGCATTTAATTACTTATTTTGAGCTAAATGACCCTGAATTTGGAAAGCAGTACAAATGAACTCTGAAAAGGTTGTAACTTGGCATGACATCATAATTTGACCCACATAGCAATTTCTAAAGAGTTGGGAGGGTTACGACAAAAACTGGATGCACTTCGTGTACAAATTGGACAATGTCATAAGTAGTATGAGGGTTTCGGACGAAAACTCATCTATTACAAAGGGATTTCATTTTTAATAACTTATTTTAACTCCATACTTTTTACGTGTTCAATATGCACCATTCAAAGGCACATCATCAATTTTCAACCCTTTCTAACTTCATTTGATATTTTTCAGGCATTTAATGATTTATTTTGAGCTAAATGACCCTGATTTTGAAAAGCAGTACAAATGAACTCTGAAAAGGTTGTAACTTGGCACGACATCATCATTTCACCCACATAGCAACTTCTAGAGAGTGGAGAGGGTTACGGCAAAAACTGGGTGCACTTCGTGTACAAATTGGACAATCTCATTAGAAGTATGAGGGTTTCAAACGAAAAGTCATCTATTACAAAGGGATTTCATTTTTAATAACTTATTTTAACTCGATACTTTTTCTGTGTTCAATATGCACCATTCAAAGGCATATCATCAATTTTCAACCCTTTATGACTTCATTTGATATTTTTCAGGCATTTAATGATTTATTTTGACCTAAGTGACCCTGATTTTGAAAAGCAGTACAAATGAACTCTGAAAAGGTTGTAACATGGCACGACATCATAATTTCACCCACGTAGCAAGTTCTAGAGAATTGAGAGGGTTACGGCAAAAACTGGATGCACTTCGTGTACAAATTGGACAATCTCAGTAGAAGTATGAGGGTTTCGGACGAAAACTCATCTATTACAAAGGGATTTCATTTTTAATAACTTATTTTAACTCCATACTTTTTGTGAGTTCGAAATTGAAAGCCACATCATCAATTTTCAACCCTTTCTGACTTCATTTCATATTTTTCAGGCATTTAATGATTTATTTTGAGCTAAATGACCCTGATTTTGAAAAGCAGTACAAATGAACTCTGAAAAGGTTGTAACTTGGCACGACGTCATAATTTCACCGACATAGCAACTTCTAGAGAGTTGAGAGGGTTACGGCAAAAACTGGGTGCACTTCGTGTACAAATTGGACAATCTCATTAGAAGTATGAGGTTTTCAACGAAAACTCATCTATTACAAGGGATTTCATTTTTAATAACTTATTTTAACTCCATACTTTTGTGTGTTCAATATTCACCATTCAAAGGCACATGATCAATTTTCAACCCTTTCTGACTTCATTTCATAGTTTTCAGGCATTTAATGATTTATTTTGATCTAAACGACCCTCAATTTGAAAAGTAGTACAAATGAACTTTGAAAAGGTTGTAACTTGGCATGACATAATAATTTCACCCACATAGTAACTTCTAGAGAGTTGAGAGTGTTACGACAAAAACTGGATGCACTTCGTGTACAAATTGGACAATCTCATAAGTAGTATGAGGGTTTCGGACGAAAACTCATCTATTACAAAGCGATTTCATTTTTAATAACTTATTTTAACTCCATACTTTTTGTGTGTTCAACATGCACCAGTCAAAGCCGCATGATCAATTTCAACCCTTTCTGAGTCATTTCATATTTTTCAGGCATTTAATGATTTATTTTGAGCTAAAGACCCTGATTTGAAAAGCAGTACAAATGAACTCTGAAATGGTTTGTAACTTGGCACGACATCATAATTTCACCCACATAGCAACTTCAAGAGAGTTGAGAGGGTTACGGCAAAAACTGGTGTGGCACTTCGTGTACAAATTGGACAATCTCATTAGAGTATGAGGGATTCAAACGAAAACTCATCTATTACAAAGGGATTACATTTTTAATAACTTATTTTAACTCCATACTTTTTGTGTGTTCAATATTCACCATTCAAAGGCAACATGATCAATTTCAACCTTTCTGACTTCATTTCATAGTTTTCAGGCATTTAATGATTTATTTTGATCTAACGACCCTGAATTTGAAAAGTAGTACAAATGAACTCTGAAAAGGTTGTAACTTGGCATGACATAATAATTTCACCCACATAGCAACTTCTAGAGAGTTGAGAGGGTTACGACAAAAACTGGATGCACTTCGTGTACAAATTGGACAATCTCATAAGTAGTATGAGGGTTTCGGACGAAAACTCATCTATTACAAAGCGATTTCATTTTTAATAACTTATTTTAACTCCATACTTTTTGTGTGTTCAACATGCACCTGTCAAAGGCGCATCATCAATTTTCAACCCTTTCTGAGTTCATTTCATATTTTTCACGCATTTAATGACTTATTTTGAGCTAAATGACCCTAAATTTGGAAAGCAGTACAAATGAACTCTGAAAAGGTTGTAACTTGGCATGACATCATAATTTCACCCACATAGCAATTTCTAGAGAGTTGGGAGGGTTACGACAAAAACTGGATGCACTTCGTGTACAAATTGGACAATCTCATAAGTAGTATGAGGGTTTCGGACGAAAACTCATCTATTACAAAGGGATTTCATTTTTAATAACTTATTTTAACTCCATACTTTTTACGTGTTCAATATGCACCATTCAAAGGCACATCATCAATTTTCAACCCATTCTAACTTCATTTGATATTTTTCAGGCATTTAATGATTTATTTTGAGCTAAATGACCCTGAATTTGAAAAGCAGTACAAATGAACTCTGAAAAGGTTGTAACTTGGCACGACATCATAATTTCACCGACATAGCAACTTCTAGAGAGTTGAGAGGGTTACGGCAAAAACTGGGTGCACTTCGTGTACAAATTGGACAATCTCATTAGAAGTATGAGGTTTTCAAACGAAAACTCACCTATTACAAAGGGATTTCATTTTTAAAAACTTATTTTAACACCATACTTTTTGTGTGTTCAATATTCACCATTCAAAGGCACATGATCAATTTTCAACCCTTTCTGACTCATTTCATAGTTTTTCAGGCATTTAATGATTATTTTGATCTAAACGACCCTGAATTTGAAAAGTAGTACAAATGAACTTTGAAAAGGTTGTAACTGGCATGACATAATAATTTCACCCACATAGCAACTTCTAGAGAGTTGAGAGGTGTTTACGACCAAAACTGGATGCACTTCGTGTACAAATTGGACAATCTCATAAGTAGTATGAGGGTTTCGGACGAAAACTCATCTATTACAAAGCGATTTCATTTTTAATAATTATTTTAACTCCATACTTTTTGTGTGTTCAACATGCACCAGTCAAAGGCGCATCATCAATTTTCAACCCTTTCTGAATTCATTTCATATTTTTTTCAGGCATTTAATGACTTATTTTGAGCTAAATGACCCTAAATCTGGAAGCAGTACAAATGAACCTCTGAAAAGGGTTGTAACTTGGCATGACATCATAATTTCACCCCACATAGCAACTTCTAGAGAGTTGAGAGGGTTACGGCCAAAACTGGGTGCACTTCGTGTACAAATTGGACCAATCTAATTAGAAGTATGAGGGATTCAAACGAAAACTCATCTATTACAAATGGATTACATTTAATAACTTATTTTTAACCTCCATACTTTTGTGTGTTCAATATTCACCATTCAAAGGCCACATGCATCAATTTTCAACCCTTTCTGACTTCATTTCCATATGTTTCAAGGCATCTAATGACTTTATTTGTGATCTAAACGATCCTGAATTTGAAAAGTAGTACAAATGAACTCTGAAAAGGTTGTAACTTGGCATGACATAATAATTTCACCCACATAGCAACTTCTAAAGAGTTGAGAGAGGGTTACGACAAAAAACTGGATGCACTTCGTGTACAAATTGGACCAATCTCATAAGTAGTATGAGGGTTTTCGGACCGAAACACTCATCTATACAAAGCGATTTCATTTTTAATACTTATTTTCAACTCCCCCTACTTTTGTGTGTTCAAACCGCACCTGTCAAAGGCGCATCATCAATTTTCAACCCTTTCTGGTTCATTTCATATTTTTTCATGCAATTTAATGACTTATTTTGAGCTAATGACCCTAAATTTGGAACGCAGTACAAATGAAACCCTGAAAAGGTTGTAACTTGGCCTGACATCATAATTTCACCCACATAGCAACTTTCTAGAGAGTTGGGAGGTGGGTTCACGGCACTAAACCTGGATTGCAACTTGGTATACAAATTGGACAATCTCACTCATAAGTAAGTATGAGTGTTTCGGACGAAAACTCATTCTATTACAAAGGAATTTCATTTTTAATAACTTATTTTAACTACATACTTTTTTCCGTCTGTTCAATATGCACCATTCAAAGGCACATCATCACATTTTCACCCCTTTCTAACTTCAGTTGATATTTTTCAGGCAATTTAATGATTTATTTTGAGGCTAAATGACCCTGAATTTGAAAAGTTCGTTAACAAATGAACTCTGAAAGGTTGTAACTTGGCACGACATCATAATTTCACCGCACATAGCAACTTCTAGAAGAGTTGAGAGGGTTACGGCAAAAACTGGGTGCAGTTCGTGTACAATTGGACATCTCATTAGAAGTATGAGGTTTTCAACGAAAACTCATCTATTACAAATGGATTTCATTTTTAAAAACTTATTTTAACTCCGATACTTTTTGTGTGTTCAATATTCACCATTCAAAAGGCACAATGATCAATTTTCAACACCCTTCTCACTTCATTTCATAGTTTTCAGGCATTTAATGATTTATTTTGATCTAAAGACCCTGAATTTGAAAAGCTAGTACAAATGAACTCTGAAAAGGTTAGTGTAACTTGGCAGGACATATAATTTCACCCACATAGCAACTTCTAGAGAGTTGAGAGGGTTACGACAAAAACTGGATGCACTTCGTGTACAAATTGGACAATCTTCATAAGTAGTATGAGGGTTTCGGACGAAAACTCATCTATTACAAAGCGATTTCATTTTTAATAACTTATTTTAACTCCATACTTTTGTGTGTGTTCGAACATGCACCAAGTCAAAGGCGCTGATCAATTTCAACCCTTTCTGAGTTCATTTCATTATTTTTCAGGCAATTTAATGATTTATTTTGAGCTAAATGACCCTGATTTTGAAAAGCAGTACAAATTGAACTCTGAAATGGTTGTATACTTGGCACGACAATCATAATTTCATCACCACATAGCAAACTTCTAGAGAGTTGAGAGGGTTACGGCAAAAAAACTGGGTGCACTTCGTGTACAAATTGGACAATCTCATTAGAAGTATGAGGGATTCAAACGAAAAACTCATCTATTACAAAGGGATTACATTTTTAATAACTTATTTAAATCCATACTTTTTGTGTGTTCAATATTCACCATTCAAAGGCACATGATCAATTTCAACCCCTTTCTGACTTCATTTCATAGTTTTCAGGCATTTAATGATTTATTTGATCTAAACGACCCTGAATTTGAAAAGTAGTACAAATGAACTCTGAAAAGGTTGTAACTTGGCATGACATAATAATTTCACCACATAGCAACTTCTAGAGAGTTGAGAGGGTTACGACAAAAACTGGATGCACTTCGTGTACAAATTGGACAATCTCATAAGTAGTATGAGGGTTTCGGACGAAAACTCATCTATTACAAAGCGATTTCATTTTTAATAACTTATTTTAACTCCATACTTTTTGTGTGTTCAAACATGCCACCAGTCAAAGGCGCATGATCAATTTTTCAACCCTTTCTGAGTTCATTTTCATATTTTCAGGCAATTTACTGATTTATTTTGAGCTAAATGACCCTGATTTTGAAAAGCAGTACAATGAACTCTGAAAATGGTTGTTGCTTAACTTGGCACGACATCATAATTTCACCCACATAGCAACTTCTAGAGAGTTGAGAGGGTTACGGCAAAAACAACTGGGTGCACTTCGTGTACAAATTGGACAATCTCATTAGAAGTATGAGGGATTTCAAACGAAAACTCATCTATTACAAAGGGATTACATTTTTAATAACTTATTTTAACTCCATACTTTTTGTGTGTTCAATATTCACCATTCAAAGGCACATGATCAATTTTCAACCCTTTCTGACTTCATTTCATAGTTTTCAGGCATTTAATGATTTATTTGATCTTAAACGACCCTGAATTTGAAAAGTAGTACAATGAACTCTGAAAAGGTTGTAACTTGGCATGACATAATAATTTCACCCACATAGCAACTTCTAGAGAGTTGAGAGGGTTACGACAAAACTGGATGCACTTCGTGTACAAATTGGACAATCTAAAGTAGTATGAGGGTTTCGGACGAAAACTCATCTATTACAAAGCGATTTCATTTTTAATAACTTATTTTAACTCCATACTTTTTGTGTGTTCACATGCACCAGTCAAAGGCGCATGATCAATTTTCAAACCCTTTCTGAGTTCATTTCATATTTTTCAGGCATTTAATGATTATTTTGAGCTAAATGACCCTGATTTGAAAAGCAGTACAAATGAACTCTGAAATGGTTGTTACTTGGCGACATCATAATTTCACCACATAGCAACTTCTAGAGAGTTGAGAGGGTTACGGCAAAAACTGGGTGCACTTCGTGTACAAATTGGACAATCTCATTAGAAGTATGAGGGATTCAAACGAAAACTCATCTATTACAAAGGGATTTCATTTTTAATAACTTATTTTAACTCCATACTTTTTGTGTTCAATATTACCATTCAAAGGCACATGATCAATTTTCAACCCTTTCTGACTTCATTTCATAGTTTTCAGGCATTTAATGATTTATTTTGATCTAAACGACCCTGAATTTGAAAAGTAGTACAAGTGAACTCTAAAAAGGTTATAACTTGGCATGACATAATAATTTCACCCACATAGCAACTTCTAGAGAGTTGAGAGGGTTACGACAAAAACTGGATGCACTTCGTGTACAAATTGGACAATCTCATAAGTAGTATGAGGGTTTCGGACGAAAACTCATCTATTACAAAGCGATTTCATTTTTAATAACTTAATTTAACTCCATACTTTTTGTGTGTTCAACATGCACCAGTCAAAGGCGCATGATCAATTTTCAACCCTTTCTGAGTTCATTTCATATTTTTCAGGCATTTAATGATTTATTTTGAGCTAAATGACCCTGATTTTGAAAAGCAGTACAAATGAACTCTGAAATGGTTGTTACTTGGCACGACATCATAATTTCACCCACATAGCAACTTCTAGAGAGTTGAGAGGGTTACGGCAACAAAAACTGGGTGCACTTCGTGTACAAATTGGACAATCTCATTAGAAGTATGAGGGGATTCAAACGAAAACTCATCTATTACAAAGGGATTACATTTTTAATAACTTATTTTAACTCCATACTTTTTGTGTTCAATATTCACCATTCAAAGGCACATGATCAATTTTCAACCCTTTCTGACTTCATTTCATAGTTTTCAGGCATTTAATGATTTATTTTGATCTAAACGACCCTGAATTTGAAAAGTAGTACAAATGAACTCTGAAAAGGTTGTAACTTGCATGACAATAATTTCACCCACATAGCAACTTCTAGAGAGTTGAGAGGGTTACGACAAAAACTGGATGCACTTCGTGTACAAATTGGACAATCTCATAAGTAGTATGAGGTTTCGACGAAAACTCATCTATTACAAAGCGATTTCATTTTAATAACTTTTTAACTCCATACTTTTTGTGTGTTCAACATGCACCAGTCAAAGGCGCATGATCAATTTTCAACCCTTTCTGAGTTCATTTCATATTTTTCAGGCATTTAATGATTTATTTGAGCTAAATGACCCTGATTTTGAAAGCAGTACAAATGAACTCTGAAATGGTTGTTACTTGGACACGACATCATAATTTCACCCACATAGCAACTTCTAGAGAGTTGAGAGGGTTACGGCAAAACTGGGTGCATCGTGTACAAATTGGACAATCTCATTAGAAGTATGAGGGATTCAAACGAAAACTCATCGATTAAAAAGGGATTACATTTTAATAACTTATTTTAACTCCATACTTTTTGTGTGTTCAATATTCTTCAAAGGCACAAAGGCACATGATCAATTTTCAACCCTTTCTGACTTCATTTCATAGTTTTTCAGGCATTTAATGATTTATTTTGATCTAAACGACCCTGATTTGAAAAGTAGTACAAATGAACTCTGAAAAGGTTTGTAACTTGGCATGAATAATAATTTCACCCATAGCAACTTCTAGAGAGTGGAGAGGGTTACGACAAAAACTGGATGCACTTCGTGTACAAATTGGACAATCTCATAAGTAGTATGAGGGTTTCGGACGAAAACTATCTATTACAAAGCGATTTCATTTTTAATAACTATTTTAACCCATACTTTTTGTGTGTTCACATGCACCAGTCAAAGGCGCATGATCAATTTTCAATCCTTTCTGAGTCATTTCATATTTTTCAGGCATTTAATGATTTATTTTGAGCTAAATGACCCTGATTTTGAAAAGCAGTACAAATGAACTCTGAAATGGTTGTTACTGGCACGACATCATAATTTCACCCACATAGCAACTTCTAGAGAGTTTGAGAGGGTTACGGCAAAAA
>JAAAWK010001033.1:0-292349 GCA_022496015.1 Hordeum marinum
TGACCGACACGTATACGCACCCCGGGATTCATCAATCGAGGAAATCACTCCGGGACCGCAAAACAGTGAGTAATAGTCCACGAAACGGGTCAGAATTGGCCAAAAATGCGAGCATTGATGACCGACACGTGAACGCACCCCGGGGTTCGTTAATCGTGGAAATCACTCCGGGACCCCAAAATGGTGAGTAATAGTCCACGAAACGTGCCAGAATCAGCCAAAAATGCGAGTGTTGATGACCGACACGTAAACGCACCCTAGGGTTCATCAATCGTGGAAATCACTCCGGGACCCCAAAACAGTGAGTATTAGTCCACGAAACGGGTCAGAATTGGCCAAAAACGCGAGCGTTGATGACCAACATGTAAACACAACCCGGGGTTTGCCAATCGTGGAAATCACTCCGGGTCCCTAAAATAGTGAGTAATAGTCCACAAAACGTCACAAATTGCCCAAACGCTATGTTGATGACCGACACGTGAACGCACCCCGATGTTAGTTAATCGTGGAAATCAATCCGGGACCCCAAAACAGTGAGTAATAGTCCACGAAACGTCACAAAATGGCCCAAAAACACTAGTGTTGATGACCGACACATGAACGCACCCCGGGGTTCGTTAATCGTGCAAATCACTCCGGGACCCCAAAACAGTGAGTAATGGTCCATGAAACATGCCAGAATCGGCCAAAAACGCAAGTGTTGATGACCGACACGTAAACGCACCCCGGGGTTCATCAATCGTGGAAATCACTCTGGGACCCCAAAACAGTGAGTAATAGTCCATGAAACAGGTCAGAATTGGCCAAAAATGCGAGCATTGATGACCGACACGTGAACGCACCCCGGGGTTCGTTAATCGTGGAAATCACTCCGGGACCCCAAAATGGTGAGTAATAGTCCACGAAACGTGCCAGAATCAGCCAAAATGCGAGTGTTGATGACCGACACGTAAACGCACCCTAGGGTTCATCAATCGTGGAAATCACTCCCGGGACCCCAAAACAGTGAGTATTAGTCCACGAAACGGGTCAGAATTGGCCAAAAACGCGAGCGTTGATGACCAACATGTAAACACAACCCGGGGTTTGCCAACCGTGGAAATCACTCCGGGTCCCTAAAATAGTGAGTAATAGTCCACAAAACGTCACAAAATTGCCCAAAAGCGCTAGTGTTGATGACCGAGACGTGAACGCACCCCGAGGTTCGTTAATCGTGGAAATCAATCCGGACCCCAAAACAGTGAGTAATAGTCCACGAAACGTGCCAGAATCAGCCAAAAATGCGAGTGTTGATGACCGACACGTAAACGCACCCTAGGTTCATCAATCGTGGAAATCACTCCGGGACCCCAAAATAGTGAGTATTAGTCCACGAAACGGGTCAGAATAGGCGAAAAACGCGAGCGTTGATGACCAACATGTAAACACAACCCGGGGTTTGCCAATCGTGGAAATCACTCCGGGTCCCTAAAATAGTGAGTAATAGTCCACAAAACGTCACAAAATTGCCCAAAAGCGCTAGTGTTGATGACCGACACGTGAACGCACCCCGAGGTTCGTTAATCGTGGAAATCAATCCGGGACCCCAAAACAGTGAGTAATAGTCCACGAAACGTCACAAAATGGCCCAAAAACACTAGTGCTGATGACCGACACGTGAACGCACCCCGGGGTTCGTTAATCGTGGAAATCACTCCGGGACCCCAAAACAGTGAGTAATGGTCCATGAAACATGCCAGAATCGGCCAAAACGCAAGTGTTGATGACCGACACGTAAACGCAACACCTGGGGTTCATCAATCGTGGAAATCACTCTGGGACCCCCAAAACAGTGAGTAATAGTCCACGAAATGGGCCAGAATTGGCCAAAAACGCGAGTGTTAATGACCGACACGTAAGTGCACCACGTGGTTCGTCAATCGTTGAAATCACTTCGGGACCAGCAAAACAGTGGGTAATAGTCCACGAAAGAGATCAGAATCGGCCAAAAACGCGTGTGTTTCATGACCGACACGTAAGCGCACCCGGGGTTTGTCAATCGTGGAAATCGCTCCGGCACCCCAACACAGTGGGTAATAGTGCACGAAACGTGCCAGAATCGGCCCAAAATGCGAGTGTTGATGACCGACACGTATACGCACCCCGGGATTCATCAATCGAGGAAATCACTCCGGGACCCCAAAACAGTGAGTAATAGTCCACGAAACGGGTCAGAATTGGCCAAAAATGCGAGCATTGATGACCGACACGTGAACGCACCCCGGGGTTCGTTAATCGTGGAAATCACTCCGGGACCCCAAAATGGTGAGTAATAGTCCACGAAACGTGCCAGAATCAGCCAAAAATGCGAGTGTTGATGACCGACACGTAAATGCACCCTAGGGTTCATCAATCGTGGAAATCACTCCGGGACCCCAAAACAGTGAGTATTAGTCCACGAAACGGGTCAGAATTGGCCAAAAACGCGAGCGTTGATGACCAACATGTAAACACAACCCGGGGTTTGCCAATCGTGGAAATCACTCCGGGTCCCTAAAATAGTGAGTAATAGTCCACAAAACGTCACAAAATTGCCCAAAAGCGCTAGTGTTGATGACCGACACGTGAACGCACCCCGATGTTAGTTAATCGTGGGAAATCAATCCGGGACCCCAAAACACAGTGAGTAATAGTCCACGAAACGTCACAAATGGCCCAAAAACACTAGTGTTGATGACCGACACATGAAACGCACCCCGGGGTTCGTTAATCGTGCAAATCACTCCGGGACCCCAAAACAGTGAGTAATGGTCCATGAAACATGCCAGAATCGGCCAAAAACGCAAGTGTTGATGACCGACACGTAAACGCACCCCGGGGTTCATCAATCGTGGAAATCACTCTGGGACCCCAAAACAGTGAGTAATAGTCCATGAAACAGGTCAGAATTGGCCAAAAATGCGAGCATTGATGACCGACACGTGAACGCACCCCGGGGTTCGTTAATCGTGGAAATCACTCCGGGACCCCCAAAATGGTGAGTAATAGTCCACGAAACGTGCCAGAATCAGCCAAAAAATGCGAGTGTTGATGACCGACACGTAAACGCACCCTAGGGTTCATCAATCGTGGAAATCACTCCGGGACCCCAAAACAGTGAGTATTAGTCCACGAAACGGGTCAGAATTGGCCAAAAACGCGGAGCGTTGATGACCAACATGTAAACACAACCCGGGGTTGCCAACCGTGGAAATCACTCCGGGTCCCTAAATAGTGAGTAATAGTCCACAAAACGTCACAAAATTGCCCAAAAGCGCTAGTGTTGATGACCGAGACGTGAACGCACCCCGAGGTTCGTTAATCGTGGAAATCAATCCGGGACCCCCAAAACAGTGAGTAATAGTCCACGAAACGTGCCAGAATCAGCCAAAAATGCGAGTGTTGATGACCGACACGTAAACGCACCCTAGGGTTCATCAATCGTGGAAATCACTACGGGACCCCAAAATAGTGAGTATTAGTCCACGAAACGGGTCAGAATAGGCGAAAAAACGCGAGCGTTGATGACCAACATGTAAACCACAACCCGGGGTTTGCCAATCGTGGAAATCACTCCGGGTCCCTAAAATAGTGAGTAAATAGTCCACAAAACGTCACAAAATTGCCCAAAAAGCGCTAGTGTTGATGACCGACACGTGAACGCAACCCCGAGGTTCGTTAATCGTGGAAATCAATCCGGGACCCCAAAACAGTGAGTAATAGTCCACGAAACGTCACAAAATGGCCCAAAAACACTAGTGCTGATGACCGACACGTGAACGCACCCCGGGGTTCGTTTAATCGTGGAAATCACTCCGGGACCCCCAAAACAGTGAGTAATGGTCCATGAAACATGCCAGAATCGGCCAAAAAACGCAAGTGTTGATGACCGACACGTAAACGCACCCTGGGGTTCATCAATCGTGGAAATCACTCTGGGACCCCAAAACAGTGAGTAATAGTCCACGAAATGGGCCAGAATTGGCCAAAAACGCGAGTGTTAATGACCGACACGTAAGTGCAAACCACGTGGTTCGTCAATCGTTGAAATCACTTCGGGACCCGCAAAACAGTGGGTAATAGTCCACGAAAGAGATCAGAATCGGCCAAAAACGCGTGTGTTCATGACCGACACGTAAGCGCACCCGGGGTTTGTCAATCGTGGAAATCGCTCCGGCACCCCAACACAGTGGGGTAATAGTGCACGAAACGTGCAGAATCGGCCCAAAATGCGAGTGTTGATGACCGACACGTATATGCAACCCCGGGATTCATCAATCGAGGAAATCACTCCGGGACCCCCAAAACAGTGAGTAATAGTCCACGAAACGGGTCAGAATTGGCCAAAAATGCGAGCATTGATGACCGACACGTGAACGCACCCCGGGGTTCGTTAATCGTGGAAATCAACTCCGGGACCCCCAAAATGGTGAGTAATAGTCCACGAAACGTGCCAGAATCAGCCAAAAATGCGAGTGTTGATGACCGACACGTAAATGCACCCTAGGGTTCATCAATCGTGGAAATCACTCCGGGACCCCAAAACAGTGAGTATTAGTCCACGAAACGGGTCAGAATTGGCCAAAAACGCGAGCGTTGATGACCAACATGTAAACACAACCCGGGGTTTGCCAATCGTGGAAATCACTCCGGGTCCCTAAAATAGTGAGTAATAGTCCACAAAACGTCACAAAATTGCCCAAAAGCGCTAGTGTTGATGACTGACACGTGAACGCACCCCGAGGTTAGTTAATCGTGGAAATTAATGCGGGACCCCAAAACAGTGAGTAATAGTCCACGAAACGTCACAAAATGGCCCAAAAACACTAGTGTTGATGACCGACACATGAACGCACCCCGGGGTTCGTTAATCGTGCAAATCACTCCGGGACCCCAAAACAGTGAGTAATGGTCCATGAAACATGCCAGAATCGGCCAAAAACGCAAGTGTTGATGACCGACACGTAAACGCACCCCGGGGTTCATCTATCGTGGAAATCACTCTGGGACCCCAAAACAGTGAGTAATAGTCCACGAAACAGGTCAGAATTGGCCAAAAATGCGAGCATTGATGACCGACACGTGAACGCACCCCGGGGTTCGTTAATCGTGGAAATCACTCCGGGACCCCAAAATGGTGAGTAATAGTCCACGAAACATGCCAGAATCAGCCAAAAATGCGAGTGTTGATGACCGACACGTAACGCACCCTAGGGTTCATCAATCGTGGAAATCACTCCGGGACCCCAAAACAGTGAGTATTAGTCCACGAAACGGGTCAGAATTGGCCAAAAAACGCGAGCGTTGATGACCAACATGTAAACACAACCCGGGGTTTGCCAACCGTGGAAATCACTCCGGGTCCCTAAAATAGTGAGTAATAGTCCACAAAACGTCACAAAATTGCCCAAAAGCGCTAGTGTTGATGACCGAGACGTGAACGCACCCCGAGGTTCGTTAATCGTGGAAATCAATCCGGGACCCCCAAAACAGTGAGTAATAGTCCACGAAACGTGCCAGAATCAGCCAAAAATGCGAGTGTTGATGACCGACACGTAAACGCACCCTAGGGGTTCATCAATCGTGGAAATCACTCCGGGACCCCAAAATAGTGAGTATTAGTCCACGAAACGGGTCAGAATTGGCGAAAAACGCGAGCGTTGATGACCAACATGTAAACACAACCCGGGGTTTGCCAATCGTGGAAATCACTCCGGGTCCCTAAAATAGTGAGTAATAGTCCACAAAACGTCACAAAATTGCCCAAAAGCGCTAGTGTTGATGACCGACACGTGAACGCACCCGGGGTTCGTCAATCGTGGAAATCACTCCAGGACCCGAAAATAGTGAGTAATAGTCCCCAAAAAGGGCCAGAATTGGCCAAAACTGGGAGTGTTGATAACCGACATGTAAGCGCACCGCAGGGTTTGGCAATCGTGGAAATCACTCCGGGACCCCAAAACAGTAAGTAATAGTGCACAAGACGTGCCAGAATCGGCCAAAAACGCGAGTGTTGATGACCGACACGTAAGTGCACTCGGGAGGTTCGTCAATCGTGGAAATCACTCCGGGACCCCAAAACAATGAGTAATAGTCCTCGAAACGGGCCAGAATCGACCAAAAACACGAGTGTTGATGACAGACACGTAAGTGCAAACCCCGGGGTTCATCAATCGTGGAAATCACTTCGGGACACCAAAATAGTGAGTAGTAGTCCCCAAAACGGGCCAGAATTGGCCAAAACCGGGAGTGTTTGATGACCGACATGTAGAGCGCACCCCAGGGTTTGGGAATCGTGGAAAATCACTCCGGGACCCCAAAACAGTAAGTAATAGTGCACGAGACGTGCCAGAAATCGGCTAAAACGCGAGTGGTTGATGACCGACACGTAAGTGCACCCCGGGGTTCGTCAATCGTGGAAATCACTCCGGGACCCCAAAACAGTGAGTAATGGGTCCACGAAACATGCCAGAATCGGCCAAAAACGCGAGTGTTGATGACCGACACGTAAAACGCACCCCAGGGTTCATCAATCGTGGAAATCACTCTGGGACCCCCAAAACAGTGAGTAATAGTCCACGAAACGTGCCAGAATCGGCCCAAAATGCGAGTGTTGATGACCGACACGTATACGCACCCCGGGATTCATCAATCGAGGAAATCACTCCGGGACCGCAAAATAGTGAGTAATAGTCCACGAAACGTGCCAGAATCGGCCCAAAATGCGAGTGTTGATGACCGACACGTATACGCACCCCGGGATTCATCAATCGAGGAAATCACTTCCGGGACCGCAAAACAGTGAGTAATAGTCCACGAAACGGGTCAAAATTGGCCAAAAATGCGAGCATTGATGACCGACACGTGAACGCACCCCGGGGTTCGTTAATCGTGGGAAATCACTCCGGGACCCCAAAATGGTGAGTAATAGTCCACGAAACGTGCCAGAATCAGCCAAAAATGCGAGTGTTGATGACCGACACGTAAACGCACCCTAGGGTTCATCAATCGTGGAAATCACTCCGGGACCCCAAAACAGTGAGTATTAGTCCACGAAACGGGTCAGAATTGGCCAAAAACGCGAGCGTTGATGACCAACATGTAAACACAACCCGGGGTTGCCAATCGTGGAAATCACTCCGGGTCCCTAAAATAGTGAGTAATAGTCCACAAAACGTCACAAAATTGCCCAAAAGCGCTAGTGTTTGATGACCGACACGTGAACGCACCCCGAGGTTAGTTAATCGTGGAAATCAATCCGGGACCCCCAAAACAGTGAGTAATAGTCCACGAAACGTCACAAAATGGCCCAAAAACACTAGTGTTGATGACCGACACATGAACGCACCCCGGGGTTCGTTAATCGTGCAAATCACTCCGGGACCCCAAAACAGTGAGTAATGGTCCATGAAACATGCCAGAATCGGCCCAAAAAGGCAAGTGTTGATGACCGACACGTAAACGCACCCCGGGGTTCATCAATCGTGGAAATCACTCTGGGACCCCAAAACAGTGAGTAATAGTCCACGAAACAGGTCAGAATTGGCCAAAAATGCGAGCATTGATGACCGACACGTGAACGCACCCCGGGGTTCGTTAATCGTGGAAATCACTCCGGGACCCCAAAATGGTGAGTAATAGTCCACGAAACGTGCCAGAATCAGCCAAAAATGCGAGTGTTGATGACCGACACGTAAACGCACCCTAGGGTTCATCAATCGTGGAAATCACTCCGGGACCCCAAAACAGTGAGTATTAGTCCACGAAACGGGTCAGAATTGGCCAAAAACGCGAGCGTTGATGACCAACATGTAAACACAACCCGGGGTTTGCCAACCGTGGAAATCACTCCGGGTCCCTAAAATAGTGAGTAATAGTCCACAAAATGTCACAAAATTGCCCAAAAGCGCTAGTGTTGATGACCGAGACGTGAACGCACCCCGAGGTTCGTTAATCGTGGAAATCAATCCGGGACCCCAAAACAGTGAGTAATAGTCCACGAAACGTGCCAGAATCAGCCAAAAATGCGAGTGTTGATGACCGACACGTAAACGCACCCTAGGGTTCATCAATCGTGGAAATCACTCCGGGACCCCAAAATAGTGAGTATTAGTCCACGAAACGGGTCAGAATAGGCGAAAAACGCGAGCGTTGATGACCAACATGTAAACACAAACCCGGGGTTTGCCAATCGTGGAAATCACTCCGGGTCCCTAAAATAGTGAGTAATAGTCCACAAAACGTCACAAAATTGCCCAAAAGCGCTAGTGTTGATGACCGACACGTGAACGCACCCCGAGGTTCGTTAATCGTGGAAATCAATCCGGGACCCAAAACAGTGAGTAATTGTCCACGAAACGTCACAAAATGGCCCAAAAACACTAGTGCTGATGACCGACACGTGAACGCACCCCGGGGTTCGTTAATCGTGGAAATCACTCCGGGACCCCAAAACAGTGAGTAATGGTCCATGAAACATGCCAGAATCGGCCAAAAACGCAAGTGTTGATGAACGACACGTAAACGCACCCTGGGGTTCATCAATCGTGGAAATCACTCTGGGACCCCAAAACAGTGAGTAATAGTCCACGAAATGGGCCAGAATTGGCCAAAAACGCGAGTGTTAATGACCGACACGTAAGTGCACCACGTGGTTCGTCAATCGTTGAAATCACTTCGGGACCGCAAAACAGTGGGTAATAGTCCACGAAAGAGATCAGAATCGGCAAAAAACGCGTGTGTTCATGACCGACACGTAAGCGCACCCGGGGTTTGTCAATCGTGGAAATCGCTCCGGCACCCCAACACAGTGGGTAATAGTGCACGAAACGTGCCAGAATCGGCCCAAAATGCGAGTGTTGATGACCGACACGTATACGCACCCCGGGATTCATCAATCGAGGAAATCACTCCGGGACCGCAAACAGTGAGTAATAGTCCACTAAACGGGTCAGAATTGGCCAAAAATGCGAGCATTGATGACCGACATGTAAACGCACCCCGGGGTTTTGTCAATCGTGGAAATCACTCCGGGACCCCAAAACAGTGAGTAATAGTCCACGAAACGTCACAAAATTGCCCAAAAACGCTAGTGCTGATGACCGACACGTGAACGCACCCCGGGGTTCTTTAATCGTGGAAATCACTCTGGGACCCCAAAATAGTAAGTAATAGTCCACGAAACGTGCCAGAATCAGCCAAAAATGTGACTGTTGATGACCGACACGTAAACGCACCCTAGGTTCATCAATCATGGAAATCACTCCGGGACCCCAAAACAGTGAGTATTAGTCCACGAAACGGGTCAGAATTGGCCAAAAACGCGAGCGTTGATGACCAACATGTAAACACAACCCGGGGTTTTTCAATCGTGGAAATCACTCCGGGTCCCTAAAATAGTGAGTAATAGTCCACAAAACGTCACAAAATTGCCCAAAAGCGCTAGTGTTGATGACCGACACGTGAACGCACCCCGAGGTTCGTTAATCGTGGAAATCAATCCGGGACCCCAAAATAGTGAGAAATAGTCCACGAAACATGCCAGAATCGGCCAAAAATGCGAGTGTGGATGATAGACACGTAAACGCACCCTGGGGTTCATCAATCGTGGAAATCACTCCGGGACCCCAAAACAGTGTGTAATAGTCCACGAAACGGGTCATAATTGGCCAAAAACGCGACTGTTGATGACCAACATGTAAACGCACCCGGGGTTCGTCAATCGTGGAAATCACTCCAGGACCCGAAAATAGTGAGTAATAGTCCCCAAAACGGGCCAGAATTGGCCAAAACTGGGAGTGTTGATGACCGACATGTAAGCGCACCGCAGGGTTTGGCAATCGTGGAAATCACTCCGGGACCCCAAAACAGTAAGTAATAGTCCATGAAACATGCCAGAATCGGCCAAAAACGCAAGTGTTGATGACCGACACGTAAACGCACCCCGGGGTTCATCAATCGTGGAAATCACTCTGGGACCCCAAAACAGTGAGTAATAGTCCACGAAACGTGCCAGAATCAGCCAAAAATGCGAGTGTTGATGACCGACACGTAAACGCACCCTAGGGTTCATCAATCGTGGAAATCACTCCGGGACCCCAAAACAGTGAGTATTAGTCCACGAAACGGGTCAGAATTGGCCAAAAACGCGAGCGTTGATGACCAACATGTAAACACAACCCGGGGTTTGCCAACCGTGGAAATCACTCCGGGTCCCTAAAATAGTGAGTAATAGTCCACAAAACGTCACAAAATTGCCCAAAAGCGCTAGTGTTGATGACCGAGACGTGAACGCACCCCGAGGTTCGTTAATCGTGGAAATCAATCCGGGACCCCAAAACAGTGAGTAATAGTCCACGAAACGTGCCAGAATCAGCCAAAAATGCGAGTGTTGATGACCGACACGTAAACGCACCCTAGGGTTCATCAATCGTGGAAATCACTCCGGGACCCCAAAATAGTGAGTATTAGTCCACGAAACGGGTCAGAATTGGCGAAAAACGCGAGCGTTGATGACCAACATGTAAACACAACCCGGGGTTTGCCAATCGTGGAAATCACTCCGGGTCCCTAAAATAGTGAGTAATAGTCCACAAAACGTCACAAAATTGCCCAAAAGCGCTAGTGTTGATGACCGACACGTGAACGCACCCGGGGTTCGTCAATCGTGGAAATCACTCCAGGACCCGAAAATAGTGAGTAATAGTCCCCAAAAAGGGCCAGAATTGGCCAAAACTGGGAGTGTTGATGACCGACATGTAAGCGCACCGCAGGGTTTGGCAATCGTGGAAATCACTCCGGGACCCCAAAACAGTAAGTAATAGTGCACAAGACGTGCCAGAATCGGCCAAAAACGCGAGTGTTGATGACCGACACGTAAGTGCACTCGGGAGGTTCGTCAATCGTGGAAATCACTCCGGGACCCCCAAAACAATGAGTAATAGTCCTCGAAACGGGCCAGAATCGACCAAAAACACGAGTGTTGATGACAGACACGTAAGTGCACCCCGGGGTTCATCAATCGTGGAAATCACTTCGGGACACCAAAATAGTGAGTAGTAGTCCCCAAAACGGGCCAGAATTGGCCAAAACCGGGAGTGTTGATGACCGACATGTAAGCGCACCCTAGGGTTTGGGAATCGTGGAAATCACTCCGGGACCCCAAAACAGTAAGTAATAGTGCACGAGACGTGCCAGAATCGGCTAAAACGCGAGTGTTGATGACCGACACGTAAGTGCACCCCGGGGTTCGTCAATCGTGGAAATCACTCTGGGACCCCAAAACAGTGAGTAATGGTCCACGAAACATGCCAGAATCGGCCAAAAACGCGAGTGTTGATGATTGACACGTAAACGCACCCCAGGGTTCATCAATCGTGGAAATCACTCTGGGACCCCAAAACAGTGAGTAATAGTCCACGAAACGTGCCAGAATCGGCCCAAAATGCGAGTGTTGATGACCGACACGTATACGCACCCCGGGATTCATCAATCGAGGAAATCACTCCGGGACCGCAAAATAGTGAGTAATAGTCCACGAAATGTGCCAGAATCGACCCAAAATGCGAGTGTTGATGACCGACACGTATACGCACCCCGGGATTCATCAATCGAGGAAATCACTCCGGGACCGCAAAACAGTGAGTAATAGTCCACGAAACGGGTCAAAATTGGCCAAAAATGCGAGCATTGATGACCGACACGTGAACGCACCCCGGGGTTCGTTAATCGTGGAAATCACTCCGGGACCCCAAAATGGTGAGTAATAGTCCACGAAACGTGCCAGAATCAGCCAAAAATGCGAGTGTTGATGACCGACACGTAAACGCACCCTAGGGTTCATCAATCGTGGAAATCACTCCGGGACCCCAAAACAGTGAGTATTAGTCCACGAAACGGGTCAGAATTGGCCAAAAACGCGAGCGTTGATGACCAACATGTAAACACAACCCGGGGTTTGCCAATCGTGGAAATCACTCCGGGTCCCTAAAATAGTGAGTAATAGTCCACAAAACGTCACAAAATTGCCCAAAAGCGCTAGTGTTGATGACCGACACGTGAACGCACCCCGAGGTTAGTTAATCGTGGAAATCAATCCGGGACCCCCAAAACAGTGAGTAATAGTCCACGAAACGTCACAAAATGGCCCAAAAACACTAGTGTTGATGACCGACACATGAACGCACCCCGGGGTTCGTTAATCGTGCAAATCACTCCGGGACCCCAAAACAGTGAGTAATGGTCCATGAAACATGCCAGAATCGGCCAAAAACGCAAGTGTTGATGACCGACACGTAAACGCACCCCGGGGTTCATCAATCGTGGAAATCACTCTGGGACCCCAAAACAGTGAGTAATAGTCCACGAAACAGGTCAGAATTGGCCCAAAAATGCGAGCATTGATGACCGACACGTGAACGCACCCCGGGGTTCGTTAATCGTGGAAATCACTCCGGGACCCCAAAATGGTGAGTAATAGTCCACGAAACGTGCCAGAATCAGCCAAAAATGCGAGTGTTGATGACCGACACGTAAACGCACCCTAGGGTTCATCAATCGTGGAAATCACTCCGGGACCCCAAAACAGTGAGTATTAGTCCACGAAACGGGTCAGAATTGGCCAAAAACGCGAGCGTTGATGACCAACATGTAAACACAACCCGGGGTTTGCCAATCGTGGAAATCACTCCGGGTCCCTAAAATAGTGAGTAATAGTCCACAAAACGTCACAAAATTGCCCAAAAGCGCTAGTGTTGATGACCGACACGTGAACGCACCCCGAGGTTAGTTAATCGTGGAAATCAATCCGGGACCCCAAAACAGTGAGTAATAGTCCACGAAACGTCACAAAATGGCCCAAAAACACTAGTGTTGATGACCGACACATGAACGCACCCCGGGGTTCGTTAATCGTGCAAATCACTCCGGGACCCCAAAACAGTGAGTAATGGTCCATGAAACATGCCAGAATCGGCCAAAAACGCAAGTGTTGATGACCGACACGTAAACGCACCCCGGGGTTCATCAATCGTGGAAATCACTCTGGGACCCCGAAACAGTGAGTAATAGTCCACGAAACAGGTCAGAATTGGCCAAAAATGCGAGCATTGATGACCGACACGTGAACGCACCCCGGGGTTCGTTAATCGTGGAAATCACTCCGGGACCCCAAAATGGTGAGTAATAGTCCACGAAACGTGCCAGAATCAGCCAAAAATGCGAGTGTTGATGACCGACACGTAAACGCACCCTAGGGTTCATCAATCGTGGAAATCACTCCGGGACCCCAAAACAGTGAGTATTAGTCCACGAAACGGGTCAGAATTGGCCAAAAACGCGAGCGTTGATGACCAACATGTAAACACAACCCGGGGTTTGCCAACCGTGGAAATCACTCCGGGTCCCTAAAATAGTGAGTAATAGTCCACAAAACGTCACAAAATTGCCCAAAAGCGCTAGTGTTGATGACCGAGACGTGAACGCACCCCGAGGTTCGTTAATCGTGGAAATCAATCCGGGACCCCAAAACAGTGAGTAATAGTCCACGAAACGTGCCAGAATCAGCCAAAAATGCGAGTGTTGATGACCGACACGTAAACGCACCCTAGGGTTCATCAATCGTGGAAATCACTCCGGGACCCCAAAATAGTGAGTATTAGTCCACGAAACGGGTCAGAATAGGCGAAAAACGCGAGCGTTGATGACCAACATGTAAACACAACCCGGGGTTTGCCAATCGTGGAAATCACTCCGGGTCCCTAAAATAGTGAGTAATAGTCCACAAAACGTCACAAAATTGCCCAAAAGCGCTAGTGTTGATGACCGACACGTGAACGCACCCCGAGGTTCGTTAATCGTGGAAATCAATCCGGGACCCCAAAACAGTGAGTAATAGTCCACGAAACGTCACAAAATCGGCCAAAAACACTAGTGCTGATGACCGACACGTAAACGCACCCTGGGGTTCATCAATCATGGAAATCACTCTGGCACCCCAAAACAGTGAGTAATAGTCCACGAAATGGGCCAGAATTGGCAAAAAACGCGAGTGTTAATGACCGACACGTAAGTGCACCACGTGGTTCGTCAATCGTTGAAATCACTTCGGGACCGCAAAACAGTGGGTAATAGTCCACGAAAGAGATCAGAATCGGCCAAAAACGCGTGTGTTCATGACCGACACGTAAGCGCACCCGGGGTTTGTCAATCGTGGAAATCGCTCCGGCACCCCAACACAGTGGGTAATAGTGCACGAAACGTGCCAGAATCGGCCCAAAATGCGAGTGTTGATGACCGACACGTATACGCACCCCGGGATTCATCAATCGAGGAAATCACTCCGGGACCGCAAAACAGTGAGTAATAGTCCACTAAACGGGTCAGAATTGGCCAAAAATGCGAGCATTGATGACCGACATGTAAACGCACCCCGGGGTTTGTCAATCGTGGAAATCACTCCGGGACCCCAAAACAGTGAGTAATAGTCCACGAAACGTCACAAAATTGCCCAAAAACGCTAGTGCTGATGACCGACACGTGAACGCACCCCGGGGTTCTTTAATCGTGGAAATCACTCTGGGACCCCAAAATAGTAAGTAATAGTCCACGAAACGTGCCAGAATCAGCCAAAAATGTGACTGTTGATGACCGACACGTAAACGCACCCTAGGTTCATCAATCATGGAAATCACTCCGGGACCCCAAAACAGTGAGTATTAGTCCACGAAACGGGTCAGAATTGGCCAAAAACGCGAGCGTTGATGACCAACATGTAAACACAACCCGGGGTTTGCCAATCGTGGAAATCACTCCGGGTCCCTAAAATAGTGAGTAATAGTCCACAAAACGTCACAAAATTGCCCAAAAGCGCTAGTGTTGATGACCGACACGTGAACGCACCCGGGGTTCGTCAATCGTGGAAATCACTCCAGGACCCGAAAATAGTGAGTAATAGTCCCCAAAAAGGGCCAGAATTGGCCAAAACTGGGAGTGTTGATGACCGACATGTAAGCGCACCGCAGGGTTTGGCAATCGTGGAAATCACTCCGGGACCCCAAAACAGTAAGTAATAGTGCACAAGACGTGCCAGAATCGGCCAAAAACGCGAGTGTTGATGACCGACACGTAAGTGCACTCGGGAGGTTCGTCAATCGTGGAAATCACTCCGGGACCCCAAAACAGTGAGTAATGGTCCACGAAACATGCCAGAATCGGCCAAAAACGCGAGTGTTGATGACCGACACGTAAACGCACCCCGGGGTTCATCAATCGTGGAAATCACTCTGGGACCCCAAAACAGTGAGTAATAGTCCACGAAATGGGTCAGAATTGGCCAAAAACGCGAGTGTTAATGACCGACACGTAAGTGCACCACGTGGTTCGTCAATCGTTGAAATCACTTCGGGACCGCAAAACAGTGGGTAATAGTCCACGAAAGAGATCAGAATCGGCCAAAAACGCGTGTGTTCATGACCGACACGTAAGCGCACCCGGGGTTTGTCAATCGTGGAAATCGCTCCGGCACCCCAACACAGTGGGTAATAGTGCACGAAACGTGCCAGAATCGGCCCAAAATGCGAGTGTTGATGACCGACACGTATACGCACCCCGGGATTCATCAATCGAGGAAATCACTCCGGGACCGCAAACAGTGAGTAATAGTCCACTAAACGGGTCAGAATTGGCCAAAAATGCGAGCATTGATGACCGACATGTAAACGCACCCCGGGGTTTGTCAATCGTGGAAATCACTCCGGGACCCCAAAACAGTGAGTAATAGTCCACGAAACGTCACAAAATTGCCCAAAAACGCTAGTGCTGATGACCGACACGTGAACGCACCCCGGGGTTCTTTAATCGTGGAAATCACTCTGGGACCCCAAAATAGTAAGTAATAGTCCACGAAACGTGCCAGAATCAGCCAAAAATGTGACTGTTGATGACCGACACGTAAACGCACCCTAGGTTCATCAATCATGGAAATCACTCCGGGACCCCAAAACAGTGAGTATTAGTCCACGAAACGGGTCAGAATTGGCCAAAAACGCGAGCGTTGATGACCAACATGTAAACACAACCCGGGGTTTGCCAATCGTGGAAATCACTCCGGGTCCCTAAAATAGTGAGTAATAGTCCACAAAACGTCACAAAATTGCCCAAAAGCGCTAGTGTTGATGACCGACACGTGAACGCACCCGGGGTTCGTCAATCGTGGAAATCACTCCAGGACCCGAAAATAGTGAGTAATAGTCCCCAAAAAGGGCCAGAATTGGCCAAAACTGGGAGTGTTGATGACCGACATGTAAGCGCACCGCAGGGTTTGGCAATCGTGGAAATCACTCCGGGACCCCAAAACAGTAAGTAATAGTGCACAAGACGTGCCAGAATCGGCCAAAAACGCGAGTGTTGATGACCGACACGTAAGTGCACTCGGGAGGTTCGTCAATCGTGGAAATCACTCCGGGACCCCAAAACAATGAGTAATAGTCCTCGAAACGGGCCAGAATCGACCAAAAACACGAGTGTTGATGACAGACACGTAAGTGCACCCCGGGGTTCATCAATCGTGGAAATCACTTCGGGACACCAAAATAGTGAGTAGTAGTCCCCAAAACGGGCCAGAATTGGCCAAAACCGGGAGTGTTGATGACCGACATGTAAGCGCACCCCAGGGTTTGGGAATCGTGGAAATCACTCCGGGACCCCAAAACAGTAAGTAATAGTGCACGAGACGTGCCAGAATCGGCTAAAACGCGAGTGTTGATGACCGACACGTAAGTGCACCCCGGGGTTCGTCAATCGTGGAAATCACTCCGGGACCCCAAAACAGTGAGTAATGGTCCACGAAACATGCCAGAATCGGCCAAAAACGCGAGTGTTGATGACCGACACGTAAACGCACCCCAGGGTTCATCAATCGTGGAAATCACTCTGGGACCCCAAAACAGTGAGTAATAGTCCACGAAACGTGCCAGAATCGGCCCAAAATGCGAGTGTTGATGACCGACACGTATACGCACCCCGGGATTCATCAATCGAGGAAATCACTCCGGGACCGCAAAATAGTGAGTAATAGTCCACGAAACGTGCCAGAATCGGCCCAAAATGCGAGTGTTGATGACCGACACGTATACGCACCCCGGGATTCATCAATCGAGGAAATCACTCCGGGACCGCAAAACAGTGAGTAATAGTCCACGAAACGGGTCAAAATTGGCCAAAAATGCGAGCATTGATGACCGACACGTGAACGCACCCCGGGGTTCGTTAATCGTGGAAATCACTCCGGGACCCCAAAATGGTGAGTAATAGTCCACGAAACGTGCCAGAATCAGCCTAAAATGCGAGTGTTGATGACCGACACGTAAACGCACCCTAGGGTTCATCAATCGTGGAAATCACTCCGGGACCCCAAAACAGTGAGTATTAGTCCACGAAACGGGTCAGAATTGGCCAAAAACGCGAGCGTTGATGACCAACATGTAAACACAACCCGGGGTTTGCCAATCGTGGAAATCACTCCGGGTCCCTAAAATAGTGAGTAATAGTCCACAAAACATCACAAAATTGCCCAAAAGCGCTAGTGTTGATGACCGACACGTGAACGCACCCCGAGGTTAGTTAATCGTGGAAATCAATCCGGGACCCCAAAACAGTGAGTAATAGTCCACGAAACGTCACAAAATGGCCCAAAAACACTAGTGTTGATGACCGACACATGAACGCACCCCGGGGTTCGTTAATCGTGCAAATCACTCCGGGACCCCAAAACAGTGAGTAATGGTCCATGAAACATGCCAGAATCGGCCAAAAACGCAAGTGTTGATGACCGACACGTAAACGCACCCCGGGGTTCATCAATCGTGGAAATCACTCTGGGACCCCAAAACAGTGAGTAATAGTCCACGAAACAGGTCAGAATTGGCCAAAAATGCGAGCATTGATGACCGACACGTGAACGCACCCCGGGGTTCGTTAATCGTGGAAATCACTCCGGGACCCCAAAATGGTGAGTAATAGTCCACGAAACGTGCCAGAATCAGCCAAAAATGCGAGTGTTGATGACCGACACGTAAACGCACCCTAGGGTTCATCAATCGTGGAAATCACTCCGGGACCCCAAAACAGTGAGTATTAGTCCACGAAACGGGTCAGAATTGGCCAAAAACGCGAGCGTTGATGACCAACATGTAAACACAACCCGGGGTTTGCCAACCGTGGAAATCACTCCGGGTCCCTAAAATAGTGAGTAATAGTCCACAAAACGTCACAAAATTGCCCAAAAGCGCTAGTGTTGATGACCGAGACGTGAACGCACCCCGAGGTTCGTTAATCGTGGAAATCAATCCGGGACCCCAAAACAGTGAGTAATAGTCCACGAAACGTGCCAGAATCAGCCAAAAATGCGAGTGTTGATGACCGACACGTAAACGCACCCTAGGGTTCATCAATCGTGGAAATCACTCCGGGACCCCAAAATAGTGAGTATTAGTCCACGAAACGGGTCAGAATAGGCGAAAAACGCGAGCGTTGATGACCAACATGTAAACACAACCCGGGGTTTGCCAATCGTGGAAATCACTCCGGGTCCCTAAAATAGTGAGTAATAGTCCACAAAACGTCACAAAATTGCCCAAAAGCGCTAGTGTTGATGACCAACACGTGAACGCACCCCGAGGTTCGTTAATCGTGGAAATCAATCCGGGACCCCAAAACAGTGAGTAATAGTCCACGAAACGTCACAAAATCGGCCAAAAACACTAGTGCTGATGACCGACACGTAAACGCACCCTGGGGTTCATCAATCGTGGAAATCACTCTGGGACCCCAAAACAGTGAGTAATAGTCCACGAAATGGGCCAGAATTGGCCAAAAACGCGAGTGTTAATGACCGACACGTAAGTGCACCACGTGGTTCGTCAATCGTTGAAATCACTTCGGGACCGCAAAACAGTGGGTAATAGTCCACGAAAGAGATCAGAATCGGCCAAAAACGCGTGTGTTCATGACCGACACGTAAGCGCACCCGGGGTTTGTCAATCGTGGAAATCGCTCCGGCACCCCAACACAGTGGGTAATAGTGCACGAAACGTGCCAGAATCGGCCCAAAATGCGAGTGTTGATGACCGACACGTATACGCACCCCGGGATTCATCAATCGAGGAAATCACTCCGGGACCGCAAAACAGTGAGTAATAGTCCACTAAACGGGTCAGAATTGGCCAAAAATGCGAGCATTGATGACCGACATGTAAACGCACCCCGGGGTTTGTCAATCGTGGAAATCACTCCGGGACCCCAAAACAGTGAGTAATAGTCCACGAAACGTCACAAAATTGCCCAAAAACGCTAGTGCTGATGACCGACACGTGAACGCACCCCGGGGTTCTTTAATCGTGGAAATCACTCTGGGACCCCAAAATAGTAAGTAATAGTCCACGAAACGTGCCAGAATCAGCCAAAAATGTGACTGTTGATGACCGACACGTAAACGCACCCTAGGTTCATCAATCATGGAAATCACTCCGGGACCCCAAAACAGTGAGTATTAGTCCACGAAACGGGTCAGAATTGGCCAAAAACGCGAGCGTTGATGACCAACATGTAAACACAACCCGGGGTTTGCCAATCGTGGAAATCACTCCGGGTCCCTAAAATAGTGAGTAATAGTCCACAAAACGTCACAAAATTGCCCAAAAGCGCTAGTGTTGATGACCGACACGTGAACGCACCCGGGGTTCGTCAATCGTGGAAATCACTCCAGGACCCGAAAATAGTGAGTAATAGTCCCCAAAAAGGGCCAGAATTGGCCAAAACTGGGAGTGTTGATGACCGACATGTAAGCGCACTGCAGGGTTTGGCAATCGTGGAAATCACTCCGGGACCCCAAAACAGTAAGTAATAGTGCACAAGACGTGCCAGAATCGGCCAAAAACGCGAGTGTTGATGACCGACACGTAAGTGCACTCGGGAGGTTCGTCAATCGTGGAAATCACTCCGGGACCCCAAAACAATGAGTAATAGTCCTCGAAACGGGCCAGAATCGACCAAAAACACGAGTGTTGATGACAGACACGTAAGTGCACCCCGGGGTTCATCAATCGTGGAAATCACTTCGGGACACCAAAATAGTGAGTAGTAGTCCCCAAAACGGGCCAGAATTGGCCAAAACCGGGAGTGTTGATGACCGACATGTAAGCGCACCCCAGGGTTTGGGAATCGTGGAAATCACTCCGGGACCCCAAAACAGTAAGTAATAGTGCACGAGACGTGCCAGAATCGGCTAAAACGCGAGTGTTGATGACCGACACGTAAGTGCACCCCGGGGTTCGTCAATCGTGGAAATCACTCCGGGACCCCAAAACAGTGAGTAATGGTCCACGAAACATGCCAGAATCGGCCAAAAACGCGAGTGTTGATGACCGACACGTAAACGCACCCCAGGGTTCATCAATCGTGGAAATCACTCTGGGACCCCAAAACAGTGAGTAATAGTCCACGAAACGTGCCAGAATCGGCCCAAAATGCGAGTGTTGATGACCGACACGTATACGCACCCCGGGATTCATCAATCGAGGAAATCACTCCGGGACCGCAAAATAGTGAGTAATAGTCCACGAAACGTGCCAGAATCGGCCCAAAATGCGAGTGTTGATGACCGACACGTATACGCACCCCGGGATTCATCAATCGAGGAAATCACTCCGGGACCGCAAAACAGTGAGTAATAGTCCACGAAACGGGTCAAAATTGGCCAAAAATGCGAGCATTGATGACCGACACGTGAACGCACCCCGGGGTTCGTTAATCGTGGAAATCACTCCGGGACCCCAAAATGGTGAGTAATAGTCCACGAAACGTGCCAGAATCAGCCAAAAATGCGAGTGTTGATGACCGACACGTAAACGCACCCTAGGGTTCATCAATCGTGGAAATCACTCCGGGACCCCAAAACAGTAAGTATTAGTCCACGAAACGGGTCAGAATTGGCCAAAAACGCGAGCGTTGATGACCAACATGTAAACACAACCCGGGGTTTGCCAATCGTGGAAATCACTCCGGGTCCCTAAAATAGTGAGTAATAGTCCACAAAACGTCACAAAATTGCCCAAAAGCGCTAGTGTTGATGACCGACACGTGAACGCACCCCGAGGTTAGTTAATCGTGGAAATCAATCCGGGACCCCAAAACAGTGAGTAATAGTCCACGAAACGTCACAAAATGGCCCAAAAACACTAGTGTTGATGACCGACACATGAACGCACCCCGGGGTTCGTTAATCGTGCAAATCACTCCGGGACCCCAAAACAGTGAGTAATGGTCCATGAAACATGCCAGAATCGGCCAAAAACGCAAGTGTTGATGACCGACACGTAAACGCACCCCGGGGTTCATCAATCGTGGAAATCACTCTGGGACCCCAAAACAGTGAGTAATAGTCCACGAAACAGGTCAGAATTGGCCAAAAATGCGAGCATTGATGACCGACACGTGAACGCACCCCGGGGTTCGTTAATCGTGGAAATCACTCCGGGACCCCAAAATGGTGAGTAATAGTCCACGAAACGTGCCAGAATCAGCCAAAAATGCGAGTGTTGATGACCGACACGTAAACGCACCCTAGGGTTCATCAATCGTGGAAATCACTCCGGGACCCCAAAACAGTGAGTATTAGTCCACGAAACGGGTCAGAATTGGCCAAAAACGCGAGCGTTGATGACCAACATGTAAACACAACCCGGGGTTTGCCAACCGTGGAAATCACTCCGGGTCCCTAAAATAGTGAGTAATAGTCCACAAAACGTCACAAAATTGCCCAAAAGCGCTAGTGTTGATGACCGAGACGTGAACGCACCCCGAGGTTCGTTAATCGTGGAAATCAATCCGGGACCCCCAAAACAGTGAGTAATAGTCCACGAAACGTGCCAGAATCAGCCAAAAATGCGAGTGTTGATGACCGACACGTAAACGCACCCTAGGGTTCATCAATCGTGGAAATCACTCCGGGACCCCAAAATAGTGAGTATTAGTCCACGAAACGGGTCAGAATAGGCGAAAAACGCGAGCGTTGATGACCAACATGTAAACACAACCCGGGGTTTGCCAATCGTGGAAATCACTCCGGGTCCCTAAAATAGTGAGTAATAGTCCACAAAACGTCACAAAATTGCCCAAAAGCGCTAGTGTTGATGACCGACACGTGAACGCACCCCGAGGTTCGGTAATCGTGGAAATCAATCCGGGACCCCAAAACAGTGAGTAATAGTCCACGAAACGTCACAAAATCGGCCAAAAACACTAGTGCTGATGACCGACACGTAAACGCACCCTGGGGTTCATCAATCGTGGAAATCACTCTGGGACCCCAAAACAGTGAGTAATAGTCCACGAAATGGGCCAGAATTGGCCAAAAACGCGTGTGTTCATGACCGACACGTAAGTGCACCACGTGGTTCGTCAATCGTAGAAATCACTTCGGGACCGCAAAACAGTGGGTAATAGTCCACGAAAGAGATCAGAATCGGCCAAAAACGCGTGTGTTCATGACCGACACGTAAGCGCACCCGGGGTTTGTCAATCGTGGAAATCGCTCCGGCACCCCAACACAGTGGGTAATAGTGCACGAAACGTGCCAGAATCGGCCCAAAATGCGAGTGTTGATGACCGACACGTATACGCACCCCGGGATTCATCAATCGAGGAAATCACTCCGGGACCGCAAAACAGTGAGTAATAGTCCACTAAACGGGTCAGAATTGGCCAAAAATGCGAGCATTGATGACCGACATGTAAACGCACCCCGGGGTTTGTCAATCGTGGAAATCACTCCGGGACCCCCAAAACAGTGAGTAATAGTCCACGAAACGTCACAAAATTGCCCAAAAACGCTAGTGCTGATGACCGACACGTGAACGCACCCCGGGGTTCTTTAATCGTGGAAATCACTCTGGGACCCCAAAATAGTAAGTAATAGTCCACGAAACGTGCCAGAATCAGCCAAAAATGTGATTGTTGATGACCAACACGTAAACGCACCCTAGGTTCATCAATCATGGAAATCACTCCGGGACCCCAAAACAGTGAGTATTAGTCCACGAAACGGGTCAGAATTGGCCAAAAACGCGAGCGTTGATGACCAACATGTAAACACAACCCGGGGTTTTTCAATCGTGGAAATCACTCCGGGTCCCTAAAATAGTGAGTAATAGTCCACAAAACGTCACAAAATTGCCCAAAAGCGCTAGTGTTGATGACCGACACGTGAACGCACCCCGAGGTTCGTTAATCGTGGAAATCAATCCGGGACCCCAAAACAGTGAGAAATAGTCCACGAAACATGCCAGAATCGGCCAAAAATGCGAGTGTGGATGACAGACACGTAAACGCACCCTGGGGTTCATCAATCGTGGAAATCACTCCGGGACCCCAAAACAGTGTGTAATAGTCCACGAAACGGGTCATAATTGGCCAAAAACGCGACTGTTGATGACCAACATGTAAACGCACCCGGGGTTCGTCAATCGTGGAAATCACTCCAGGACCCGAAAATAGTGAGTAATAGTCCCCAAAACGGGCCAGAATTGGCCAAAACTGGGAGTGTTGATGACCGACATGTAAGCGCACCGCAGGGTTTGGCAATCGTGGAAATCACTCCGGGACCCCAAAACAGTAAGTAATAGTGCACAAGACGTGCCAGAATCGGCCAAAAACGCGAGTGTTGATGACCGACACGTAAGTGCACTCGGGAGGTTCGTCAATCGTGGAAATCACTCCGGGACCCCAAAACAATGAGTAATAGTCCACGAAACGTCACAAAATTGCCCAAAAACGCTAGTGCTGATGACCGACACGTGAACGCACCCCGGGGTTCTTTAATCGTGGAAATCACTCTGGGACCCCAAAATAGTAAGTAATAGTCCACGAAACGTGCCAGAATCAGCCAAAAATGTGACTGTTGATGACCGACACGTAAACGCACCCTAGGTTCATCAATCATGGAAATCACTCCGGGACCCCAAAACAGTGAGTATTAGTCCACGAAACGGGTCAGAATTGGCCAAAAACGCGAGCGTTGATGACCAACATGTAAACACAACCCGGGGTTTGCCAATCGTGGAAATCACTCCGGGTCCCTAAAATAGTGAGTAATAGTCCACAAAACGTCACAAAATTGCCCAAAAGCGCTAGTGTTGATGACCGACACGTGAACGCACCCGGGGTTCGTCAATCGTGGAAATCACTCCAGGACCCGAAAATAGTGAGTAATAGTCCCCAAAAGGGCCAGAATTGGCCAAAACTGGGAGTGTTGATGACCGACATGTAAGCGCACTGCAGGGTTTGGCAATCGTGGAAATCACTCCGGGACCCCAAAACAGTAAGTAATAGTGCACAAGACGTGCCAGAATCGGCCAAAAACGCGAGTGTTGATGACCGACACGTAAGTGCACTCGGGAGGTTCGTCAATCGTGGAAATCACTCCGGGACCCCAAAACAATGAGTAATAGTCCTCGAAACGGGCCAGAATCGACCAAAAACACGAGTGTTGATGACAGACACGTAAGTGCACCCCGGGGTTCATCAATCGTGGAAATCACTTCGGGACACCAAAATAGTGAGTAGTAGTCCCCAAAACGGGCCAGAATTGGCCAAAACCGGGAGTGTTGATGACCGACATGTAAGCGCACCCCAGGGTTTGGGAATCGTGGAAATCACTCCGGGACCCCAAAACAGTAAGTAATAGTGCACGAGACGTGCCAGAATCGGCTAAAACGCGAGTGTTGATGACCGACACGTAAGTGCACCCCGGGGTTCGTCAATCGTGGAAATCACTCCGGGACCCCAAAACAGTGAGTAATGGTCCACGAAACATGCCAGAATCGGCCAAAAACGCGAGTGTTGATGACCGACACGTAAACGCACCCCAGGGTTCATCAATCGTGGAAATCACTCTGGGACCCCAAAACAGTGAGTAATAGTCCACGAAACGTGCCAGAATCGGCCCAAAATGCGAGTGTTGATGACCGACACGTATACGCACCCCGGGATTCATCAATCGAGGAAATCACTCCGGGACCGCAAAATAGTGAGTAATAGTCCACGAAACGTGCCAGAATCGGCCCAAAATGCGAGTGTTGATGACCGACACGTATACGCACCCCGGGATTCATCAATCGAGGAAATCACTCCGGGACCGCAAAACAGTGAGTAATAGTCCACGAAACGGGTCAAAATTGGCCAAAAATGCGAGCATTGATGACCGACACGTGAACGCACCCCGGGGTTCGTTAATCGTGGAAATCACTCCGGGACCCCAAAATGGTGAGTAATAGTCCACGAAACGTGCCAGAATCAGCCAAAAATGCGAGTGTTGATGACCGACACGTAAACGCACCCTAGGGTTCATCAATCGTGGAAATCACTCCGGGACCCCAAAACAGTAAGTATTAGTCCACGAAACGGGTCAGAATTGGCCAAAAACGCGAGCGTTGATGACCAACATGTAAACACAACCCGGGGTTTGCCAATCGTGGAAATCACTCCGGGTCCCTAAAATAGTGAGTAATAGTCCACAAAACGTCACAAAATTGCCCAAAAGCGCTAGTGTTGATGACCGACACGTGAACGCACCCCGAGGTTAGTTAATCGTGGAAATCAATCCGGGACCCCAAAACAGTGAGTAATAGTCCACGAAACGTCACAAAATGGCCCAAAAACACTAGTGTTGATGACCGACACATGAACGCACCCCGGGGTTCGTTAATCGTGCAAATCACTCCGGGACCCCAAAACAGTGAGTAATGGTCCATGAAACATGCCAGAATCGGCCAAAAACGCAAGTGTTGATGACCGACACGTAAACGCACCCCGGGGTTCATCAATCGTGGAAATCACTCTGGGACCCCAAAACAGTGAGTAATAGTCCACGAAACAGGTCAGAATTGGCCAAAAATGCGAGCATTGATGACCGACACGTGAACGCACCCCGGGGTTCGTTAATCGTGGAAATCACTCCGGGACCCCAAAATGGTGAGTAATAGTCCACGAAACGTGCCAGAATCAGCCAAAAATGCGAGTGTTGATGACCGACACGTAAACGCACCCTAGGGTTCATCAATCGTGGAAATCACTCCGGGACCCCAAAACAGTGAGTATTAGTCCACGAAACGGGTCAGAATTGGCCAAAAACGCGAGCGTTGATGACCAACATGTAAACACAACCCGGGGTTTGCCAACCGTGGAAATCACTCCGGGTCCCTAAAATAGTGAGTAATAGTCCACAAAACGTCACAAAATTGCCCAAAAGCGCTAGTGTTGATGACCGAGACGTGAACGCACCCCGAGGTTCGTTAATCGTGGAAATCAATCCGGGACCCCAAAACAGTGAGTAATAGTCCACGAAACGTGCCAGAATCAGCCAAAAATGCGAGTGTTGATGACCGACACGTAAACGCACCCTAGGGTTCATCAATCGTGGAAATCACTCCGGGACCCCAAAATAGTGAGTATTAGTCCACGAAACGGGTCAGAATAGGCGAAAAACGCGAGCGTTGATGACCAACATGTAAACACAACCCGGGGTTTGCCAATCGTGGAAATCACTCCGGGTCCCTAAAATAGTGAGTAATAGTCCACAAAACGTCACAAAATTGCCCAAAAGCGCTAGTGTTGATGACCGACACGTGAACGCACCCCGAGGTTCGGTAATCGTGGAAATCAATCCGGGACCCCAAAACAGTGAGTAATAGTCCACGAAACGTCACAAAATCGGCCAAAAACACTAGTGCTGATGACCGACACGTAAACGCACCCTGGGGTTCATCAATCGTGGAAATCACTCTGGGACCCCAAAACAGTGAGTAATAGTCCACGAAATGGGCCAGAATTGGCCAAAAACGCGTGTGTTCATGACCGACACGTAAGTGCACCACGTGGTTCGTCAATCGTAGAAATCACTTCGGGACCGCAAAACAGTGGGTAATAGTCCACGAAAGAGATCAGAATCGGCCAAAAACGCGTGTGTTCATGACCGACACGTAAGCGCACCCGGGGTTTGTCAATCGTGGAAATCGCTCCGGCACCCCAACACAGTGGGTAATAGTGCACGAAACGTGCCAGAATCGGCCCAAAATGCGAGTGTTGATGACCGACACGTATACGCACCCCGGGATTCATCAATCGAGGAAATCACTCCGGGACCGCAAAACAGTGAGTAATAGTCCACTAAACGGGTCAGAATTGGCCAAAAATGCGAGCATTGATGACCGACATGTAAACGCACCCCGGGGTTTGTCAATCGTGGAAATCACTCCGGGACCCCAAAACAGTGAGTAATAGTCCACGAAACGTCACAAAATTGCCCAAAAACGCTAGTGCTGATGACCGACACGTGAACGCACCCCGGGGTTCTTTAATCGTGGAAATCACTCTGGGACCCCAAAATAGTAAGTAATAGTCCACGAAACGTGCCAGAATCAGCCAAAAATGTGATTGTTGATGACCAACACGTAAACGCACCCTAGGTTCATCAATCATGGAAATCACTCCGGGACCCCAAAACAGTGAGTATTAGTCCACGAAACGGGTCAGAATTGGCCAAAAACGCGAGCGTTGATGACCAACATGTAAACACAACCCGGGGTTTTTCAATCGTGGAAATCACTCCGGGTCCCTAAAATAGTGAGTAATAGTCCACAAAACGTCACAAAATTGCCCAAAAGCGCTAGTGTTGATGACCGACACGTGAACGCACCCCGAGGTTCGTTAATCGTGGAAATCAATCCGGGACCCCAAAACAGTGAGAAATAGTCCACGAAACATGCCAGAATCGGCCAAAAATGCGAGTGTGGATGACAGACACGTAAACGCACCCTGGGGTTCATCAATCGTGGAAATCACTCCGGGACCCCAAAACAGTGTGTAATAGTCCACGAAACGGGTCATAATTGGCCAAAAACGCGACTGTTGATGACCAACATGTAAACGCACCCGGGGTTCGTCAATCGTGGAAATCACTCCAGGACCCGAAAATAGTGAGTAATAGTCCCCAAAACGGGCCAGAATTGGCCAAAACTGGGAGTGTTGATGACCGACATGTAAGCGCACCGCAGGGTTTGGCAATCGTGGAAATCACTCCGGGACCCCAAAACAGTAAGTAATAGTGCACAAGACGTGCCAGAATCGGCCAAAAACGCGAGTGTTGATGACCGACACGTAAGTGCACTCGGGAGGTTCGTCAATCGTGGATCACTCCGGGACCCCAAAACAATGAGTAATAGTCCTCGAAACGGGCCAGAATCGACCAAAAACACGAGTGTTGATGACAGACACGTAAGTGCACCCCGGGGTTCATCAATCGTGGAAATCACTTCGGGACACCAAAATAGTGAGTAGTAGTCCCCAAAACGGGCCAGAATGGGCCAAAACCGGGAGTGTTGATGACCGACATGTAAGCGCACCCCAGGGTTTGGGAATCGTGGAAATCACTCCGGGACCCCAAAACAGTAAGTAATAGTGCACGAGACGTGCCAGAATCGGCTAAAACGCGAGTGTTGATGACCGACACGTAAGTGCACCCCGGGGTTCGTCAATCGTGGAAATCACTCCGGGACCGCAAAACAGTGAGTAATGGTCCACGAAACATGCCAGAATCGGCCAAAAACGCGAGTGTTGATGACAGACACGTAAACGCACCCCAGGGTTCATCAATCGTGGAAATCACCCTGGGACCCCAAAACAGTGAGTAATAGTCCACGAAACGTGCCAGAATCGGCCCAAAATGCGAGTGTTGATGACCGACACGTATACGCACCCCGGGATTCATCAATCGAGGAAACCACTCCGGGACCGCAAAATAGTGAGTAATAGTCCACGAAACGTGCCAGAATCGGCCCAAAATGCGAGTGTTGATGACCGACACGTATACGCACCCCGGGATTCATCAATCGAGGAAATCACTCCGGGACCGCAAAACAGTGAGTAATAGTCCACGAAACGGGTCAGAATTGGCCAAAAATGCGAGCATTGATGACCGACACGTGAACGCACCCCGGGGTTCGTTAATCGTGGAAATCACTCCGGGACCCCAAAATGGTGAGTAATAGTCCACGAAACGTGCCAGAATCAGCCAAAAATGCGAGTGTTGATGACCGACACGTAAACGCACCCTAGGGTTCATCAATCGTGGAAATCACTCCGGGACCCCAAAACAGTGAGTATTAGTCCACGAAACGGGTCAGAATTGGCCAAAAACGCGAGCGTTGATGACCAACATGTAAACACAACCCGGGGTTTGCCAATCGTGGAAATCACTCCGGGTCCCTAAAATAGTGAGTAATAGTCCACAAAACGTCACAAAATTGCCCAAAAGCGCTAGTGTTGATGACCGACACGTGAACGCACCCCGAGGTTCGTTAATCGTGGAAATCAATCCGGGACCCCAAAACAGTGAGTAATAGTCCACGAAACGTCACAAAATGGCCCAAAAACACTAGTGCTGATGACCGACACATGAACGCACCCCGGGGTTCGTTAATCGTGCAAATCACTCCGGGACCCCAAAACAGTGAGTAATGGTCCATGAAACATGCCAGAATCGGCCAAAAACGCAAGTGTTGATGACCGACACGTAAACGCACCCCGGGGTTCATCAATCGTGGAAATCACTCTGGGACCCCAAAACAGTGAGTAATAGTCCACGAAACAGGTCAGAATTGGCCAAAAAAGCGAGCATTGATGACCGACACGTGAACGCACCCCGGGGTTCGTTAATCGTGGAAATCACTCCGGGACCCCAAAATGGTGAGTAATAGTCCACGAAACGTGCCAGAATCAGCCAAAAATGCGAGTGTTGATGACCGACACGTAAACGCACCCTAGGGTTCATCAATCGTGGAAATCACTCCGAGACCCCAAAACAGTGAGTATTAGTCCACGAAACGGGTCAGAATTGGCCAAAAACGCGAGCGTTGATGACCAACATGTAAACACAACCCGGGGTTTGCCAATCGTGGAAATCACTCCGGGTCCCTAAAATAGTGAGTAATAGTCCACAAAACGTCACAAAATTGCCCAAAAGCGCTAGTGTTGATGACCGAGACGTGAACGCACCCCGAGGTTCGTTAATCGTGGAAATCAATCCGGGACCCCAAAACAGTGAGTAATAGTCCACGAAACGTCACAAAATGGCCCAAAAACACTAGTGCTGATGACCGACACGTGAACGCACCCCGGGGTTCGTTAATCGTGGAAATCACTCCGGGACCCCAAAACAGTGAGTAATGGTCCATGAAACATGCCAGAATCGGCCAAAAACGCAAGTGTTGATGACCGACACGTAAACGCACCCTGGGGTTCATCAATCGTGGAAATCACTCTGGGACCCCAAAACAGTGAGTAATAGTCCACGAAATGGGTCAGAATTGGCCAAAAACGTGAGTGTTAATGACCGACACGTAAGTGCACCACGTGGTTCGTCAATCGTTGAAATCACTTCGGGACCGCAAAACAGTGGGTAATAGTCCACGAAAGAGATCAGAATCGGCCAAAAACGCGTGTGTTCATGACCGACACGTAAGCGCACCCGGGGTTTGTCAATCGTGGAAATCGCTCCGGCACCCCAACACAGTGGGTAATAGTGCACGAAACGTGCCAGAATCGGCCCAAAATGCGAGTGTTGATGACCGACACGTATACGCACCCCGGGATTCATCAATCGAGGAAATCACTCCGGGACCGCAAAACAGTGAGTAATAGTCCACGAAACGGGTCAGAATTGGCCAAAAATGCGAGCATTGATGACCGACATGTAAACGCACCCCGGGGTTTGTCAATCGTGGAAATCACTCCGGGACCCCAAAACAGTGAGTAATAGTCCACGAAACGTCACAAAATTGCCCAAAAGCGCTAGTGCTGATGACCGACACGTGAACGCACCCCGGGGTTCTTTAATCGTGGAAATCACTCTGGGACCCCAAAATAGTAAGTAATAGTCCACGAAACGTGCCAGAATCAGCCAAAAATGCGACTGTTGATGACCGACACGTAAACGCACCCTAGGTTCATCAATCATGGAAATCACTCCGGGACCCCAAAACAGTGAGTATTAGTCCACGAAACGGGTCAGAATTGGCCAAAAACGCGAGCGTTGATGACCAACATGTAAACACAACCCGGGGTTTTTCAATCGTGGAAATCACTCCGGGTCCCTAGAATAGTGAGTAATAGTCCACAAAACGTCACAAAATTGCCCAAAAGCGCTAGTGTTGATGACCGACATGTGAACGCACCCCGAGGTTCGTTAATCGTGGAAATCAATCCGGGACCCCAAAACAGTGAGAAATAGTCCACGAAACATGCCAGAATCGGCCAAAAATGCGAGTGTGGATGACAGACACGTAAACGCACCCTGGGGTTCATCAATCGTGGAAATCACTCCGGGACCCCAAAACAGTGTGTAATAGTCCACGAAACGGGTCAGAATTGGCCAAAAACGCGACTGTTGATGACCAACATGTAAACGCACCCCGGGGTTCGTCAATCGTGGAAATCACTCCAGGACCCGAAAATAGTGAGTAATAGTCCCCAAAACGGGCCAGAATTGGCCAAAACTGGGAGTGTTGATGACCGACATGTAAGCGCACCCCAGGGTTTGGCAATCGTGGAAATCACTCCGGGACCCCAAAACAGTAAGTAATAGTGCACAAGACGTGCCAGAATCGGCCAAAAACGCGAGTGTTGATGACCGACACGTAAGTGCACTCGGGAGGTTCGTCAATCGTGGAAATCACTCCGGGACACCAAAACAATGAGTAATAGTCCTCGAAACGGGCCAGAATCGACCAAAAACACGAGTGTTGATGACAGACACGTAAGTGCACCCCGGGGTTCATCAATTGTGGAAATCACTTCGGGACACCAAAATAGTGAGTAGTAGTCCCCAAAACGGGCCAGAATTGGCCAAAACCGGGAGTGTTGATGACCGACATGTAAGCGCACCCCAGGGTTCGGGAATCGTGGAAATCACTCCGGGACCCCAAAACAGTAAGTAATAGTGCACGAGACGTGCCAGAATCGGCTAAAACGCGAGTGTTGATGACCGACACGTAAGTGCACCCCGGGGTTCGTCAATCGTGGAAATCACTCCGGGACCGCAAAACAGTGAGTAATGGTCCACGAAACATGCCAGAATCGGCCAAAAACGCGAGTGTTGATGACCGACACGTAAACGCACCCCAGGGTTCATCAATCGTGGAAATCACTCTGGGACCCCAAAACAGTGAGTAATAGTCCACGAAACGTGCCAGAATCGGCCCAAAATGCGAGTGTTGATGACCGACACGTATACGCACCCCGGGATTCATCAATCGAGGAAATCACTCCGGGACCGCAAAACAGTGAGTAATAGTCCACGAAACGGGTCAGAATTGGCCGAAAATGCGAGCATTGATGACCGACACGTGAACGCACCCCGGGGTTCGTTAATCGTGGAAATCACTCCGGGACCCCAAAATGGTGAGTAATAGTCCACGAAACGTGCCAGAATCAGCCAAAAATGCGAGTGTTGATGACCGACACGTAAACGCACCCTAGGGTTCATCAATCGTGGAAATCACTCCGGGACCCCAAAACAGTGAGTATTAGTCCACGAAACGGGTCAGAATTGGCCAAAAACGCGAGCGTTGATGACCAACATGTAAACACAACCCGGGGTTTGCCAATCGTGGAAATCACTCCGGGTCCCTAAAATAGTGAGTAATAGTCCACAAAACGTCACAAAATTGCCCAAAAGCGCTAGTGTTGATGACCGACACGTGAACGCACCCAGAGGTTCGTTAATCGTGGAAATCAATCCGGGACCCCAAAATAGTGAGTAATAGTCCACGAAACGTCACAAAATGGCCCAAAAACACTAGTGCTGATGACCGACACGTGAACGCACCCCGGGGTTCGTTAATCGTGCAAATCACTCCGGGACCCCAAAACAGTGAGTAATGGTCCATGAAACATGCCAGAATCGGCCAAAAATGCAAGTGTTGATGACCGACACGTAAACGCACCCCGGGGTTCATCAATCGTTGAAATCACTCTGGGACCCCAAAACAGTGAGTAATAGTCCACGAAACAGGTCAGAATTGGCCAAAAATGCGAGCATTGATGACCGACACGTGAACGCACCCCGGGGTTCGTTAATCGTGGAAATCACTCCGGGACCCCAAAATGGTGAGTAATAGTCCACGAAACGTGCCAGAATCAGCCAAAAATGCGAGTGTTGATGACCGACACGTAAACGCACCCTAGGGTTCATCAATCGTGGAAATCACTCCGGGACCCCAAAACAGTGAGTATTAGTCCACGAAACGGGTCAGAATTGGCCAAAAACGCGAGCGTTGATGACCAACATGTAAACACAACCCGGGGTTTCCCAATCGTGGAAATCACTCCGGGTCCCTAAAATAGTGAGTAATAGTCCACAAAACGTCACAAAATTGCCCAAAAGCGCTAGTGTTGATGACCGACACGTGAACGCACCCCGAGGTTCGTTAATTGTGGAAATCAATCCGGGACCCCAAAACAGTGAGTAATAGTCCACGAAACGTCACAAAATGGCCCAAAAACACTAGTGCTGATGACCGACACGTGAACGCACCCCGGGGTTCGTTAATCGTGGAAATCACTCCGGGACCCCAAAACAGTGAGTAATGGTCCATGAAACATGCCAGAATCGGCCAAAAACGCAAGTGTTGATGACCGACACGTAAACGCACCCTGGGGTTCATCAATCGTGGAAATCACTCTGGGACCCCAAAACAGTGAGTAATAGTCCACGAAATGGGTCAGAATTGGCCAAAAACGCGAGTGTTAATGACCGACACGTAAGTGCACCACGTGGTTCGTCAATCGTTGAAATCACTTCGGGACCGCAAAACAGTGGGTAATAGTCCACGAAAGAGATCAGAATCGGCCAAAAACGCGTGTGTTCATGACCGACACGTAAGCGCACCCGGGGTTTGTCAATCGTGGAAATCGCTCCGGCACCCCAACACAGTGGGTAATAGTGCACGAAACGTGCCAGAATCGGCCCAAAATGCGAGTGTTGATGACCGACACGTATACGCACCCCGGGATTCATCAATCGAGGAAATCACTCCGGGACCGCAAAACAGTGAGTAATAGTCCACGAAACGGGTCAGAATTGGCCAAAAATGCGAGCATTGATGACCGACATGTAAACGCACCCCGGGGTTTGTCAATCGTGGAAATCACTCCGGGACCCCAAAACAGTGAGTAATAGTCCACGAAACGTCACAAAATTGCCCAAAAACGCTAGTGCTGATGACCGACACGTGAACGCACCCCGGGGTTCTTTAATCGTGGAAATCACTCTGGGACCCCAAAATAGTAAGTAATAGTCCACGAAACGTGCCAGAATCAGCCAAAAATGCGACTGTTGATGACCGACACGTAAACGCACCCTAGGTTCATCAATCATGGAAATCACTCCGGGACCCCAAAACAGTGAGTATTAGTCCACGAAACGGGTCAGAATTGGCCAAAAACGCGAGCGTTGATGACCAACATGTAAACACAACCCGGGGTTTTTCAATCGTGGAAATCACTCCGGGTCCCTAAAATAGTGAGTAATAGTCCACAAAACGTCACAAAATTGCCCAAAAGCGCTAGTGTTGATGACCGACACGTGAACGCACCCCGAGGTTCGTTAATCGTGGAAATCAATCCGGGACCCCAAAACAGTGAGAAATAGTCCACGAAACATGCCAGAATCGGCCAAAAATGCGAGTGTGGATGACAGACACGTAAACGCACCCTGGGGTTCATCAATCGTGGAAATCACTCCGGGACCCCAAAACAGTGTGTAATAGTCCACGAAACGGGTCAGAATTGGCCAAAAACGCGACTGTTGATGACCAACATGTAAACGCACCACGGGGTTCGTCAATCGTGGAAATCACTCCAGGACCCGAAAATAGTGAGTAATAGTCCCCAAAACGGGCCAGAATTGGCCAAAACTGGGAGTGTTGATGACCGACATGTAAGCGCACCCCAGGGTTTGGCAATCGTGGAAATCACTCCGGGACCCCAAAACAGTAAGTAATAGTGCACAAGACGTGCCAGAATCGGCCAAAAACGCGAGTGTTGATGACCGACACGTAAGTGCACTCGGGGGGTTCGTCAATCGTGGAAATCACTCCGGGACCCCAAAACAATGAGTAATAGTCCTCGAAACGGGCCAGAATCGACCAAAAACACGAGTGTTGATGACAGACACGTAAGTGCACCCCGGGGTTCATCAATCGTGGAAATCACTTCGGGACACCAAAATAGTGAGTAGTAGTCCCCAAAACGGGCCAGAATTGGCCAAAACCGGGAGTGTTGATGACAGACACGTAAACGCACCCCAGGGTTCATCAATCGTGGAAATCACCCTGGGACCCCAAAACAGTGAGTAATAGTCCACGAAACGTGCCAGAATCGGCCCAAAATGCGAGTGTTGATGACCGACACGTATACGCACCCCGGGATTCATCAATCGAGGAAACCACTCCGGGACCGCAAAATAGTGAGTAATAGTCCACGAAACGTGCCAGAATCGGCCCAAAATGCGAGTGTTGATGACCGACACGTATACGCACCCCGGGATTCATCAATCGAGGAAATCACTCCGGGACCGCAAAACAGTGAGTAATAGTCCACGAAACGGGTCAGAATTGGCCAAAAATGCGAGCATTGATGACCGACACGTGAACGCACCCCGGGGTTCGTTAATCGTGGAAATCACTCCGGGACCCCAAAATGGTGAGTAATAGTCCACGAAACGTGCCAGAATCAGCCAAAAATGCGAGTGTTGATGACCGACACGTAAACGCACCCTAGGGTTCATCAATCGTGGAAATCACTCCGGGACCCCAAAACAGTGAGTATTAGTCCACGAAACGGGTCAGAATTGGCCAAAAACGCGAGCGTTGATGACCAACATGTAAACACAACCCGGGGTTTGCCAATCGTGGAAATCACTCCGGGTCCCTAAAATAGTGAGTAATAGTCCACAAAACGTCACAAAATTGCCCAAAAGCGCTAGTGTTGATGACCGACACGTGAACGCACCCCGAGGTTCGTTAATCGTGGAAATCAATCCGGGACCCCAAAACAGTGAGTAATAGTCCACGAAACGTCACAAAATGGCCCAAAAACACTAGTGCTGATGACCGACACATGAACGCACCCCGGGGTTCGTTAATCGTGCAAATCACTCCGGGACCCCAAAACAGTGAGTAATGGTCCATGAAACATGCCAGAATCGGCCAAAAACGCAAGTGTTGATGACCGACACGTAAACGCACCCCGGGGTTCATCAATCGTGGAAATCACTCTGGGACCCCAAAACAGTGAGTAATAGTCCACGAAACAGGTCAGAATTGGCCAAAAAAGCGAGCATTGATGACCGACACGTGAACGCACCCCGGGGTTCGTTAATCGTGGAAATCACTCCGGGACCCCAAAATGGTGAGTAATAGTCCACGAAACGTGCCAGAATCAGCCAAAAATGCGAGTGTTGATGACCGACACGTAAACGCACCCTAGGGTTCATCAATCGTGGAAATCACTCCGAGACCCCAAAACAGTGAGTATTAGTCCACGAAACGGGTCAGAATTGGCCAAAAACGCGAGCGTTGATGACCAACATGTAAACACAACCCGGGGTTTGCCAATCGTGGAAATCACTCCGGGTCCCTAAAATAGTGAGTAATAGTCCACAAAACGTCACAAAATTGCCCAAAAGCGCTAGTGTTGATGACCGAGACGTGAACGCACCCCGAGGTTCGTTAATCGTGGAAATCAATCCGGGACCCCAAAACAGTGAGTAATAGTCCACGAAACGTCACAAAATGGCCCAAAAACACTAGTGCTGATGACCGACACGTGAACGCACCGCGGGGTTCGTTAATCGTGGAAATCACTCCGGGACCCCAAAACAGTGAGTAATGGTCCATGAAACATGCCAGAATCGGCCAAAAACGCAAGTGTTGATGACCGACACGTAAACGCACCCTGGGGTTCATCAATCGTGGAAATCACTCTGGGACCCCAAAACAGTGAGTAATAGTCCACGAAATGGGTCAGAATTGGCCAAAAACGTGAGTGTTAATGACCGACACGTAAGTGCACCACGTGGTTCGTCAATCGTTGAAATCACTTCGGGACCGCAAAACAGTGGGTAATAGTCCACGAAAGAGATCAGAATCGGCCAAAAACGCGTGTGTTCATGACCGACACGTAAGCGCACCCGGGGTTTGTCAATCGTGGAAATCGCTCCGGCACCCCAACACAGTGGGTAATAGTGCACGAAACGTGCCAGAATCGGCCCAAAATGCGAGTGTTGATGACCGACACGTATACGCACCCCGGGATTCATCAATCGAGGAAATCACTCCGGGACCGCAAAACAGTGAGTAATAGTCCACGAAACGGGTCAGAATTGGCCAAAAATGCGAGCATTGATGACCGACATGTAAACGCACCCCGGGGTTTGTCAATCGTGGAAATCACTCCGGGACCCCAAAACAGTGAGTAATAGTCCACGAAACGTCACAAAATTGCCCAAAAACGCTAGTGCTGATGACCGACACGTGAACGCACCCCGGGGTTCTTTAATCGTGGAAATCACTCTGGGACCCCAAAATAGTAAGTAATAGTCCACGAAACGTGCCAGAATCAGCCAAAAATGCGACTGTTGATGACCGACACGTAAACGCACCCTAGGTTCATCAATCATGGAAATCACTCCGGGACCCCAAAACAGTGAGTATTAGTCCACGAAACGGGTCAGAATTGGCCAAAAACGCGAGCGTTGATGACCAACATGTAAACACAACCCGGGGTTTTTCAATCGTGGAAATCACTCCGGGTCCCTAGAATAGTGAGTAATAGTCCACAAAACGTCACAAAATTGCCCAAAAGCGCTAGTGTTGATGACCGACATGTGAACGCACCCCGAGGTTCGTTAATCGTGGAAATCAATCCGGGACCCCAAAACAGTGAGAAATAGTCCACGAAACATGCCAGAATCGGCCAAAAATGCGAGTGTGGATGACAGACACGTAAACGCACCCTGGGGTTCATCAATCGTGGAAATCACTCCGGGACCCCAAAACAGTGTGTAATAGTCCACGAAACGGGTCAGAATTGGCCAAAAACGCGACTGTTGATGACCAACATGTAAACGCACCCCGGGGTTCGTCAATCGTGGAAATCACTCCAGGACCCGAAAATAGTGAGTAATAGTCCCCAAAACGGGCCAGAATTGGCCAAAACTGGGAGTGTTGATGACCGACATGTAAGCGCACCCCAGGGTTTGGCAATCGTGGAAATCACTCCGGGACCCCAAAACAGTAAGTAATAGTGCACAAGACGTGCCAGAATCGGCCAAAAACGCGAGTGTTGATGACCGACACGTAAGTGCACTCGGGAGGTTCGTCAATCGTGGAAATCACTCCGGGACACCAAAACAATGAGTAATAGTCCTCGAAACGGGCCAGAATCGACCAAAAACACGAGTGTTGATGACAGACACGTAAGTGCACCCCGGGGTTCATCAATTGTGGAAATCACTTCGGGACACCAAAATAGTGAGTAGTAGTCCCCAAAACGGGCCAGAATTGGCCAAAACCGGGAGTGTTGATGACCGACATGTAAGCGCACCCCAGGGTTTGGGAATCGTGGAAATCACTCCGGGACCCCAAAACAGTAAGTAATAGTGCACGAGACGTGCCAGAATCGGCTAAAACGCGAGTGTTGATGACCGACACGTAAGTGCACCCCGGGGTTCGTCAATCGTGGAAATCACTCCGGGACCGCAAAACAGTGAGTAATGGTCCACGAAACATGCCAGAATCGGCCAAAAACGCGAGTGTTGATGACCGACACGTAAACGCACCCCAGGGTTCATCAATCGTGGAAATCACTCTGGGACCCCAAAACAGTGAGTAATAGTCCACGAAACGTGCCAGAATCGGCCCAAAATGCGAGTGTTGATGACCGACACGTATACGCACCCCGGGATTCATCAATCGAGGAAATCACTCCGGGACCGCAAAACAGTGAGTAATAGTCCACGAAACGGGTCAGAATTGGCCAAAAATGCGAGCATTGATGACCGACACGTGAACGCACCCCGGGGTTCGTTAATCGTGGAAATCACTCCGGGACCCCAAAATGGTGAGTAATAGTCCACGAAACGTGCCAGAATCAGCCAAAAATGCGAGTGTTGATGACCGACACGTAAACGCACCCTAGGGTTCATCAATCGTGGAAATCACTCCGGGACCCCAAAACAGTGAGTATTAGTCCACGAAACGGGTCAGAATTGGCCAAAAACGCGAGCGTTGATGACCAACATGTAAACACAACCCGGGGTTTGCCAATCGTGGAAATCACTCCGGGTCCCTAAAATAGTGAGTAATAGTCCACAAAACGTCACAAAATTGCCCAAAAGCGCTAGTGTTGATGACCGACACGTGAACGCACCCCGAGGTTCGTTAATCGTGGAAATCAATCCGGGACCCCAAAATAGTGAGTAATAGTCCACGAAACGTCACAAAATGGCCCAAAAACACTAGTGCTGATGACCGACACGTGAACGCACCCCGGGGTTCGTTAATCGTGCAAATCACTCCGGGACCCCAAAACAGTGAGTAATGGTCCATGAAACATGCCAGAATCGGCCAAAAATGCAAGTGTTGATGACCGACACGTAAACGCACCCCGGGGTTCATCAATCGTTGAAATCACTCTGGGACCCCAAAACAGTGAGTAATAGTCCACGAAACAGGTCAGAATTGGCCAAAAATGCGAGCATTGATGACCGACACGTGAACGCACCCCGGGGTTCGTTAATCGTGGAAATCACTCCGGGACCCCAAAATGGTGAGTAATAGTCCACGAAACGTGCCAGAATCAGCCAAAAATGCGAGTGTTGATGACCGACACGTAAACGCACCCTAGGGTTCATCAATCGTGGAAATCACTCCGGGACCCCAAAACAGTGAGTATTAGTCCACGAAACGGGTCAGAATTGGCCAAAAACGCGAGCGTTGATGACCAACATGTAAACACAACCCGGGGTTTGCCAATCGTGGAAATCACTCCGGGTCCCTAAAATAGTGAGTAATAGTCCACAAAACGTCACAAAATTGCCCAAAAGCGCTAGTGTTGATGACCGACACGTGAACGCACCCCGAGGTTCGTTAATTGTGGAAATCAATCCGGGACCCCAAAACAGTGAGTAATAGTCCACGAAACGTCACAAAATGGCCCAAAAACACTAGTGCTGATGACCGACACGTGAACGCACCCCGGGGTTCGTTAATCGTGGAAATCACTCCGGGACCCCAAAACAGTGAGTAATGGTCCATGAAACATGCCAGAATCGGCCAAAAACGCAAGTGTTGATGACCGACACGTAAACGCACCCTGGGGTTCATCAATCGTGGAAATCACTCTGGGACCCCAAAACAGTGAGTAATAGTCCACGAAATGGGTCAGAATTGGCCAAAAACGCGAGTGTTAATGACCGACACGTAAGTGCACCACGTGGTTCGTCAATCGTTGAAATCACTTCGGGACCGCAAAACAGTGGGTAATAGTCCACGAAAGAGATCAGAATCGGCCAAAAACGCGTGTGTTCATGACCGACACGTAAGCGCACCCGGGGTTTGTCAATCGTGGAAATCGCTCCGGCACCCCAACACAGTGGGTAATAGTGCACGAAACGTGCCAGAATCGGCCCAAAATGCGAGTGTTGATGACCGACACGTATACGCACCCCGGGATTCATCAATCGAGGAAATCACTACGGGACCGCAAAACAGTGAGTAATAGTCCACGAAACGGGTCAGAATTGGCCAAAAATGCGAGCATTGATGACCGACATGTAAACGCACCCCGGGGTTTGTCAATCGTGGAAATCACTCCGGGACCCCAAAACAGTGAGTAATAGTCCACGAAACGTCACAAAATTGCCCAAAAACGCTAGTGCTGATGACCGACACGTGAACGCACCCCGGGGTTCTTTAATCGTGGAAATCACTCTGGGACCCCAAAATAGTAAGTAATAGTCCACGAAACGTGCCAGAATCAGCCAAAAATGCGATTGTTGATGACCGACACGTAAACGCACCCTAGGTACATCAATCATGGAAATCACTCCGGGACCCCAAAACAGTGAGTATTAGTCCACGAAACGGGTCAGAATTGGCCAAAAACGCGAGCGTTGATGACCAACATGTAAACACAACCCGGGGTTTTTCAATCGTGGAAATCACTCCGGGTCCCTAAAATAGTGAGTAATAGTCCACAAAACGTCACAAAATTGCCCAAAAGCGCTAGTGTTGATGACCGACACGTGAACGCACCCCGAGGTTCGTTAATCGTGGAAATCAATCCGGGACCCCAAAACAGTGAGAAATAGTCCACGAAACATGCCAGAATCGGCCAAAAATGCGAGTGTGGATGACAGACACGTAAACGCACCCTGGGGTTCATCAATCGTGGAAATCACTCCGGGACCCCAAAACAGTGTGTAATAGTCCACGAAACGGGTCAGAATTGGCCAAAAACGCGACTGTTGATGACCAACATGTAAACGCACCACGGGGTTCGTCAATCGTGGAAATCACTCCAGGACCCGAAAATAGTGAGTAATAGTCCCCAAAACGGGCCAGAATTGGCCAAAACTGGGAGTGTTGATGACCGACATGTAAGCGCACCCCAGGGTTTGGCAATCGTGGAAATCACTCCGGGACCCCAAAACAGTAAGTAATAGTGCACAAGACGTGCCAGAATCGGCCAAAAACGCGAGTGTTGATGACCGACACGTAAGTGCACTCGGGGGGTTCGTCAATCGTGGAAATCACTCCAGGACCCCAAAACAATGAGTAATAGTCCTCGAAACGGGCCAGAATCGACCAAAAACACGAGTGTTGATGACAGACACGTAAGTGCACCCCGGGGTTCATCAATCGTGGAAATCACTTCGGGACACCAAAATAGTGAGTAGTAGTCCCCAAAACGGGCCAGAATTGGCCAAAACCGGGAGTGTTGATGACCTACATGTAAGCGCACCCCAGGGTTTGGGATTCGTGGAAATCACTCCGGGAGCCCAAAACAGTAAGTAATAGTGCACGAGACGTGCCAGAATCGGCTAAAACGCGAGTGTTGATGACCGACACGTAAGTGCACCCCGGGGTTCGTCAATCGTGGAAATCACTCCGGGACCCCAAAACAGTGAGTAATGGTCCACGAAACATGCCAGAATCGGCCAAAAACGCGAGTGTTGATGACCGACACGTAAACGCACCCCGGGGTTCATCAATCGTGGAAATCACTCTGGGACCCCAAAACAGTGAGTAATAGTCCACGAAATGGGTCAGAATTGGCCAAAAACGCGAGTGTTAATGACCGACACGTAAGTGCACCACGTGGTTCGTCAATCGTGGAAATCACTTCGGGACCGCAAAACAGTGGGTAATAGTCCACGAAAGAGATCAGAATCGGCCAAAAACGCGTGTGTTGATGACCGACACGTAAGTGCACCCGGGGTTTGTCAATCGTGGAAATCGCTCCGGCACCCCAACACAGTGGGTAATAGTGCACGAAACGTGCCAGAATCGGCCCAAAATGCGAGTGTTGATGACCGACACGTATACACACCCCGGGATTCATCAATCGAGGAAATCACTCCGGGACCGCAAAACAGTGAGTAATAGTCCACGAGACGTGCCAGAATCGGCCCAAAATGCGAGTGTTGATGACCGACACGTATACGCACCCCGGGATTCATCAATCGAGGAAATGACTCCGGGACCGCAAAACAGTGAGTAATAGTCCACGAAACGGGTCAGAATTGGCCAAAAATGCGAGCATTGATGATCGACATGTAAACGCACCCCGGGGTTTGTCAATCGTGGAAATCACTGCGGGACCCCAAAACAGTGAGTAATAGTCCACGAAACGTCACAAAATTGCCCAAAAACGCTAGTGCTGATGACCGACACGTGAACGCACCCCGGGGTTCTTTAATCGTGGAAATCACTCTGGGACCCCAAAATAGTAAGTAATAGTCCACGAAACGTGCCAGAATCAGCCAAAAATGCGACTGTTGATGACCGACACGTAAACGCACCCTAGGTTCATCAATCATGGAAATCACTCCGGGACCCCAAAACAATGAGTATTAGTCCACGAAACGGGTCAGAATTGGCCAAAAACGCGAGCGTTGATGACCAACATGTAAACACAACCTGGGGTTTTTCAATCGTGGAAATCACTCCGGGTCCCTAAAATAGTGAGTAATAGTCCACAAAACGTCACAAAATTGCCCAAAAGCGCTAGTGTTGATGACCGACACGTGAACGCACCCCGAGGTTCGTTAATCGTGGAAATCAATCCGTGACCCCAAAACAGTGAGAAATAGTCCACGAAACATGCCAGAATCGGCCAAAAATGCGAGTGTGGATGACAGACACGTAAACGCACCCTGGGGTTCATCAATCGTGGAAATCACTCCGGGACCCCAAAACAGTGTGTAATAGTCCACGAAACGGGTCAGAATTGGCCAAAAACGCGACTGTTGATGACCAACATGTAAACGCACCCCGGGGTTCGTCAATCGTGGAAATCACTCCAGGACCCGAAAATAGTGAGTAATAGTCCCCAAAACGGGCCAGAATTGGCCAAAACTGGGAGTGTTGATGACCGACATGTAAGCGCACCCCAGGGTTTGGCAATCGTGGAAATCACTCCGGGACCCCAAAACAGTAAGTAATAGTGCACAAGACGTGCCAGAATCGGCCAAAAACGCGAGTGTTGATGACCGACACGTAAGTGCACTCGGGGGGTTCGTCAATCGTGGAAATCACTCCGGGACCCCAAAACAATGAGTAATAGTCCTCGAAACGGGCCAGAATCGACCAAAAACACGAGTGTTGATGACAGACACGTAAGTGCACCCCGGGGTTCATCAATCGTGGAAATCACTTCGGGACACCAAAATAGTGAGTAGTAGTCCCCAAAACGGGCCAGAATTGGCCAAAACCGGGAGTGTTGATGACCGACATGTAAGCGCACCCCAGGGTTTGGGAATCGTGGAAATCACTCCGGGATCCCAAAACAGTAAGTAATAGTGCACGAGACGTGCCAGAATCGGCTAAAACGCGAGTGTTGATGACCGACACGTAAGTGCACCCCGGGGTTCGTCAATCGTGGAAATCACTCCGGGACCCCAAAACAGTGAGTAATGGTCCACGAAACATGCCAGAATCGGCCAAAAACGCGAGTGTTGATGACCGACACGTAAACGCACCCCGGGGTTCATCAATCGTGGAAATCACTCTGGGACCCCAAAACAGTGAGTAATAGTCCACGAAATGGGTCAGAATTGGCCAAAAACGCGAGTGTTAATGACCGTCACGTAAGTGCACCACGTGGTTCGTCAATCGTGGAAATCACTTCGGGACCGCAAAACAGTGGGTAATAGTCCACGAAAGAGATCAGAATCGGCCAAAAACGCGTGTGTTGATGATCGACACGTAAGTGCACCCAGGGTTTGTCAATCGTGGAAATCGCTCCGGCACCCCAACACAGTGGGTAATAGTGCACGAAACGTGCCAGAATCGGCCCAAAATGCGAGTGTTGATGACCGACACGTATACACACCCCGGGATTCATCAATCGAGGAAATCACTCCGGGACCGCAAAACAGTGAGTAATAGTCCACGAAACGTGCCAGAATCGGCCCAAAATGCGAGTGTTGATGACCGACACGTATACGCACCCCGGGATTCATCAATCCAGGAAATCACTCCGGGACCGCAAAACAGTGAGTAATAGTCCACGAAACGGGTCAGAATTGGCCAAAAATGCGAGCATTGATGACCGACATGTAAACGCACCCCGGGGTTTGTCAATCGTGGAAATCACTCCGGGACCCCAAAATAGTGAGTAATAGTCCACGAAACGTCACAAAATTGCCCAAAACCGCTAGTGGTGATGACCGACACGTGAACGCACCCCGGGGTTCGTTAATCGTGGAAATCACTCCGGGACCCCAAAATGGTGAGTAATAGTCCACGAAACGTGCCAGAATCAGCCAAAAATGCGAGTGTTGATGACCGACACGTAAACGCACCCTAGGGTTCATCAATCGTGGAAATCACTCCAGGACCCCAAAACAGTGAGTATTAGTCCACGAAACGGGTCAGAATTGGCCAAAAACGCGAGCGTTGATGACCAACATGTAAACACAAGCCGGGGTTTGTCAATCGTGGAAATCACTCCGGTTCCCTAAAATAGTGAGTAATAGTCCACAAAACATCACAAAATTGCCCAAAAGCGCTAGTGTTGATGACCGACACGTGAACGCACCCCGAGGTTCGTTAATCGTGGAAATCAATCCGGGACCCCAAAACAGTGAGAAATAGTCCACGAAACGGGTCAGAATTGGCCAAAAATGCGAGTGTGGATGACAGACACGTAAACGCACCCTGGGGTTCATCAATCATGGAAATCACTCCGGGACCCCAAAACAGTGAGTAATAGTCCACGAAACGTCACAAAATTGCCCAAAACCGCTAGTGCTGATGACCGACACGTGAACGCACCCCGGGGTTCGTTAATCGTGGAAATCACTCCGAGACCCCAAAATGGTGACTAATAGTCCACGAAACGTGCCAGAATCAGCCAAAAATGCGAGTGTTCATGACCGACACGTAAACGCACCCTAGGGTTCATCAATCGTGGAAATCACTCCGGGACCCCAAAACAGTGAGTATTAGTCCACGAAACGGGTCAGAATTGGCCAAAAACGCGAGCGTTGATGACCAACATGTAAACACAACCCAGGGTTTGTCAATCGTGGAAATCACTCTGGGTCCCTAAAATAGTGAGTTTGGATTCTTCAGAAGCATGCTTTGGATTCTTACAGCACAGTTTGTTTGGCCCCTAAAAGAAGAGATGGAACATGAGGTTTTCCCTTCCTTTCTAATACACGAAAATCATTCCTTATAATGTTCAAGGCACTATCGTCCATGCCAGTTGCACTGGAGCAAAGTGCGAGAATATACAACATTTCTGATCTGCTATAGGTTCCAGGCAACAACGTTTCTAGATGGTTGGCCAAGACTTCAACTGCCCAGATAATGACAGTGCATACATCAAATCAAATGATTCACAAGGTCAGGATCCCACTTTATTTCTCGGAGGGCTAGCTTTCTTGTAAGTACGAGCAGCAACAAAATTTCTTCTTCCTCAATGTTGTTTTCCGGGGTTACCAGATTCTGTTGCTGATTGAATTCTTGAGGAAACTTCACCTCAACACCACAGTATAGTAGAGTCACTGCCCTTTCTTTTTGTAAGTTGGCGGACCTTTGGGAATCTAAATTCCATGGCCTTACAGGAGCTCTCCTATATGCAATAAAGGCCTCCTCAAAACAACCACTTCTCATCCATAGCTTAGGAAGTGCCGAGTGGAACATCTCTCTCAGCTTACGCTCTTCAGAAGTACCTTATGGAACACCATTCAGCCATGCAGACTCTACAATGTCTATGATGGTTTTGCATTCTTCTGCAGCATCTGTCATCTCAGGATACAATAAGTCAAAGTAAAATTCAGACTTGATGTGCAACTCTTCCAGAAGCAGACTCACTGAATGCATCGACATATGCATTACCATCCCATTCACTTGTGAGGCTTTCCTTCTTGAAGAGCGCGGAGAAACTGAAACTCTAGTTGGCACTTTCACTTTCAGTAATAGCACTGGTCATTTGCGGTTTCAGGTTTATTATATCAATTCCCTGAAGAACTTGCAATGCTGCATCAAAATTTCCCCTCTGATATTCCAGTCTTCCCAGCAAATCGGGCCTCCTGATATACAATCAAATAAACCTTACTAGTGAGAAAATCAGCAAAAGAAACTACTACTATTCTCTTTGAAGAGAGAGGGGTTCAGCCAAACCCAAACCTCATAATTTATCTCTCTCAGGTCTGATTCCACTTCATTTACGTGGCTATCATCAGGCGTCGCTTCTCGATTTCCTGTCCTCGAAGAACCATTTGCTGAGAAATCCCGTGTTGCAAGAGATTCTGGCGATCGAGGCATCTCTTCAAACTTGGATTGGTCCCCGCTGTAAGTACATAAAATGATGGCAGCCATTTTCTGCTTTGCGGATACTTTCACTTAATTTAGATTAAAAATGTCATCTCTGTCTGAAGATCTTCCCTTGGGGCCAATGGTATTGACCATTCATCAATAAGAACCTGGGAAGGAGATGATGTAAGGGTCGGCAACAATGAATAAGGAATCGATCGGAGTTCCAGGCACAAAACAATTATACAGAACTGGGTATACCAAACAGTTGATCAGCAAGGCAAATGTCCACTAAACCAGCTAAACGGCTCACGAATTGTTTGGAATGCGACGGCAAATGTGATCTCCCAGCAATATCTCGGGTCCAAAACCTCACCCATCTACATATATCATCATCTGCGGCAAGAACATAGCAACACCAAAATCCTACCAGCAACTGCAGCAATGCACCCTCCTCACGACAGCCAACCATCGACGGTGTCAGACTATGATTCAGTTGCAGTACTACTCCTCTTTGTTCTGTTTCATGTTTTTGGCGGTTTCGTTCTTGTGTCTGAGTCCGAAGAAGACGGTGGATGTTGATCCAGTAGCAAAATTTTTCTTCCTGTTGCAGGATTTATGTATCGTGCCGTGCGTAGTAGTGGTAGAGTATGTTCATGTGATTGATCACTAGCCTGGCCGATATGGTCGAGGAGAACATCGGTTATTTTGCTCTTCATCTAGTAGTTGAACCATTATATGATATGATCTGATCTGAATGGATGCAGTTTTGCTTTCTGCTGCTACAATGCTTCTTGCTCTGCTCTGTCTGGTAATTTCTCCTCTGTGGAATGCCCTTTAGCTCTGTGCTGCTATATTGCTCCTTGCGCTCTGCTATGCTAGTTCACCGCTGTATACGAACAAGGAGAATTGGTTTGCACCAGAGACTAGTAGGAAATCCTTGCACGACACTGTACTTATTGTTAGATTCCCTACTTTTGGTGCAAGTGCAAAACCAACGCAAGGCACCAAACGTTCTGACGCGTGGTTTTTGATTCTCCACTTATAATGACATCATGATCGCACGACACTGTACTTATTAATGACATATAATCCGAGGGAGAGGGAAAGGAGGAGGTGGAAGTTAATAATTTCTATGTTAATCTTTACACTTCGCAAGGTAACCTTGATATAAATGCAGTTTTGGACTATGTTCCACAGAAGGTGACAGGGCTGATGAATCAAAGGTTGTGCAGACCGTTTGAAGCAATTGAATGTTGAAAAAGCCCTGTTCGCTATGAAACCTTCTAAAGCGCCGGGTGTTGATGTAACGCAGGATTCTATCAGAAGCACTGGCAGCTTATTAGAGAGGATGTGACGGAGGCAGTCCTGGGGTTTTTGAGGGGCGGCCATATGCCAGAGGTGATTAATAAGACGATTTTTGTGCTTATACCGAAAGTGAAGAACCCCCAAGAAATATCACAGTATAGGCCGATATCTTTGTGCAATGTCATTTACAAGCTATGCTCCAAAGTCTTGGCAAATAGGCTGAGAGAAGTACTGGATGAGATCATTTTCGAGGACTTCTTAAATAGGGGTGCTTTGGTGCCGGGTCACTTGATAAGCGAGGATTGCATTGGCAATCGTGGCAGAAATTGTCAGTAACAAAGAAAGTCCCGAAAGCCAAGCCGAAAGCGATACACTCACCACATGACTAGTATGCAGTACAAGTGTACAACAGTAGAGCGAGTGTGGTCACCATGTGATGATGCATGCATGGATGGAACTGTCATTAAGTGAGGATTAGTAAGGTGATATAGACTACTTAACTACCTCTGCTCCCCGCTGCTGCTGCCACCTTTGGATTTGCTGCTGCTGCCGCCATATTGGGAACCCTGACGGCCTGCCGACTCAATGTGGTGCTTGCTGGTCTTGAAGCAGCTCGTCGTAGTGCCTCTTCACCTCCTCGGCCGTCTTTCCACCACCCACTGCCCGCGCCACGTTCTGCCAGCGGTCCGGCTTGTCTTTGTCGTATGTCGCCAGCGCCCTCTCGAACAGCTTGTTCTGCTTCGTCGTCCATGATGAACTCATGGTTAGATTTCTCTTAATATATGTTCAAGGAAAAGCTTAAGGTGTTCTGTAATGGCTGCAACTGCTACTACTTTAGCTATAAGGTCACTTCACTGGCTAGCTTGGCTTGTGTTTGTATGCAAGAAGAGCGAGGGACAATGCCCAAATGGGAAGCTTGACTGCACTCTGACCTTCAAATAAGGTGCTACTACTAATATTAGTAATCCTCATAGGCTAAATATACCTGAAAGTCTACTTGAAGAATACAAAACAAGGCACTAGGCCGCCCTCCCGGCGAGCATTTCTTTGCCCTTCAGCCCATAGCCATGTCCTGAATGAGTGATATCACCAGCTTGCATTGAAGAATACTTTGCATAACAAAAAGCTGCGGGGCATTTTCACGTACACTGATTGAATGTCTGTTGGAGACATGGTGCACAATATGCACCATCAGCTGCAGCTCAATACCACGAATTATCTGTAACTTGTGCATGTCTGCTTCGTCTTTCTTGATCGGTTCCTCGTGTTGCATACAATGAAGTGGTGTCATGTGACGCTGGGCATAATCTCTGAAAACTCCTGACTGGTTCGGTGTGGTTTTGTTTATTCAACACCAATTGCCTTAGCTTTCTTTTTCTGAAGGAGACAGAGAAGAGAGTAGCTAGATTTCTTTTTCTATTTTGATTTACAAATGGTCCGGTTTTATTTCAAAATGGTCCGTACTTTTCGATCTTTGGGCTTATTAAGCTTAAGAATCTTACTTAATAGGAGAAAATAGCCTCCTAAACATATGGCTAGCAACTGGTTCACTAGGAGTACGCAAGAAAGGCAAAAGCACTACGAATTATTGATTTAGGAATGGGAATGGGCTAGAACCCTGGGTTCTTCATTATATAATTAATGGTCTTTTCATTCTAATACTCTATCCGAGAGTTCTCAGTATTTAGCAAAGTTGTTCCTATCTAACGGATAAAAACTGGATCAAATGACAAAGACATTGTTTGTGGAGAAAGAGGTGGCTTTTCCCGGATGAAATGAAACATTTGATTTGTGTAACAGGAGAAAGATTTCCCACTCCTTAGCCATAAAGATATGTGGCCATGAAAAAAGGGAGGGGATTCAGTGGAACAGGATTGGCCGGGCGGTAGAGTCGTGGAAACACTTGTTGATTCCTATTTTGGACCCTAGCTCCATGGAACAATATGCTACTGCGGAAACATGGAAGAATTGCAATCTTAGATCAAAACACTATGTGTGGAAAGCTTGATAAGGGTCAGTTACTTGTACATTTGATTAGTATGAGCCACTCACATCGTTTTTTAAGGATAGGTGGGAGTAGGACCCTACAATAAAGAGCAGATAGACCACATGAATCATGGGAATAACAATACGAGGCCTTTGACGAGTAAAGGAGAAATGCAAGATTTGGATCCGCGATTTCAACAAGTAGTTCGTGCTTCGTCGGCAGGGGAGACTATAGGCCATGAAAACCCACCCGTGGTATCTCCACCTGTGGATTGAGAGTCAAAAAGTGTGAATTTCGTATGTCCCGCTGGCACACGATTTTGATTACTTTTCTTGTTTCCCGTTTCGGAGATCCGATAATGGAATGCTAAATCGATATCTGGGGTCGAGCCAGGGTACTTATCCTCCCGTCTATAAATCAATGACCAATAAAAGACCAAAGTGGTGATAAATCAAGGGGCGGACAGGAGCAACATCGTAGCTAGGAACAGGTGCTGCACCATAGCTAGTAGGAAGAAGTACAGCATAGCTACATTCCCCATAGGGTTGGCGCCCCTCTTCTCCAATACAAATTGAATCATAGCAAGGGCTAAGCTATCTTAAAACCTACTATCAATCTGTTTATAGAACTCAATACTACTATCCATGAGATCATCATAACAAAAACTAGAATTGCCCAGCGAAATAGGAATAGAAAGAAATCCAGGGTAACTTGTATCATGAGATGGGTCCATTCCAATTGGAATTCCGTACGGCTACAACTCTTTTTAAACGAGTCGAAGTCCAGTCTTGTCACTTTCCCATCATCCCTTTTCAAAAGAAACTATGTGATAGAAGCAGACATGCCCACTCTTCTATCCCCCCTCTACCCTACAGGTATAGGGTATAGGGGGCCTAGAGATCTCCGTGAACAGAGATCACTACACAAAAACTGCTTATGTTTCCAAAGTGAAGGGATTAGGCTTAGAAAGAAGTGTTGGAAATATGCCCTAGAGGCAATAATAAATTAGTTATTATCATATTTCCTTGTTCATGATAATCGTTTATTATCCATGCTATAATTGTATTGATCGGAAACTCAGATACATGTGTGGATACATAGAGAAAACCATGTCCCTAATATACCTCTAATGGACTAGCTCGTTGATCAAAGGATGGTTAAGGTTTCCTAGCCATGGACATGAGATGTCATTTGATAACGGGATCACATCATTAGGAGAATGATGTGATGGACAAGACCCAAACTACAAACGTAGCATATGATCGTGTCAGTTTATTGCTATTGTTTTCTGCATGTCAATGTATATGTTCCTATGACCATGAGATCATGCAACTCATGGATATCGGAGGAGTGCCTTGTGTGCATCAAACGTCGCAACGTAACTGGGTGACTATAAAGGTGCTCTACAGGTATCTCCGATGGTGTCTATTGAGTTGGCATGGATCGAGACTGGGATTTGTTACTCCGTGTGACGGAGAGGTATCTCGGGGCCCACTCGGTAATGCAACATCACAATAAGCCTTGCAAGCAATGTGACTAATTGTTAGTTACGGGATCTTGTATTACGGAACGAGTAAAGAGACTTGCCAGTAACGAGGTTGAACTAGGTATGGAGATACCGACGATCGAATCTCGGGCAAGTAACATACCGAAGAACAAAGGGAACATTATACGGGATTAACTGAATCCTTGACATAGAGGTTCGACCGATAAAGATCTTCGTAGAATATGTGGGAACCGATGTGGATGTCCAGGTCTCGCCATTGGTTATTGACCGTAGAGGTGTCTCGGTCAGGTCTACATAGTTCTCGAACCCGCAGGGTCTGCACACTTAAGGTTCGGTGACGTTTCGGTAGTGTAGAGTTATGTATGGTGGTGACCGAAGGTTGTTCGGAGTCCCGGATGAGATCCCGGACGTCACGAGGAGCTCCAGAATGGTCCGGAGGTAAAGATTCATATATAGGATGTCCCAGTTTGGTCGCCGGAAAAGTTTCGGGCTCATCGGTAGTGTACCGGGAGTATCGGTAGTGTACCGGGAGTGCCGGTAGTGTACCGGGGGACCTCCGGGAGGGGTATTTCGACCCCAAGAGGTCCATGGTCTGTGGGAGAATAATAACCAGCCCTTAGTGGGCTGGGAAAACAGCCACAAAGGCCCATGGCGCAGGAGAGAAAGTCCTAAAGCAAAAAGTGGAAAATCAGCCAATAGGAGGCAATCCTACTCCAACTAGGATTGGAGGTGAAGTAGGATTGCTCCCACCTCCTATTTCGGCCGACCCAAAGGCCTTGGCTGCCTCTCCTATCCTCTCCTCCTATATATACTAGTGGATTGGGTGGTTTTTGGACAGAATTTCCGGCCACGTGCTACCCGTTCCACCGGTGCATAGTTTCTCCTCTAGATCGTAGTTCCGAAGTGCTTAGGCGAAGCCCTGCCGGAATTGCTCCACCACCATCACCGGAGCGTCGTCACGCTGCCGGTGAACTCTCTCTCCTCTCCACCTCCTCTCGCTGGATCGAGACGGTGGAGATCGTCATCAAGCTGCACGTGTGCTGAACGCGGAGGTGCCGTCCGTTCGGCGCTAGATCGGAAGGACCGTGATCGAGATCGCGAGACGGTTCGTGATGAGATCGCAGAACGGATCGTGATGAGTTCGCGGGACAGATCGTGATCAAGATCGTGAGACGGATCGTGATGAGATCGCGGGACGGATCGTGATGGGATCGCGGGACGGATCGTGATGAGATCGCGGGACGCTCGGCGATTTGGATCGCGAAGATGTTCGACTACACCAACCGCGTTTCTTAACGCTTCCCGCTTAGCGATCTACAAGGGTATGTAGATCCACTCTCCCTCTCGTAGATGCTCATCACCATGGATAGGTTTGCGTGTGCGTAGGAAATTTTTTGTTTCCCATGCGACGTTCCCCAACAGTGGCATCATGAGCTAGGTTGATGGTTCGATGAGATCTCGAGTAGAACACAAAAGGTTTGTGGGCGTTGATGCTTAGATTGCTTCCTCCCTTGGTCGGATTTTGGTTCAGCGGTATTGTGAGATGAAGTGGCCCGGACCAACATTACTCGTACGCTTACGAGAGACCGGTTCCCGCGATGCAACTTGTTGCTTAGCTGGCTTGCGGGTGACAGTTTCTCTTACTCTAGTTGGATCGGATCCGACAAAGGCGGTCCTTGAGAAGGTTGAAAAGCAAACTAGTGTATCACCGTTGTGGTTTTGCGTAGGTGAGAATTGTTCTTGCTAGATACCCGTAGCAGCCACTTAAAACATGCAACAACAATTAGAGGACGTCTAACTTGTTTTTGCAGGGTATGTTGTGATATGATATGGCCAATTACATGATGAGATATATGTGATGTATGAGATGATCATGTGATGTATAGATTATCACGACTTGCATGTCGGTGATTACGGCAACCGTCAGGAGCCATAGGGTTGTCTTTAATTATTGTATGACCTGCGTGTCAATCATTAAAGCGCTATGTAATGCTTTACTTTATCGCTACGGTAGCAATAGTAGTAGAAGCATGCAGGGCGTGACAACCCCGATGGCGACACGTTGATGGAGATCAAGTTGATGGAGATCATGGTGTCGTGCTAGTGACGATGGAGATCATGCCGGTGTTTCGAAGATGGAGATCTTAAACACAAGTTGATGGCCATATCATGTCACTTATGAATTGCATGAGATGTTAATCCTTTTATGCACCTTGTTTTGCTTAGGACGACAGTAGCATTATAAGGTGATCCCTCACTTAATTTCAAGATAAATTGTGTTCTCCCCAAGTGTGCACCGTTGCGAAAGTTCGTCGTGTTGAGACACCACGTGATGATCGGGTGTGATAGACTCTACGTTCACATACAACGGGTGCAAGACAGATTTGCACATGCGGAACACTCGGGTTAAACTTGACGAGCCTAGCATGTACAGACATGGCCTCGGAACACAAGAGACCGAAAGGTCGAGCATGAGTCATATAGTAGATATGATCAACATAATGATGTTCACCATTGAAGCCACCTCAACTCACGTGATGATCGGACTTGAGTTGGTGAATTTGGATCATGTGACACTCAGATGACCTGAGGGATGTCAATTTGAGTGGGAGTTCTTAAGTAATATGATTAATTGAACTCATTATCATGAACATAGTCAGTAGTGTCTTTGCAAATTATGTTGTAGATTACTAGCTTGCGCTGTAGCTCCCGTATGTTTTTATATGTTCCTAGAGAAATAGAGTTGAAAGATGATGGTAGCAATATTGCGGACTGGGTCCGTGATATGAGGATTGTCCTCATTGCTGCACAGAAGGCTTATGTCCTTAATGCACCATTCGGTACGCCACCCCCTCTAGCGTCGTCTGTAGATGTTGTGAACATCTGACAGGCACGTTCTGATGACTACTTGATAGTTTAGTGCGTCATGCATTACGACTTAGAATTGAGGCTCCAAGACGTTTTGAATGTCACGGAACATACGAGATGTTCTAAGAGCTGAGATTGTGATCTCAGGCTCGTGCCCGTGTTATGAGATATGAGATCTCAAACAAAGATTCTTTGCTTGCAAGATGAAAGAGAATAGCTCAATAGTTGAGCATGTGCTTAGATTGTCTGGGTGCCACAATCGCTTGAATCGAGTGGGAGTTGATCTTCCAGATAAGATAGTGATTGATATAGTTCTCCAAGTCACTATCACTAAGCTACTAGAACTTGGTGATGAACTATAAATTGCCAGTGATAGAAATGATTCCTGAGCTGCTCGCGATGTTTTGACACCGCGAAGGTAGAAGTCAAAAAGGAGCATCAAAGTGTTGATGGTTAGTAAAACCACTAGTTTCGAGAAGGGCAAGGGCAAGTAGGGAAACTTCATGGATGGCAAGTCAGTTGCTGCTCCAGTGAAGCAGCCCAAAGTTGAACCTAAACCCGAGACTGAGTGCTTCCATTATGAGGAGAACGGTCACTGAAGCGGAACAACCCTGGATACATGGTAGATAAGAAGGCTGGCTAAGTCGACAGAAGTATATTTGATATGCATGTTATTGATGTGTACCTTGCTAGTACTCCTAGTAGCACTTGGGTATTGGATATCGGTTCGGTTGCTCGAAATAAAAGCTACGGAATAAATGGAGAACTAGCTAAGTGTGAGGTGACGATGTGTGTTGGAAATGTTTCCAAGGTTGATATGATCAAACATCGCACGCTCTCTCTACCTTCGGGATTAGTGACGAACCTAAATTTTATTTGGTGTTTTGCATTGAAGCATGAACGTGATTAGATCATGTTTATTGCAACACGGTTATTCATTCAAGTTAGAGAATAATGGTTATTCTGCTTACATGAATAAATACCTTCAATGGTCATGCACCCAGTAAGGATGGTTCATTGAATCTTGATCATAGTAATACACATGTTCATAACAATGATGCCAAAAGATGCAAAGTTAATAATGATTGTACCACATACTTGTGGCACTGCCGCTAAATGTCATATTGGTATAAAGCGCATGAAGAAACTCCATGTTGATGGATCTTTGGACTCATTCGATTTTGAATCGGTTGAGACATGCGGACCATGCCTTTTGGTAAGATGACTAAACCCCGTTTTCTGGCTTGATGAAACGGGCAAGTGACTTATTGGAAACAATGCATGTTGATGTATACGATCCAATGAGTGTTTATAGCTTGCAGTGAACATCATTGTTTTCCTACCTTCACTGATGATTTGAGTAGATATAGTGTATATTTACTTAATGAAAGACAAATATGAATTGTTTGAAAGGTTCAAAGCAAAGTTCAGAGTGAAGTTTAAAGATCATCGTGACAAGAAGATAAAAAATTTCTGCGATATGATCGTGGAGGTGAATATCTGGGTTACGAGTTTGGCATACAAATTTAGACAATGTGAAAGTTGTTTCACAACTCACGCCACCTGGAACACCATAGTGTGATGGTGTGTCCGAACGTCGTAGTCATGCCTTATTTGATATAGCACATACTATGATGTCTCTTATCGTTTTAATACTATCGTTTTAGGGTTATGCATTAGAGACAACCGCATTCACTTTAAAATAGGGCACCATCTAAATCCGTTGAGATGACACCGTGTGAATTATGGTTTGATAGAAACCTAAAGCTGTCATTTCTTGATGTTTGGGGCTGCGAAGCTTGTGTGGAAAATGTTTTCACCTAATGAGCTCAAACCCAAAGCGGAAAAATGCATCTTCATAGAATACGCCAAGAATAGTTGGGTATACCTTCTATCTCAGATCCGAGTGCAAAGTGTTTGTTGCTGGAATGGATCCTTTCCTGAGAAAAGGTTTCCCTCGAAAGAATTGAGTGGGAGGAAGATAGAACTTGATGAGGTTATTGAACCTTGTTTCAATCAGAGTAGCGCAGCGCAGAAAGTTGTTTCTGTGAAGCCTATGTTAGTTGAAGAAAGAAGTGTATGATGATGATCATGAAGCTTCGGATCAAGTTACTATCGAACCTCGTAGGTCGACAAGGACGTGTACTTCTCTTGAGTGGTACAACAACCCTGTCTTAAAGGTCATGTTGTTGGACAGCGATGAACCTACGAGCTATGGAGAAGCGATGATGGGCCCGGATTCCGACAAATGGATGAGACCATGAAATCCGAGATAGGATCCATGTATGAAAACCAAGTATAGACTTTGGTAGACTTGCTCGTTGGACGGCAGGTCGTTGAGTACAAATGGATCTTTAAAAATGAAGACAGACGCTGATGGTAAATATCACCATTTGTAAAGCTCGACTTGTTGCAAAGTTGTTTGTGACAAGTTCAAGGAGTTGACTACGATGAGACTTTCTCACTCGTAGTGGTGCTAAAGTCTGTTGGAATTATGTTAGCAGTTGCTGCGTTTTCAATTATGAAATCTGACAGATGGATGTCAAAACATCATTTCCTTAACGGTTTACTTGAGGAAAGGTTGTATGTGATACAACCAGAAGGTTTTGTCAGTCCTAAGGATGCTAAAAGGTGTGCAAGCTTCGGTGATCCTTCCATGGACTGAAGCAAGCATCTCGGAGTTGGAATATACACTTTGATGAGGTGATCAAAGTTTTTGATGTTTATACAAAGTTTACGAGAAACTTGTATTTGCAATAAAGTGAGTGGGAGCACTATAGAGTTTCTGATAAGTATATGTGGTTGACATATTGTTGATCGGAAATAATGTAGAATTTCTGGAAGGCATAAAAGGTTGTTTGAAAAGTGTTTTTCTAAGGAAGACCTGGATAAAGCTACCTAATTGTTGAGCATCAAAATATATAGAGATAGATCAAGATGCTTGATGAGACTTTCAATGAGTGCATACCTTGACAAGATTTTGAAAGAGTTCAAAATGGATCAGCCAGAGAAATAGTTCTCGTCTGATTTGTAAGGTGTGAAGTTGAGTGAGACTCAAATCTCGACAACGGCAGAAGAAAGAGAAAGGATGAATGTCGTCCCCTATGCCTTAGCCATAGGCTCTATATTATGCCATGCTGTGTACCGCACCTATGTGTGCCTTGCCACGAGTCTGTCAAGGGGTACAAGAGTGGTCCAGGAGTGGATCACTGGACAGCGGTCGGAATTATCCTTAGTAACCAGAGGACTAAGGAAATGTTTCTTGATTATGGAGGTGATAAAGAGTTTGCCGTAAAGAGTTACGTCGATGCAAGCTTTAACACCTATCCGGATGACTAGTAGCAGCAATCTGGATACGTATAGTGGAGCGGCCATTTGGAAATAGTACCAAGTGGAGTGTGGTAGCAATGTTTACGGTTTGACATAGAGATTTTCAAAGTACACACGGATCTGAATATCGCAGACCCGTTGACTATAAGACCTCTCTCACATGCAAAGCATGATCGAGCCCCAAAACTCATTGGGTGTTAGATTCATAACAATGCGAATCACATGGTGATGTGAACTAGATTATTGACTCTAGTGCAAGTGGGAGACTGTTGGAAATATGCCCTAGAGGCAATAATAAGTTAGTTATTATCATATTTCCTTGTTCATGATAATCGTTTATTATCCATGCTATAATTGTATTGATCGGAAACTCAGATACAAGTGTGGATACATAGAGAAAACCATGTCCCTAATATACCTCTAATGGACTAGCTCGTTGATCAAAGGATGGTTAAGGTTTCCTAGCCATGGACATGAGATGTCATTTGATAACGGGATCACATCATTAGGAGAATGATGTGATGGACAAGACCCAAACTACAAACGTAGCATATGATCGTGTCAGTTTATTGCTATTGTTTTCTGCATGTCAATGTATATGTTCCTATGACCATGAGATCATGCAACTCATGGATATCGGAGGAGTGCCTTGTGTGCATCAAACGTCGCAACGTAACTGGGTGACTATAAAGGTGCTCTACAGGTATCTCCGATGGTGTCTATTGAGTTGGCATGGATCGAGACTAGGATTTGTTACTCCGTGTGACGGAGAGGTATCTCGGGGCCCACTCGGTAATGCAACATCACAATAAGCCTTGCAAGCAATGTGACTAATTGTTAGTTACGGGATCTTGTATTACGGAACGAGTAAAGAGACTTGCCAGTAACGAGGTTGAACTAGGTATGGAGATACCGACGATCGAATCTCGGGCAAGTAACATACCGAAGAACAAAGGGAACATTATACGGGATTAACTGAATCCTTGACATAGAGGTTCGACCGATAAAGATCTTCGTAGAATATGTGGGAACCGATGTGGATGTCCAGGTCCCGCCATTGGTTATTGACCGTAGAGGTGTCTCGGTCATGTCTACATAGTTCTCGAACCCGCAGGGTCTGCACACTTAAGGTTCGGTGACGTTTCGGTAGTGTAGAGTTATGTATGGTGGTGACCGAAGGTTGTTCGGAGTCCCGGATGAGATCCCAGACGTCACGAGGAGCTCCGGAATGGTCCGGAGGTAAAGATACATATATAGGATGTCCCAGTTTGGTCGCCGGAAAAGTTTCGGGCTCATCGGTAGTGTACCGGGAGTATCGGTAGTGTACCGGGAGTGCCGGTAGTGTACCGGGGGACCTCCGGGAGGGGTATTTCGACCCCAAGAGGTCCATGGGCTGTGGGAGAATAATAACCAGCCCTTAGTGGGCTGGGAAAACATCCACAAAGGCCCATGGCGCAGGAGAGAAAGTCCTAAAGCAAAAAGTGGAAAATCAGCCAATAGGAGGCAATCCTACTCCAACTAGGATTGGAGGTGAAGTAGGATTGCTCCCACCTCCTATTTCGGCCGACCCAAAGGCCTTGGCTGCCTCTCCTCTCCTCTCCTCCTATATATACTAGTGGATTGGGTGGTTTTTGGACAGAATTTCCGGCCACGTGCTACCCGTTACACCGGTGCATAGTTTCTCCTCTAGATCGGTTTTCTGCAGCGCTTAGGCGAAGCCCTGCCGGAATCACTCTACCACCATCACCGGTGCGCCGTCACGCTGCCGGTGAACTCTCTCTCCTCTCCACCTCCTCTTGCTGGATCAAGACGGTGGAGATCGTCATCAAGCTGCACGTGTGCTGAACGCGGAGGTGCCGTCCGTTCGGCGCTAGATCGGAAGGACCGTGATCGAGATCGCGAGACGGTTCGTGATGAGATTGCGGAACGGATCGTGATGAGTTCGCGGGACAGATCGTGATCAAGATCGTGAGACGGATCGTGATGAGATCGCGGGACGGATCGTGATGGGATCGCGGGACGGATCGTGATGAGATCGCGGGACGCTCGGCGATTTGGATCGCGAAGATGTTCGACTACACCAACCGCGTTTCTTAACGCTTCCCGCTTAGCGATCTACAAGGGTATGTAGATCCACTCTCCCTCTTGTAGATGCTCATCACCATGGATAGGTTTGCGTGTGCGTAGGAAATTTTTTGTTTCCCATGCGACATTCCCCAACAAGAAGCCCCGCTTTAGTTGAAAAAACAGCTAAAGCAATTGTTGTCCCTGTCCCCACACCTATCTCTATGAAACTTCCTTCATAGTTAGGAGAGGTTTTTTGTCCCTTTTACCGCAGGAAGTTCTCCAAAAGTATGAAGGCGGGAGGGCTTTGTACCAACCATTCTAGTGTGGTTGGATTCTGTTCAAGAGCCCAAGGACTTTCCGCACATTTTTTGTTCTTTCCACTGCTTGAAGTGATTGCGACAACTACGAAGAAATGACGAATCCCAACTACGGATATATAAGAACCGAAACTGCTCAGAGCATTCCATCCGGCGTAAGCATCTGGATAATCTGGAATACGACGCGGCATACCCGAAAGCCCTCAGAAATGCATGGGAAAGAAGGTCAGATTAACCCCGAAAAAAGTGATCCAAAATGGATTTGGCCTAAAGTTTCAGGATATGTCCGACCAAAGATTTTACCCACCCAATAGTAAAATCCAGCAAATAAAGCAAAAACGGCTCCCATAGAAAGTACATAATGGAAATGTGCAACCACATAATAAGTATCATGTAGAGCAATGTCTAGCCCAGAGTTTGCTAGAACTATTCCAGTGAGCCCTCCTATGGTGAACAAAAAGATGAACCCTACAGCAAATAACATGGGTGTTTTGTATTGTATCGAACCTCCCCACATGGTAGCGATCCAACTAAAGATTTTGATTCCTGTGGGCACAGCTATGATCATGGTAGGTGCGGTGAAGTAGGCACGCGTATCAACGTCTAAGCCCACAGTAAACATATGATGAGCCCAAACTAGAAATCCAAGAACACCTATACTTATCATGGCATAAACCATGCCTAGATACCCGAAGACCGGTTTTCTTGAAAAGGTCGATACGATATGACTAATAATACCAAATCCAAGCAGAATGAGAATATACACCTCTGGATGACCGAAGAACCAAAAGAGATGCTGGTATAATATTGGGTCTCCCCCTCCTACAGGATCAAAAAAGGTTGTATTAAAGTTTCGATCGGTTAATAACATTGTAATTGCCCCCGCCAGTACCGGAGGTGATAATAAAAGTAGGAATGCTGTCACTAGAACGGACCACACAAAAAGTGGTAATCTATGCATAGTCATTCCAGGTCCACGCATGTTGAAGATAGTTGTTATAAAATTGATAGAACCTAAAATTGATGAAATACCTGATAGGTGAAGACTAAAAATTGCTAAATCAACTGCTCCTCCAGAATGGCTGGTAATACCACTTAAGGGCGGATAGACTGTCCACCCAGTGCCGCTGCCCACTTCTACTAAGGCTGAGCTTAATAGGAGCAAGAGACTAGGTGGCAACAACCAGAATGATATATTATTTAATCGTGGAAATGCCATGTCAGGTGCACCTATCAGAATCGGAACAAACCAATTACCAAATCCACCTATCATAGCCGGCATAACCATAAAAAAGATCATTAAAAAGCGTGAGCCGTTATTAAAACATTATAAAGTTGATGATTCCCACCAAGAATTTGATCGCCGGGTCGGGCTAATTCCATACGAATCAGTACGGAGAAGCATGTGCCCATCACTCCTGCAATGGCACCGAAGATGAAATAGAGAGTCCCAATATCCTTGTGGTTAGTAGAGAAGAGCCATCGAACCAGATTTGTCATTTGCTGTTTTTTAGAAATGAAAACTTTCGTTATCAAAGAGGGGCCCGGGGGCTGGAAGAGAAAAGAATCAGAATTACTGAGCTACCCCGCTTTTTTTTTTTCTAATTCCCTTCTAAGATCCTCCGACTTAAACAAGTCGAGAGCATGCTCGTGCTCAGCCCTTTCGAGACTTGCCTTGCTCTTGGGGATTTCTTCCCACCGGATCCGCTGTTCCACTTCCAGGCACCTCCTTGCGGAGCTTTCTGCCTCAAGGAAATCCCGGTTGAGGTAAACAGCATTTTCAAAGAAAACTGATCCTCCCTCATTCTCCCGCAGATCTTGATAAGACGCTTGGAGAACAGTGAAAGAATCAGTTGCGTGAATATGGTCCAGATAGGAACGAAGCGCTTCATCGACCAAGTAGGGCTCGATCGGTAGATAAGGCCCTACTCTTTGATAAAGCGCCACAAATTCCTGAATGACATCTTGTCGCATACTGGGGAGCTTTTCTTCCATTAGGAAGAGCTTAAGCCGTCCAGGTATGTCTTCCAGGGGGGTATTGTGATTAAGCTCGTTCTGAATGAACGTAACCCACCCCGGATCCTGCTCGTAAAGGCTCAGATAGAAGTTTAGTCTTGCTAAATGAGCTAGAGCCTGGGGGTTTTGAATCTCCGGCGGGAGAGTGATAAGAAAGGAGGAGCCGACGAAGCACGAACTAAAAAGATTAAAAATAGGTATTAGGCATAATATAAAACGACAAAGGAATATAAATATAAAAATAGAAAGTAATATCAAATTATATATTAAGGGAAACTTAATACATAAGAAAAAATATAAAGTACTAAAGTGGTTAGTAGAGAAGAGCCATCGAACCAGATTTTTCATTTGCTTTTCGTTTTGAAAACTTTACTTATCAGAGAGGGGCCCAGGGGGCTAGAAGAGAAGAACCTTAATACTAAACGCTGGAAGAGAAGAACCTTAATACTAAACCAAATTTCGAGAACTTCTTGGTGACTTGATTGGTTCCCTTCCCCCAATTTGCAAAGGATGATTCCCGTGAAGGTGATCTCGATCACCATTCTATGATATTTCTGGATGCTTTTGAGAAGCTTTTCCTTTTACCTAATGCCGGCTACCGACAACTTACTTCATGCTATTACTAACACTTATGACTAACCCGCACTTGCTTTCCAAAAGAAATTGAAACTATCATGCCTGAGACTAGCCAATAGAAGAAAGAGCCACAAGCAAGCCATAGCAGCATCCTTTTTCTTCGCTTTCTTCAACAATGCGAATCTACCTCACTCCTCATCATAACTCAAAGACAAATTCGAGTTCCAAATTGATATTTCCTCACGTAAGCAATAAAATGTGAAACCAATATTCATCATGAAACTTCAGACACTGATGATTGTGAGGTTCTGGAAGAGAGACGACGTAGGCTGATTCAAAGTAAACAGAAAACCACCCCTTAAACTCATTTGCTCAACATTCTTTCCACAGCAACTAGAAAAGTGGAGAAAATCCAATAAGGGGAGGTCCCGGTGAATACAAATCAATTGGAAACCGAACCCCGCATTCATGTCTCTAACAAGGCTGTCTAAGCTAAGTGGCCATGGACCCATGGACCCGGGGAATCTGAACCATTAGGTAGAGTTTCAGCTGAAAGAAAACCAGGTCAATCTTCTGATCGCGAGTCTTTACAAGCTTGAAACAACTTAAGCACAGGCGGGAGTCGCCCCTTTTAAAGTCAGTATTTATGCGGCGCTGAACTAACGAGCGGATACCTAACCTTCGAAGGAGAAGAAAAGACGGATGTATCTTTCATTCATATCGATCAGATGTGCTTTGCTCAGGACTCCCATTTTACCATTGCTTAAGCCATATTACATAAAGCATAGTGAGTGATACGCAATGCTGGTACCACCATGTTTTTTTCCTCACTCTGTGTAGCCACACTCGTTTGTCCATTTCTACTTATTATTTATGTGAAATAGTATAGTATCCGTTGGTTGTAGAAGCACTGGCGTTCAGGGATTGCAAAATCCATAATATCAAGAAGCGGTAGGAACCTGGCTAACTTCGATGCGGATAACGCGCTATAGAAGAAAGTGGATCAACCAAAGTAGACCTTGATCGAAAGGCACCACAAGGCGAACCAATAGAGTTTGGTGTAAGCGGTGAAGCAGAATAGGAATTGGAACTGCTTGAACTAGAAAGGGCTTCCGCTACCACGCTACCTCGGGAGCTCCGGAAATGGTATACTCGCTTCACTCATCTGTAATGGTATCCTCGAAAGCTAGCTAAAGTGGGTTCTAGACAAAGTTCTCCTAAGCAGGGTGGAAGGAAAAACAAGAGCAGTATAGCTCTACATTACGCTTCGGGGGCCTCGTCTTACTCACTCACCTTCTACTAATCGGACCGTGACAAAACAACCAGCCCAGCAATAGGCAAGGACTGGCTGAAATCCCTTTCTGGATCCAGTCTATCATTATCTGCTGTCCCTTCCGCTTTCTGTGTTGATGGAGCTCGGTCAGATAGTTCCGGTATTGCGAAGGAGGGCAACGCATTGGGATCGTCCAATCCCTTCTGATCGGTTGTCATATTGAATTGCAAATTCTCGTATAGTAAGAGTTCCTTTGGTTTCCTACCTAGCACATTCTCTTTTGTCTACGCCAATATTTGACCTGCGAGTAGAGTGTGGCTGGCTACATACGGGGGAACTCAACCTACCTTTCGAAGGGTAGACCTTTACAGATGAGTGAAACGAGGATTTAGGTATATAAGGAGACGACCCGCCAAGCGAGCCAGCCTGATACCGACTTTCATTGATAGGCCATGAAACATAGAGAATAGGAACTTGTTCGCACGTACCTCGACCGCAGGTCTGAGAATGACGAGTGTGCTTTCGCCCACAACTTCTGTTGCTTAACCGGCTCGTGGTGTTTATGGTCCTGACCCGGTACAACCGCTAAGCTCATTTTGCATTTCCAAGTGTTGTTACTAGCCTCGAGAGAGATGTTTCACAGGATTCACCTGCAACTGATAAACCAGGGGGATAATACCGAAACAGTCCTTTTTTTTTCTGATCATAGAGGAGCCGTATGAAGCTAAGGTTTCATGTACGGTTTTGCAATAGCGGTGGGAGCTTTGATGTTATTATCGACTATGATTATCTAACAGTTCAAGTACAGTTGATATAGTTGAAGCACAGCCAAAATATGGTTTTTTTTTATGGAATCTTTGGCGTCAGCATATAGGCTTTCTAGTTTTTAGAATTTCTTCTTTGGCCGAATGTGAAAGATTACCCAGAGGGGGAATTAGTTGCAGGTTATCAAACCGAATATTCCGGTATCAAATATGGTTTCTTTTTTCTTGTTTCTTACTTGTCCTTATTAGTTTCCTCTTTATTTGTAACAGTTCTTTACTTAGGCGGGTGGAATTTCTCTATTCCCTACATATCCACGATTCTCCCAGTGTAGGAATCACACTAGTTATCTTGACCTTGATTCGGTCAAGCAGTTTTTCCTTACTATACTCCAGTACGAACAGGAAAAGAATCTGTGTACTCAACGGTGCATTAGTAATTATCTGGGATTTCTTTTGCTCTTTAAAGCAAAACGGTGTCTTGACTCTCAAGAATAGTGCGTGTTAATATCCATGTAGATAAAGATAGAGATAGCAACGAACTGGATGCATAGTAAAACTCAAAACTTGTGACTTGTTCTCGTAGGCTAACTAACCAAATCATAGGATCTAACACGAGACCGGATAAACACCGCGCCCCCGCCGCGTCTAGCTATATAAGCTAATCCCTCGACCTCAACCGACTCCCAAATCTCGATTGCTTTGGCTCTCTCTCTCCCTCCCTCTCGCCGCGTGCGCCGTCCAATCCAAACCAATCCCAAGTCCCCACCCGCTCGCGGCGAGCAAAGCAAGGTGATTTCCCCGGACGCGGCCCGCAACGTCGTCGGCAATGTCATCTCCTTCGGCCTCTTCCTCTACCCTGTGTAAGCCGCCGCCGCCATCCCCCTCGTCCGCTTGTCTAGTCTACTCTCTATGGAAGGTGGTTGGCAATAGTCCACAAAACGTCACAAAATTGCCCAAAAGCGCTAGTGTTGATGACTGACACGTGAACGCACCTCGAGGTTCGTTAATCGTCGAAATCAATCCGGGACCCCAAAACAGTGAGAAATAGTCCACGAAACATGCCAGAATCGGCCAAAAATGCGAGTGTGGATGACAGACACGTAAACGCACCCTGGGGTTCATCAATCGTGGAAATCACTCCGGGACCCCAAAACAGTGAGTAATAGTCCCCAAAACGGGCCAGAATTGGCCAAAACTGGGAGTGTTGATGACTGACATGTAAGCGCACCCCAGGGTTTGGCAATCGTAGAAATCACTCCGGGACCCCAAAACAGTAAGTAATAGTGCACGAGACGTGCCAGAATCGGCCAAAAACGCGAGTGTTGATGACCGACATGTAAGTGCACCCGGGGGTTCGTCAATCGTGGAAATCACTCCGGGACCCCAAAACAGTGAGTAATAGTCCTCGAAACGGGCCAGAATCGACCAAAAACACGAGTGTTGATGACAGACACGTAAGTGCACCCCGGGGTTCATCAATCATGGAAATCACTCCGGGACACCAAAATAGTGAGTAGTAGTCCCCAAAACGGGCCAGAATTGGCCAAAACTGGGAGTGTTGATGACCGACATGTAAGCGCACCCCAGGGTTTGGCAATCGTGGAAATCACTCCGGGACCCCAAAACAGTAAGTAATAGTGCACGAGACGTGCCAGAATCGGCCAAAAACGCGAGTGTTGATGACCGACACGTAAGTGCACCCGGGGGTTCGTCCATCGTGGAAATCACTCCGGTACCCCAAAACAGTGAGTAATAGTCCTCGAAACGGGCCAGAATCGACCAAAAACACGAGTGTTGATGACAGACACGTAAGTGCACCCCGGGGTTCATCAATCGTGGAAATCACTCCGGGACACCAAAATAGTGAGTAGTAGTCCCCAAAACGGGCCAGAATTGGCCAAAACTGGGAGTGTTGATGACCGACATGTAAGCGCACCCTAGGGTTTGGGAATCGTGGAAATCACTCCGGGACCCCAAAACAGTAAGTAATAGTGCACGAGACGTGCCAGAATCGGCTAAAACGCGAGTGTTGATGACCGACACGTAAGTGCACCCCGGGGTTCGTCAATCGTGGAAATCACTCCGGGACACCAAAACAGTGAGTAATGGTCCACGAAACATGCCAGAATCGGCCAAAAACGCGAGTGTTGATGACCGACACGTAAATGCACCCCGGGGTTCATCAATCGTGGAAATCACTCTGGGACCCCAAAACAGTGAGTAATAGTCCACGAAATGGGTCAGAATTGGCCAAAAACACGAGTGTTAATGACCGACACGTAAGTGCACCACGTGGTTCGTCAATCGTGGAAATCACTTCGGGACCGCAAAACAGTGGGTAATAGTCCACGAAAGAGATCAGAATCGGCCAAAAACGCGTGTGTTGATGACCGACACGTAAGCGCACCCGGGGTTTGCCAATCGTGGAAATCGCTCCGGCACCCCAACACAGTGGGTAATAGTGCACGAAACGTGCCAGAATCGGCCCAAAATGCGAGTGTTGATGACCGACACGTATACGCACCCCGGGATTCATCAATCGAGGAAATCACTCCGGGACCGCAAAACAGTGAGTAATAGTCCACGAAACGGGTCAGAATTGGCCAAAAATGCGAGCATTGATGACCGACATGTAAACGCACCCCGGGGTTTGTCAATCGTGGAAATCACTCCGGGACCCCAAAACAGTGAGTAATAGTCCACGAAACGTCACAAAATTGCCCAAAAACGCTAGTGCTGATGACCGACACGTGAACGCACCCCGGGGTTCTTTAATCGTGGAAATCACTCCGGGACCCCAAAATAGTAAGTAATAGTCCACGAAACGTGCCAGAATCAGCCAAAAATGCGACTGTTGATGACCGACACGTAAACGCACCCTAGGTTCATCAATCATGGAAATCACTCCGGGACCCCAAAACAGTGAGTATTAGTCCACGAAACGGGTCAGAATTGGCCAAAAACGCGAGCGTTGATGACCAACATGTAAACACAACCCGGGGTTTGTCAATCGTGGAAATCACTCCGGGTCCCTAAAATAGTGAGTAATAGTCCACAAAACGTCACAAAATTTCCCAAAAGCGCTAGTCTTGATGACCGACACGTGAACGTACCCCGAGGTTCGTTAATCGTGCAAATCAATCCGGGACCCCAAAACAGTGAGAAATAGTCCACGAAACATGCCAGAATCGGCCAAAAATGCGAGTGTGGATGACAGACACGTAAACGCACCCTGGGGTTCATCAATCGTGGAAATCACTCCGGGACCCCAAAACAGTGAGTAATAGTCCACGAAACGGGTCAGAATTGGCCAAAAACGCGACTGTTGATGACCAACATGTAAACGCACCCCGGGGTTCGTCAATCGTGGAAATCACTCCGGGACCCGAAAACAGTGAGTAATAGTCCCCAAAACGGGCCAGAATTGGCCAAAATTGGGAGTGTTGATGACCGACATGTAAGCGCACCCCAGGGTTTGGCAATCGTGGAAATCACTCCGGGACCCCAAAACAGTAAGTAATAGTGCACGAGACGTGCCAGAATCGGCCAAAAACGCAAGTGTTGATGACCGACACGTAAGTGCACCCGGGGGTTCGTCAATCGTGGAAATCACTCCGGGACCCCAAAACAGTGAGTAATAGTCCTCGAAACGGGCCAGAATCGACCAAAAACACGAGTGTTGATGACAGACACGTAAGTGCACCCCGGGGTTCATCAATCGTGGAAATCACTCCGGGACACCAAAATAGTGAGTAGTAGTCCCCAAAACGGGCCAGAATTGGCCAAAACTGGGAGTGTTGATGACCGACATGTAAGCGCACCCCAGGGTTTGGGAATCATGGAAATCACTCCGGGACCCCAAAACAGTAAGTAATAGTGCACGAGACGTGCCAGAATCGGCTAAAACGCGAGTGTTGATGACCGACACGTAAGTGCACCCCGGGGTTCGTCAATCGTGGAAATCACTCCGGGACCCCAAAACAGTGAGTAATGGTCCACGAAACATGCCAGAATCGGCCAAAAACGCGAGTGTTGATGACCGACACGTAAACGCACCCCGGGGTTCATCAATCGTGGAAATCACTCTGGGACCCCAAAACAGTGAGTAATAGTCCACGAAATGGATCAGAATTGGCCAAAAACGCGAGTGTTAATGACCGACACGTAAGTGCACCACGTGGTTCGTCAATCGTGGAAATCACTTTGGGACCGCAAAACAGTGGGTAATAGTCCACGAAAGAGATCAGAATCGGCCAAAAACGCGTGTGTTGATGACCGACACGTAAGCGCACCCGGGGTTTGCCAATCGTGGAAATCGCTCCGGCACCCCAACACAGTGGGTAATAGTGCACGAAACGTGCCAGAATCGGCCCAAAATGCGAGTGTTGATGACCGACACGTATACGCACCCCGGGATTCATCAATCGAGGAAATCACTCCGGGACCGCAAAAAAGTGAGTAATAGTCCACGAAACGGGTCAGAATTGGCCAAAAATGCGAGCATTGATGACCGACATGTAAACGCACCCCGGGGTTTGTCAATCGTGGAAATCACTCCGGGACCCCAAAACAGTGAGTAATAGTCCACGAAACGTCACAAAATTGCCCAAAAACGCTAGTGCTGATGACCGACACGTGAACGCACCCCGGGGTTCTTTAATCGTGAAAATCACTCCGGGACCCCAAAATAGTAAGTAATAGTCCACGAAACGTGCCAGAATCAGCCAAAAATGCGACTGTTGATGACCGACACGTAAACGCACCCTAGGTTCATCAATCATGGAAATCACTCCGGGACCCCAAAACAGTGAGTATTAGTCCACGAAACGGGTCAGAATTGGCCAAAAACGCGAGCGTTGATGACCAACATGTAAACACAACCCGGGGTTTGTCAATCGTGGAAATCACTCCGGGTCCCTAAAATAGTGAGTAATAGTCCACAAAACGTCACAAAATTTCCCAAAAGCGCTAGTGTTGATGACCGACACGTGAACGTACCCCGAGGTTCGTTAATCGTGCAAATCAATCCGGGACCCCAAAACAGTGAGAAATAGTCCACGAAACATGCCAGAATCGGCCAAAAATGCGAGTGTGGATGACAGACACGTAAACGCACCCTGGGGTTCATCAATCGTGGAAATCACTCCGGGACCCCAAAACAGTGAGTAATAGTCCACGAAACGGGTCAGAATTGGCCAAAAACGCGACTGTTGATGACCAACATGTAAACGCACCCCGGGGTTCGTCAATCGTGGAAATCACTCCGGGACCCGAAAACAGTGAGTAATAGTCCCCAAAACGGGCCAGAATTGGCCAAAATTGGGAGTGTTGATGACCGACATGTAAGCGCACCCCAGGGTTTGGCAATCGTGGAAATCACTCCGGGACCCCAAAACAGTAAGTAATAGTGCACGAGACGTGCCAGAATCGGCCAAAAACGCCAGTGTTGATGACCGACCCGTAAGTGCACCCGGGGGTTCGTCAATCGTGGAAATCACTCCGGGACCCCAAAACAGTGAGTAATAGTCCTCGAAACGGGCCAGAATCGACCAAAAACACGAGTGTTGATGACAGACACGTAAGTGCACCCCGGGGTTCATCAATCGTGGAAATCACTCCGGGACACCAAAATAGTGAGTAGTAGTCCCCAAAACGGGCCAGAATTGGCCAAAACTGGGAGTGTTGATGACCGACATGTAAGCGCACCCCAGGGTTTGGGAATCATGGAAATCACTCCGGGACCCCAAAACAGTAAGTAATAGTGCACGAGACGTGCCAGAATCGGCTAAAACGCGAGTGTTGATGACCGACACGTAAGTGCACCCCGGGGTTCGTCAATCGTGGAAATCACTCCGGGACCCCAAAACAGTGAGTAATGGTCCACGAAACATGCCAGAATCGGCCAAAAACGCGAGTGTTGATGACCGACACGTAAACGCACCCCGGGGTTCATCAATCGTGGAAATCACTCTGGGACCCCAAAACAGTGAGTAATAGTCCACGAAATGGGTCAGAATTGGCCAAAAACGCGAGTGTTAATGACCGACACGTAAGTGCACCACGTGGTTCGTCAATCGTGGAAATCACTTTGGGACCGCAAAACAGTGGGTAATAGTCCACGAAAGAGATCAGAATCGGCCAAAAACGCGTGTGTTGATGACCGACACGTAAGCGCACCCGGGGTTTGCCAATCGTGGAAATCGCTCCGGCACCCCAACACAGTGGGTAATAGTGCACGAAACGTGCCAGAATCGGCCCAAAATGCGAGTGTTGATGACCGACACGTATACGCACCCCGGGATTCATCAATCGAGGAAATCACTCCGGGACCGCAAAAAAGTGAGTAATAGTCCACGAAACGGGTCAGAATTGGCCAAAAATGCGAGCATTGATGACCGACATGTAAACGCACCCCGGGGTTTGTCAATCGTGGAAATCACTCCGGGACCCCAAAACAGTGAGTAATAGTCCACGAAACGTCACAAAATTGCCCAAAAACGCTAGTGCTGATGACCGACACGTGAACGCACCCCGGGGTTCTTTAATCGTGGAAATCACTCCGGGACCCCAAAATAGTAAGTAATAGTCCACGAAACGTGCCAGAATCAGCCAAAAATGCGACTGTTGATGACCGACACGTAAACGCACCCTAGGTTCATCAATCATGGAAATCACTCCGGGACCCCAAAACAGTGAGTATTAGTCCACGAAACGGGTCAGAATTGGCCAAAAACGCGAGCGTTGATGACCAACATGTAAACACAACCCGGGGTTTGTCAATCGTGGAAATCACTCCGGGTCCCTAAAATAGTGAGTAATAGTCCACAAAACGTCACAAAATTTCCCAAAAGCGCTAGTGTTGATGACCGACACGTGAACGTACCCCGAGGTTCGTTAATCGTGCAAATCAATCCGGGACCCCAAAACAGTGAGAAATAGTCCACGAAACATGCCAGAATCGGCCAAAAATGCGAGTGTGGATGACAGACACGTAAACGCACCCTGGGGTTCATCAATCGTGGAAATCACTCCGGGACCCCAAAACAGTGAGTAATAGTCCACGAAACGGGTCAGAATTGGCCAAAAACGCGACTGTTGATGACCAACATGTAAACGCACCCCGGGGTTCGTCAATCGTGGAAATCACTCCGGGACCCGAAAACAGTGAGTAATAGTCCCCAAAACGGGCCAGAATTGGCCAAAATTGGGAGTGTTGATGACCGACATGTAAGCGCACCCCAGGGTTTGGCAATCGTGGAAATCACTCCGGGACCCCAAAACAGTAAGTAATAGTGCACGAGACGTGCCAGAATCGGCCAAAAACGCCAGTGTTGATGACCGACACGTAAGTGCACCCGGGGGTTCGTCAATCGTGGAAATCACTCCGGGACCCCAAAACAGTGAGTAATAGTCCTCGAAACGGGCCAGAATCGACCAAAAACACGAGTGTTGATGACAGACACGTAAGTGCACCCCGGGGTTCATCAATCGTGGAAATCACTCCGGGACACCAAAATAGTGAGTAGTAGTCCCCAAAACGGGCCAGAATTGGCCAAAACTGGGAGTGTTGATGACCGACATGTAAGCGCACCCCAGGGTTTGGGAATCATGGAAATCACTCCGGGACCCCAAAACAGTAAGTAATAGTGCACGAGACGTGCCAGAATCGGCTAAAACGCGAGTGTTGATGACCGACACGTAAGTGCACCCCGGGGTTCGTCAATCGTGGAAATCACTCCGGGACCCCAAAACAGTGAGTAATGGTCCACGAAACATGCCAGAATCGGCCAAAAACGCGAGTGTTGATGACCGACACGTAAACGCACCCCGGGGTTCATCAATCGTGGAAATCACTCTGGGACCCCAAAACAGTGAGTAATAGTCCACGAAATGGGTCAGAATTGGCCAAAAACGCGAGTGTTAATGACCGACACGTAAGTGCACCACGTGGTTCGTCAATCGTGGAAATCACTTTGGGACCGCAAAACAGTGGGTAATAGTCCACGAAAGAGATCAGAATCGGCCAAAAACGCGTGTGTTGATGACCGACACGTAAGCGCACCCGGGGTTTGCCAATCGTGGAAATCGCTCCGGCACCCCAACACAGTGGGTAATAGTGCACGAAACGTGCCAGAATCGGCCCAAAATGCGAGTGTTGATGACCGACACGTATACGCACCCCGGGATTCATCAATCGAGGAAATCACTCCGCGACCGCAAAACAGTGAGTAATAGTCCACGAAACGGGTCAGAATTGGCCAAAAATGCGAGCATTGATGACCGACATGTAAACGCACCCCGGGGTTTGTCAATCGTGGAAATCACTCCGGGACCCCAAAACAGTGAGTAATAGTCCACGAAACGTGACAAAATTGCCCAAAAACGCTAGTGCTGATGACCGACACGTGAACGCACCCCGGGGTTCTTTAATCGTGGAAATCACTCCGGGACCCCAAAATAGTGAGTAATAGTCCACGAAATGTGCCAGAATCAGCCAAAAATGCGACTGTTGATGACCGACACGTAAACGCACCCTAGGGTTCATCAATCATGGAAATCACTCTGGGACCCCAAAACAGTGAGTATTAGTCCACGAAACGGGTCAGAATTGGCCAAAAACGCGAGCGTTGATGACCAACATGTAAACACAACCCGGGGTTTGTCAATCGTGGAAATCACTCCGGGTCCCTAAAATAGTGAGTAATAGTCCACAAAACGTCACAAAATTTCCCAAAAGCGCTAGTGTTGATGACCGACACGTGAACGTACCCCGAGGTTCGTTAATCGTGCAAATCAATCCGGGACCCCAAAACAGTGAGAAATAGTCCACGAAACATGCCAGAATCGGCCAAAAATGCGAGTGTGGATGACAGACACGTAAACGCACCCTGGGGTTCATCAATCGTGGAAATCACTCCGGGACCCCAAAACAGTGAGTAATAGTCCACGAAACGGGTCAGAATTGGCCAAAAACGCGACTGTTGATCACCACCATGTAAGTGCACCCCGAGGTTCGTCAATCGTGGAAATCACTCCGGGACCCGAAAACAGTGAGTAATAGTCCCCAAAACGGGCCAGAATTGGCCAAAACTGGGAGTGTTGATGACCGACATGTAAGCGCACCCCAGGGTTTGGCAATCGTGGAAATCACTCCGGGACCCCAAAACAGTAAGTAATAGTGCACGAGACGTGCCAGAATCGGCCAAAAACGCGAGTGTTGATGACCGACACGTAAGTGCACCCGGGGGTTCGTCAATCGTGGAAATCACTCCGGGACCCCAAAACAGTGAGTAATAGTCCTCGAAACGGGCCAGAATCGACCAAAAACGCGAGTGTTGATGACCAACATGTAAACGCACCCCGGGGTTCGTCAATCGTGGAAATCACTCCGGGACCCGAAAACAGTGAGTAATAGTCCCCAAAACGGGCCAGAATTGGCCAAAATTGGGAGTGTTGATGACCGACATGTAAGCGCACCCCAGGGTTTGGCAATCGTGGAAATCACTCCGGGACCCCAAAACAGTAAGTAATAGTGCACGAGACGTGCCAGAATCGGCCAAAAACGCCAGTGTTGATGACCGACACGTAAGTGCACCCGGGGGTTCGTCAATCGTGGAAATCACTCCGGGACCCCAAAACAGTGAGTAATAGTCCTCGAAACGGGCCAGAATCGACCAAAAACACGAGTGTTGATGACAGACACGTAAGTGCACCCCGGGGTTCATCAATCGTGGAAATCACTCCGGGACACCAAAATAGTGAGTAGTAGTCCCCAAAACGGGCCAGAATTGGCCAAAACTGGGAGTGTTGATGACCGACATGTAAGCGCACCCCAGGGTTTGGGAATCATGGAAATCACTCCGGGACCCCAAAACAGTAAGTAATAGTGCACGAGACGTGCCAGAATCGGCTAAAACGCGAGTGTTGATGACCGACACGTAAGTGCACCCCGGGGTTCGTCAATCGTGGAAATCACTCCGGGACCCCAAAACAGTGAGTAATGGTCCACGAAACATGCCAGAATCGGCCAAAAACGCGAGTGTTGATGACCGACACGTAAACGCACCCCGGGGTTCATCAATCGTGGAAATCACTCTGGGACCCCAAAACAGTGAGTAATAGTCCACGAAATGGGTCAGAATTGGCCAAAAACGCGAGTGTTAATGACCGACACGTAAGTGCACCACGTGGTTCGTCAATCGTGGAAATCACTTTGGGACCGCAAAACAGTGGGTAATAGTCCACGAAAGAGATCAGAATCGGCCAAAAACGCGTGTGTTGATGACCGACACGTAAGCGCACCCGGGGTTTGCCAATCGTGGAAATCGCTCCGGCACCCCAACACAGTGGGTAATAGTGCACGAAACGTGCCAGAATCGGCCCAAAATGCGAGTGTTGATGACCGACACGTATACGCACCCCGGGATTCATCAATCGAGGAAATCACTCCGCGACCGCAAAACAGTGAGTAATAGTCCACGAAACGGGTCAGAATTGGCCAAAAATGCGAGCATTGATGACCGACATGTAAACGCACCCCGGGGTTTGTCAATCGTGGAAATCACTCCGGGACCCCAAAACAGTGAGTAATAGTCCACGAAACGTGACAAAATTGCCCAAAAACGCTAGTGCTGATGACCGACACGTGAACGCACCCCGGGGTTCTTTAATCGTGGAAATCACTCCCGGACCCCAAAATAGTGAGTAATAGTCCACGAAATGTGCCAGAATCAGCCAAAAATGCGACTGTTGATGACCGACACGTAAACGCACCCTAGGGTTCATCAATCATGGAAATCACTCTGGGACCCCAAAACAGTGAGTATTAGTCCACGAAACGGGTCAGAATTGGCCAAAAACGCGAGCGTTGATGACCAACATGTAAACACAACCCGGGGTTTGTCAATCGTGGAAATCACTCCGGGTCCCTAAAATAGTGAGTAATAGTCCACAAAACGTCACAAAATTTCCCAAAAGCGCTAGTGTTGATGACCGACACGTGAACGTACCCCGAGGTTCGTTAATCGTGCAAATCAATCCGGGACCCCAAAACAGTGAGAAATAGTCCACGAAACATGCCAGAATCGGCCAAAAATGCGAGTGTGGATGACAGACACGTAAACGCACCCTGGGGTTCATCAATCGTGGAAATCACTCCGGGACCCCAAAACAGTGAGTAATAGTCCACGAAACGGGTCAGAATTGGCCAAAAACGCGACTGTTGATCACCACCATGTAAGTGCACCCCGAGGTTCGTCAATCGTGGAAATCACTCCGGGACCCGAAAACAGTGAGTAATAGTCCCCAAAACGGGCCAGAATTGGCCAAAACTGGGAGTGTTGATGACCGACATGTAAGCGCACCCCAGGGTTTGGCAATCGTGGAAATCACTCCGGGACCCCAAAACAGTAAGTAATAGTGCACGAGACGTGCCAGAATCGGCCAAAAACGCGAGTGTTGATGACCGACACGTAAGTGCACCCGGGGGTTCGTCAATCGTGGAAATCACTCCGGGACCCCAAAACAGTGAGTAATAGTCCTCGAAACGGGCCAGAATCGACCAAAAACACGAGTGTTGATGACAGACACGTAAGTGCACCCCGGGGTTCATCAATCGTGGAAATCACTCCGGAACACCAAAATAGTGAGTAGTAGTCCCCAAAACGGGCCAGAATTGGCCAAAACTGGGATTGTTGATGACCGACATGTAAGCGCACCCCAGGGTTTGGCAATCGTGGAAATCACTCCGGGACCCCAAAACAGTAAGTAATATTGCACGAGACGTGCCAGAATCGGCCAAAAACGCGAGTGTTGATGACCGACACGTAAGTGCACCCGGGGGTTCGTCAATCGTGGAAATCACTCCGGGACCCCAAAACAATGAGTAATAGTCCTCGAAACGGGCCAAAATCGACCAAAAACACGAGTGTTGATGACAGACACGTAAGTGCACCCCGGGGTTCATCAATCGTGGAAATCACTCCGGGACACCAAAATAGTGAGTAGTAGTCCCCAAAACGGGCCAGAATTGGCCAAAACTGGGAGTGTTGCTGACCGACATGTAAGCGCACCCTAGGGTTTGGGAATCGTGGAAATCACTCCGGGACCCCAAAACAGTAAGTAATAGTGCGCGAGACGTGCCAGAATCGGCTAAAACGCGAGTGTTGATGACCGACACGTAAGTGCACCCCGGGGTTCGTCAATCGTGGAAATCACTCCGGGACCCCAAAACAGTGAGTAATGGTCCACGAAACATGCCAGAATCGGCCAAAAACACGAGTGTTGATGACCGACACGTAAACGCACCCCGGGGTTCATCAATCGTGGAAATCACTCTGGGACCCCAAAACAGTGAGTAATAGTCCACGAAATGGATCAGAATTGGCCAAAAACGCGAGTGTTAATGACCGACACGTAAGTGCACCACGTGGTTCGTCAATCGTGGAAATCACTTCGCGACCGCAAAACAGTGGGTAATAGTCCACGAAAGAGATCAGAATCGGCCAAAAACGCGTGTGTTGATGACCGACACGTAAGCGCACCCGGGGTTTGCCAATCGTGGAAATCGCTCCGGCACCCCAACACAGTGGGTAATAGTGCACGAAACGTGCCAGAATCGGCCCAAAATGCGAGTGTTGATGACCGACACGTATACGCACCCCGGGATTCATCAATCGAGGAAATCACTCCGGGACCGCAAAACAGTGAGTAATAGTCCACGAAACGGGTCAGAATTGGCCAAAAATGCGAGCATTGATGACCGACATGTAAACGCACCCCGGGGTTTGTCAATCGTGGAAATCACTCCGGGACCCCAAAACAGTGAGTAATAGTCCACGAAACGTCACAAAATTGCCCAAAAACGCTAGTGCTGATGACCGACACGTGAACGCACCCCGGGGTTCTTTAATCGTGGAAATCACTCAGGGACCCCAATATAGTGAGTAATAGTCCACGAAACGTGCCAGAATCAGCCAAAAATGCGACTGTTGATGACCGACACGTAAACGCACCCTAGGGTTCATCAATCATGGAAATCACTCCGGGACCCCAAAACAGTGAGTATTAGTCCACGAAACGGGTCAGAATTGGCCAAAAACGCGAGCGTTGATGACCAACATGTAAACACAACCCGGGGTTTGTTAATCGTGGAAATCACTCCGGGTCCCTAAAATAGTGAGTAATAGTCCACAAAACGTCACAAAATTTCCCAAAAGCGCTAGTGTTGATGACCGACACGTGAACGTACCCTGAGGTTCGTTAATCGTGCAAATCAATCCGGGACCCCAAAACAGTGAGAAATAGTCCACGAAACATGCCAGAATCGGCCAAAAATGCGAGTGTGGATGACAGACACGTAAACGCACCCTGGGGCTCATCAATCGTGGAAATCACTCCGGGACCCCAAAACAGTGAGTAATAGTCCACGAAACGGGTCAGAATTGGCCAAAAGCGCGACTGTTGATGACCAACATGTAAACGCACCCCGGGGTTCGTCAATCGTGGAAATCACTCCGGGAACCGAAAACAGTGAGTAATAGTCCCCAAAACGGGCCAGAATTGGCCAAAACTGGGAGTGTTGATGACCGACATGTAAGCGCACCCCAGGGTTTGGCAATCGTGGAAATCACTCCGGGACCCCAAAACAGTAAGTAATATTGCACGAGACGTGCCAGAATCGGCCAAAAACGCGAGTGTTGATGACCGACACGTAAGTGCACCCGGGGGTTCGTCAATCGTGGAAATCACTCCGGGACCCCAAAACAGTGAGTAATAGTCCTCGAAACGGGCCAGAATCGACCAAAAACACGAGTGTTGATGACAGACACGTAAGTGCACCCCGGGGTTCATCAATCGTGGAAATCACTCTGGGACACCAAAATAGTGAGTAGTAGTCCCCAAAACGGGCCAGAATTGGCCAAAACTGGGAGTGTTGATGACCGACATGTAAGCGCACCCTAGGGTTTGGGAATCGTGGAAATCACTCCGGGACCCCAAAACAGTAAGTAATAGTGCGCGAGACGTGCCAGAATCGGCTAAAACGCGAGTGTTGATGACCGACACGTAAGTGCACCCCGGGGTTCGTCAATCGTGGAAATCACTCCGGGACCCCAAAACAGTGAGTAATGGTCCACGAAACATGCCAGAATCGGCCAAAAACGCGAGTGTTGATGACCGACACGTAAACGCACCCCGGGGTTCATCAATCGTGGAAATCACTCTGGGACCCCAAAACAGTAAGTAATAGTCCACGAAATGGGTCAGAATTGGCCAAAAACGCGAGTGTTAATGACCGACACGTAAGTGCACCACGTGGTTCGTCAATCGTGGAAATCACTTCGCGACCGCAAAACAGTGGGTAATAGTCCACGAAAGAGATCAGAATCGGCCAAAAACGCGTGTGTTGATGACCGACACGTAAGCGCACCCGGGGTTTGCCAATCGTGGAAATCGCTCCGGCACCCCAACACAGTGGGTAATAGTGCACGAAACGTGCCAGAATCGGCCCAAAATGCGAGTGTTGATGACCGACACGTATACGCACCCCGGGATTCATCAATCGAGGAAATCACTCCGGGACCGCAAAACAGTGAGTAATAGTCCACGAAACGGGTCAGAATTGGCCAAAAATGCGAGCATTGATGACCGACATGTAAACGCACCCCGGGGTTTGTCAATCGTGGAAATCACTCCGGGACCCCAAAACAGTGAGTAATAGTCCACGAAACGTCACAAAATTGCCCAAAAATGCTAGTGCTGATGACCGACACGTGAACGCAGCCCGGGGTTCTTTAATCGTGGAAATCACTCCGGGACCCCAAAATAGTGAGTAATAGTCCACGAAACGTGCCAGAATCAGCCAAAATGCGACTGTTGATGACCGACACGTAAACGCACCCTAGGGTTCATCAATCATGGAAATCACTCCGGGACCCCAAAACAGTGAGTATTAGTCCACGAAACGGGTCAGAATTGGCCAAAAACGCGAGCGTTGATGACCAACATGTAAACACAACCCGGGGTTTGTCAATCGTGGAAATCACTCCGGGTCCCTAAAATAGTGAGTAATAGTCCACAAAACGTCACAAAATTTCCCAAAAGCGCTAGTGTTGATGACCGACACGTGAACGTACCCTGAGGTTCGTTAATCGTGCAAATCAATCCGGGACCCCAAAACAGTGAGAAATAGTCCACGAAACATGCCAGAATCGGCCAAAAATGCGAGTGTGGATGACAGACACGTAAACGCACCCTGGGGTTCATCAATCGTGGAAATCACTCCGGGACCCCAAAACAGTGAGTAATAGTCCACGAAACGGGTCAGAATTGGCCAAAAGCGCGACTGTTGATGACCAACATGTAAACGCACCCCGGGGTTCGTCAATCGTGGAAATCACTCCGGGACCCGAAAACAGTGAGTAATAGTCCCCAAAACGGGTCAGAATTGGCCAAAACTGGGAGTGTTGATGACCGACATGTAAGCGCACCCCAGGGTTTGGCAATCGTGGAAATCACTCCGGGACCCCAAAACAGTAAGTAATAGTGCACGAGACGTGCCAGAATCGGCCAAAAACGCGAGTGTTGATGACCGACACGTAAGTGCACCCGGGGGTTCGTCAATCGTGGAAATCACTCCGGGACCCCAAAACAGTGAGTAATAGTCCTCGAAACGGGCCAGAATCGACCAAAAACAAGAGTGTTGATGACAGACACGTAAGTGCACCCCGGGGTTCATCAATCGTGGAAATCACTCCGGGACACCAAAATAGTGAGTAGTAGTCCCCAAAACGGGCCAGAATTGGCCAAAACTGGGAGTGTTGATGACCGACATGTAAGCGCACCCCAGGGTTTGGGAATCGTGGAAATCACTCCGGGACCCCAAAACAGTAAGTAATAGTGCACGAGACGTGCCAGAATCGGCTAAAACGCGTGTGTTGATGACCGACACGTAAGGGCACCCCGGGGTTCGTCAATCGTGGAAATCACTCCGGGACCCCAAAACAGTGAGTAATGGTCCACGAAACATGCCAGAATCGGCCAAAAACGCGAGTGTTGATGACCGACACGTAAACGCACCCCGGGGTTCATCAATCGTAGAAATCACTCTGGGACCCCAAAACAACGAGTAATAGTCCATGAAATGGGTCAGAATTGGCCAAAAACGCGAGTGTTTATGACCGACACGTAAGTGCACCACGTGGTTCGTCAATCGTGGAAATCACCTCGGGACCGCAAAACAGTGGGTAATAGTCCACGAAAGAGATCAGAATCGGCCAAAAACGCGTGTGTTAATGGGTTTGTCAATCATGGAAATCACTCCGGCACCCCAACACAGTGGGTAATAGTGCACGAAACGTGCCAGAATCGGCCCAAAATGCGAGTGTTGATGACCGACACGTATACGCACCCCGGGATTCATCAATCGAGGAAATCACTCCGGGACCGCAAAACAGTGAGTAATAGTCCACGAAACAGGTCAGAATTGGCCAAAAATGCGAGCATTGATGACCGACATGTAAATGCACCCCGGGGTTTATCAATCGTGGAAATCACTCCGGGACCCCAAAACAGTGAGTAATAGTCCACGAAACGTGACAAAATTGCCCAAAAACGCTAGTGCTGATGACCGACACGTGAACGCACCCCGGGGTTCTTTAATCGTGGAAATCACTCCGGGACCCCAAAATAGTGAGTAATAGTGCACGAAACGTGCCAGAATCAGCCAAAAATGCGACTGTTGATGACCGACACGTAAACGCACCCTAGGGTTCATCAATCATGGAAATCACTCCGGGACCCCAAAACAGTGAGTATTAGTCCACGAAACGGGTCAGAATTGGCCAAAAACGCGAGCGTTGATGACCAACATGTAAACACAACCCGGGGTTTGTCAATCGTGGAAATCACTCCGGGTCCCTAAAATAGTGAGTAATAGTCCACAAAACGTCACAAAATTTCCCAAAAGCGCTAGTGTTGATGACCGACACGTGAACGTACCCTGAGGTTCGTTAATCGTGCAAATCAATCCGGGACCCCAAAATAGTGAGAAATAGTCCACGAAACATGCCAGAATCGGCCAAAAATGCGAGTGTGGATGACAGACACGTAAACGCACCCTGGGGTTCATCAATCGTGGAAATCACTCCGGGACCCCAAAACAGTGAGTAATAGTCCACGAAACGGGTCAGAATTGGCCAAAAACGCGACTGTTGATGACCAACATGTAAACGCACCCCGGGGTTCGTCAATCGTGGAAATCACTCTGGGACCCGAAAACAGTGAGTAATAGTCCCCAAAACGGGTCAGAATTGGCCAAAACTGGGAGTGTTGATGACCGACATGTAAGCGCACCCCAGGGTTTGGCAATCGTGGAAATCACTCCGGGACCCCAAAGCAGTAAGTAATAGTGCACGAGACGTGCCAGAATCGGCCAAAAACGCGAGTGTTGATGACCGACACGTAAGTGCACCCGGGGGTTCGTCAATCGTGGAAATCACTCCGGGACCCCAAAACAGTGAGTAATAGTCCTCGAAACGGGCCAGAATCGACCAAAAACAAGAGTGTTGATGACAGACACGTAAGTGCACCCCGGGGTTCATCAATCGTGGAAATCACTCCGGGACACCAAAATAGTGAGTAGTAGTCCCCAAAACGGGCCAGAATTGGCCAAAACTGGGAGTGTTGATGACCGACATGTAAGCGCACCCCAGGGTTTGGGAATCGTGGAAATCACTCCGGGACCCCAAAACAGTAAGTAATAGTGCACGAGACGTGCCAGAATCGGCTAAAACGCGTGTGTTGATGACCGACACGTAAGGGCACCCCGGGGTTCGTCAATCGTGGAAATCACTCCGGGACCCCAAAACAGTGAGTAATGGTCCACGAAACATGCCAGAATCGGCCAAAAACGCGAGTGTTGATGACCGACACGTAAACGCACCCCGGGGTTCATCAATCGTAGAAATCACTCTGGGACCCCAAAACAACGAGTAATAGTCCATGAAATGGGTCAGAATTGTCCAAAAACGCGAGTGTTTATGACCGACACGTAAGTGCACCACGTGGTTCGTCAATCGTGGAAATCACCTCGGGACCGCAAAACAGTGGGTAATAGTCCACGAAAGAGATCAGAATCGGCCAAAAACGCGTGTGTTAATGGGTTTGTCAATCATGGAAATCACTCCGGCACCCCAACACAGTGGGTAATAGTGCACGAAACGTGCCAGAATCGGCCCAAAATGCGAGTGTTGATGACCGACACGTATACGCACCCCGGGATTCATCAATCGAGGAAATCACTCCGGGACCGCAAAACAGTGAGTAATAGTCCACGAAACGGGTCAGAATTGGCCAAAAATGCGAGCATTGATGACCGACATGTAAATGCACCCCGGGGTTTATCAATCGTGGAAATCACTCCGGGACCCCAAAACAGTGAGTAATAGTCCACGAAACGTCACAAAATTGCCCAAAAACGCTAGTGCTGATGACCGACACGTGAACGCACCCCGGGGTTCTTTAATCGTGGAAATCACTTCGGGACCCCAAAATAGTGAGTAATAGTCCACGAAACGTGCCAGAATCAGCCAAAAATGTGACTGTTGATGACCGACACGTAAACGCACCCTAGGGTTCATCAATCATGGAAATCACTCCGGGACCCCAAAACAGTGAGTATTAGTCCACGAAACGGGTCAGAATTGGCCAAAAACGCAAGCGTTGATGACCAACATGTAAACACAACCCGGGGTTTGTCAATCGTGGAAATCACTCCGGGTCCCTAAAATAGTGAGTAATAGTCCACAAAACGTCACAAAATTGCCCAAAAGCGCTAGTGTTGATGACCGACACGTGAACGTACCCCGAGGTTCGATAATCGTGCAAATAATTCTGGGACCCCAAAACAGTGAGAAATAGTCCACGAAACTGTTGGGGAACGTCGCCTGGGAAACAAAAAATTTCCTACGCACACGCAAACCTATCCATGGTGATGAGCATCTACGCGAGGGAGAGTGGATCTACGTACCCTTGTAGATCGCTAAGAGGGAAGCGTTAAGAAACGCGGTTGGTGTAGTCGAACTTCTTCGCGATCCAAATCGCCGAGCGTCCCGCGATCCAATCACGAACCGTCCCGCGAACACATCATGATCCGTCCCGTGAACTCATCATGATCCGTCTCACGATCTTGATCACGATCTGTCCCGCGAACTCATCACGATCCGTTCCGTGATCACATCACGAACCGTCTCGCGATCTCGATCACTGTCCTTCCGATCTAGCGCCGAACGGACGGCACCTCCGCGTTCAGCACACGTGCAGCTTGATGACGATCTCCACCGTCTCGATCCAGCGAGAGGAGGTGGAGAGGAGAGAGAGTTCACCGGCAGCGTGACGACGCTCCGGTGATGGTGGTGGAGCAATTCCGGCAGGGCTTCGCCTAAGTACTGCGGAACTACGATCTAGAGGAGAAACTATGCACCGGTGGAACGGGTAGCACGTGGCCGGAAATTCTGTCCAAAAACCACCCAATCCACTAGTATATATAGGAGGAGAGGAGAGGAGAGGCAGACAAGGCCTTTGGGTCGGCCGAAATAGGAGGTGGGAGCAATCCTACTTCACCTCCAATCCTAGTTGGAGTAGGATTGCCTCCTATTGGCTGATTTTCCACTTTTTGCTTTAGGACTTTCTCTCCTGCGCCATGGGCCTTTTTGGCTGTTTTCCCAGCCCACTAAGGGCTGGTTATTATTCTCCCACAGCCCATGGACCTCTTGGGGTCGATGTACCCCTCCCGAAGGTCTCCCGGTACACTACCGGCACTCCTGGTACACTACCGGCACTCCCGGTACACTACCGATGAGCCCGAAACTTTTCCGGAAACCAAACTGGGACTTCCTATATATGAATCTTTACCTCCGGACCATTCCGGAGCTCCGCGTGACGTCTGGGATCTCATCCGGGACTCCGAACAACCTTCGGTCACCACCATACATAACTCTACACTACCGAAACGTCACCGAACCTTAAGTGTGCAGACCCTGCGGGTTCGAGAACTATGTAGACATGACCGAGACACCTCTACGGTCAATAACCAATGGCGGGACCTGGACGTCCACATTGGTTCCTACATATTCTACGAAGATCTTTATCGGTCGAACCTCTATGTCAAGGATTCAGTTAATCCCGTATAACGTCCCCTTTGTTCTTCGGTATGTTACTTGCCCGAGATTCGATCGTCGGTATCTCCATACCTAGTTCAACCTCGTTACTGGCAAGTCTCTTTACTCGTTCCGTAATACAAGATCCCGTGACTACACTTAGCCACATTGCTTGCAAGGCTTGTTGTGATGTTGTATTACCGAGTGGGCCCTGAGATACCTCTCCGTCACACGGAGTAACAAATCCCAGTCTCGATCCATGCCAACTCAACAAACACCATCGGAGATACCTGTAGAGCACCTTTATAGTCACCCAGTTACGTTGCGACGTTTGATACACACAAGGCACTCCTCCGATATCCGTGAGTTGCATGATCTCATGGTCATAGGAACATATACTTGACATGCAGAAAACAGTAGCAATAAACTGACACGATCATATGCTATGTTTGTAGTTTGGGTCTTATCCATCACATCATTCTCCTAATGATGTGATCCCGTTATCAAATGACATCTCATGTCCATGGCTAGGAAACCTTAACCATCCTTTGATCAACGAGCTAGTCCATTAGAGGCATACTAGGGACATGGTTTTGTCTATGTATCCACACATGCATTTAAGTCTCCGATCAATACAATTATAGCATGGATAATAAACGATTATCATGAACAAGGAAATATGATAATAACTAATTTATTATTGCCTCTAGGGCATATTTCCAACAGTCTCCCACTTGCACTAGAGTCAATAATCTAGTTCACATCACCATGTGATTCGCATTGTTATGAATCTAACACCCAATGAGTTTTGGGGCTCGATCATGCTTTGCATGTGAGAGAGGTCTTATAGTCAACGGGTCTGCGATATTCAGATCCGTGTGTACTTTGCAAATCTCTATGTCAAACCGTAAACACTGCTACCACACTCCACTTGGTACTATTTCCAAATGGCTGCTCCACTATACATATCCAGATTGCTACCACTAGTCATCTGGATAGGTGTTAAAGCTTGCATCGACGTAACTCTTTACGACGAACTCTTTATCACCTCCATAATCAAGAAACATTTCCTTAGTCCTCTGGTTACTAAGGATAATTCCGACCGCTGTCCAGTGATCCACTCCTGGACCACTCTTGTACCCCTTGACAGACTCATGGCAAGGCACACATAGGTGCGGTACACAACATGGCATAATATAGAGCCTATGGCTAATGCATAGGGGACGACATTCGTCCTTTCTCTTTCTTCTGCCGTTGTCGAGCTTTGAGTCTCACTCAACTTCACACCTTACAAATCAGACGAGAACTATTTCTCTGGCTGATCCATTTTGAACTCTTTCAAAATCTTGTCAAGGTATGCACTCATTGAAAGTCTCATCAAGCATCTTGATCTATCTCTATAGATTTTGATGCTCAACAATTAGGTAGCTTTATCTAGGTCTTCCTTTGAAAAACACTTTTCAAACAACCTTTTATGCCTTCCAGAAATTCTACATTATTTCCGATCAACAATATGTCAACCACATATACTTATCAGAAACTCTATAGTGCTCCCACTCACTTTATTGCAAATACAAGTTTCTCGTAAACTTTGTATAAACTACAAAAACTTTGATCACCTCATCAAAGTGTATATTCCAACTCCGAGATGCTTGCTTCAGTCCATAGAAGGATCACTGAAGCTTGCTCATCTTTTAGCATCCTTAGGACTGACAAAACCTTCTGGTTGTATCACATACAACCTTTCCTTAAGTAAACCATTAAGGAAACGATGTTTTGACATCCATCTGCTAGATTTCATAATTGAAAATGCAGCAACTGCTAACATAATTCCAACAAACTTTTAGCATCGCTACGAGTGAGAAAGCCTCATCGCAGTCAACTCCTTGAACTTGTCACAAACAACTTTGCAACAAGTCGAGCTTTACAAATGGTGACATTCACCATCAATGTCTGTCTTCATTCTAAAGGTCCATTTGTACTCAACGACCTGCCGTCTAACGAGCAAGTCTACCAAAGTCTATACTTGGTTTTCATACATGGATCCTATCTCGGATTTCATGGCCTCTAACCATTCGTCGGAATCCGGGCCCATCATCGCTTCTCCATAGCTCGTAGGTTCATCGTTGTCCAACAACATGATCTCCAAGACAGAGTTGTCGTACCACTTAGGAGCAGTACACATCCTTGTCGACCCACGAAGTTCGATAGTAACTTGATCCTGAAGCTTCATGATCATCATCATTAACTTCCTCTTCAACTAACGTAGGCTTCACAGAAACATCTTTCTGCGCTGCGCTACTCTTTGGTTGAACAAAGGTTTAACAACCTCATCAAGTTCTATCTTCCTCCCACTCAATTCTTTCGAGAGAAACATTTCCTCGAGAAAGGATCCGTTTAAGCAACAAACACTTTGCACTAGGATCTGAGATTGAAGGTTCACCCAACTGATCTTAGGGTATTCTATGAAGATGCATTTGTCCGCCTTGGGTTCGACCTCATTAGGTGAAAACATTTTCCACACAAGTGTCACAGCCACAAATATTTAGAAATGACAGCTTAGGTTTCTATCAAACCATAATTCACACGGTGTCATCTCAACGGATTTAGATGATGCACTATTTAAAGTGAATGTAGTTGTCTCTAATGCATAACCCCAAAAATTATAGTAGTAAAACGATAAGAGACATCATAGTATGCACTATATCAATAGAGCATGACTATGATATTCGGACACACCATCACACCATGGTGTTCCAGGTAGCGTTAGTTGTGAAACAAATTTCACATTGTCTTAAGTTGTATGCCAAACTCGTAACTCAGATATTCACCTCCACGATCATATCGTGGTCATTTTTATCTTCTTGTCACGATGATCTTTAAACTTCACTCTGAATTTGCTTGAACCTTTCAAACGATTCAGACTTGTGTTTCATTAAGTAAATATACACTATATCTACTGAAATCATCAGTGAAGGTAAGAAAATAACGATATCCACTGCACGCTACAAGACTCACTAGATTGCATACATCAACATGTATCATTTCCAATGAATCACTTGCCCGCTCCATCCAACGGGGTCCTTTAGTCATCTTGCCCAAGAGGCATGGTTCGCATGTCTCAACCGATTCGAAATTGAATGAGTCCAAATCTCCATCAGCATGGAGTTTCTACATGCGCTTTATACCAATATGACATTTAGTGGCAGTGCCACAAGTATGTGGTACTATCATTATTAACTTTGTATCTTTTGACATCAATGTTATGAACATGTGTACTACTACGATCAAGATTTCAACAAACCATTCTCACTGGGTGCATGACCATTGAAGGTATTATTCATGTAAACAGAATAACCATTATTCTCTAACTTAAATGAATAACCGTATTGCAATAAACATGATCTAATCATGTTCATGCTCAACGCAAAACACCAAATAACATTTATTTAGGTTCGTCACTTATCCTGAAGGTAGAGAGAGCGTGCGATGTTGATCACATCAACCTTGGAAACATTTCCAACACACATCGTCACCTCACCCTTAGCTAGTTCTCCGTTTATTCCGTAGCTTTTATTTCGAGTTACTAACATTTAGCAACCGAACCGGTATCCAATACCCAGGTGCTACTAGGAGTACTAGCGAGGTACACATCAATAACTCGTATATCAAATATACTTCTGTCGATGTTGCCAGCCTTCTTATCTACCAAGTATCTAGGGTTGTTCCACTTCAGCGACCTCTCACCTCATAATAGGAGCACTTAGTCTCGGGTTTGAGTTCAACTTTGGGTTGCTTCACTTGAGCAGCAACTGACTTGCTATCCAGGAAGTTTCCCTCCGTGCTCTTGCCCTTTTCGAAACTAGTGGTTTGATTAACCATCAACACTTGACGCTCCTTCTTGATTTCTACCTTCGCGGTGTCAAACATCGCGAATAGCTCAGGGCTCAATACTTCTATCCCTGGTGTATTATAGTTCATCACTAAGTTCTAGTAGCTTTAGTGACAGTGACTTGGAGAACTATATCAATCACTATATTATCTGGAAGATCAACTCCCACTTGATTCAAGGGATTGTAGTACCCAGACAATCTGAGTACATGCTCAACGATTGAGCTATTCTCCTTCATCTTACAGGCAAAGAATCTTGTTGGAGATCTCATATCTCGCAACACAGGCACGAGCCTGAGATCACAATCTCTGCTCCTAGAACATCTCATATGTTCCGTGACGTTCAAAACGTTTCGGAGCCTCAATTCTAAGCCGTAATGCATGACGCACTAAACTATCAAGTAGTCATCGAAACGTGCATGTCAGATGTTCACAACATCTACAGACGACGCTAGATGGGGTGGCGCACCGAGCGGTGCATTAAGGACATAAGCCTTCTGTGCAGCAATGAGGACAATCCTCAGATCACGGACCCAGTCCGCAATTTTGCTACCAACATCTTTCAATTCTATTTCTCTAGGAACATATAAAAATACAAGGGAGCCACAACGCGAGCTAGTAATCTACAACATAATTTGCAAAGACACTTTGACTATGTTCATGATAATGAGTTCAATTAATCATATTACTTAAGAACTCCCACTCAAATTGACATCCCTCCGATCATTCGAGTGATACATGATCCAAATTCACCAACTCAAGTCCGATCATCACGTGAGTTGAGGTGGCTGCAATGGTGAACATCATTATGTTGATCATATCTACTATATGACTCATGTTCGACCTTTCGGTCTCTCGTGTTCCGAGGCCATGTCTGTACATGCTAGGCTCGTCAAGTTTAACCCGAGTGTTCTGCATGTGCAACACTGGCTTGCACCCGTTGTATGTGAACGTAGAGTCTATCACACCCGATCATCACGTGGTGTCTCAACACGACGAACTTTCGCAACGGTGCACACTCGGGGAGAACACAATTTAGCTTGAAATTAAGTGAGGGATCACCTTATAATGCTACCGTCGTCCTAAGCAAAATAAGGTGCATAAAAAGGATTAACATCACATTCAAATCATAAGTGACATGATATGGCCATGAACTTGTGCTTTTGATCTCCATCAAGAAAGCACCGGCATGATCTCCATCGTCACCGGCATGACACCATGATCTCCATCATCTTGATCTCCATCAATGTGTTGCCATCGGGGTTGTCACGCCCTGCATGCTTCTACTACTATTGCTACCGTTTAGCAATAAAGTAAAGCATTACATAGCGCTTAATGATTGACACGCAGGTCATACAACAATTAAAGACAACCCTATGGCTCCTGCCGGTTGCCGTACTCAACGACATGCAAGTGGTGAAATTCTATACATCACATGATCATCTCATACATCACATATATCTCATCATGTAAGTGGCCATATCACATCACAACATACCCTGCAAAAACAAGTTAGACGTCCTCTAATTGTTGTTGCATGTTTTACGTGGCTGCTACGGGTATCTAGCAAGAACGATTCTCACCTACGCATAAACCACAACGGTGATACATAGATTGCTTTTCAACCTTCTCAAGGACCGCCTTTGTCGGATCCGATCCAACTAAAGTGAGAGAAACTGTCACCCGCAAGCCATCTAAGCAACAAGTTGCGTCGAGGGAACCGGTCTCTCGTAAGCGTACGAGTAATGTTGGTCCGGGCCGCTTCATCTCACAATCCCGCTGAACCAAAATATGACCAAGGGAGGAAGCAATCTAAGCATCAACGCCCACAAACCTTTTGTCTTCTACTCGAGATCTCATCGAACCATCAACCTAGCTCATGATGCCACTGTTGGGGAACGTCGCATGGGAAACAAAAAATTTCCTACGCACACGCAAACCTATCCATGGTGATGAGCATCTACGAGAGGGAGAGTGGATCTACGTACCCTTGTAGATCGCTAAGCGGGAAGCGTTAAGAAACGCGGTTGGTGTAGTCGAACTTCTTCGCGATCCAAATCGCCGAGCGTCCCGCGATCCAATCACGAACCGTCCCGCGAACACATCATGATCCGTCCCGTGAACTCATCATGATCCGTCTCACGATCTTGATCACGATCTGTCCAGCGAACTCATCACGATCCGTTCCGTGATCACATCACGAACCGTCTCGCGATCTCGATCACGGTCCTTCCGATCTAGCGCCGAACGGACGGCACCTCCGCGTTCAGCACACGTGCAGCTTGATGACGATCTCCACCGTCTCGATCCAGCGAGAGGAGGTGGAGAGGAGAGAGAGTTCACCGGCAGCGTGACGACGCTCCGGTGATGGTGGTGGAGCAATTCCGGCAGGGCTTCGCCTAAGCACTTCGGAACTACGATCTAGAGGAGAAACTATGCACCGGTGGAACGGGTAGCACGTGGCCGGAAATTCTGTCCAAAAACCACCCAATCCACTAGTATATATAGGAGGAGAGGAGAGGAGAGGCATCCAAGGCCTTTGGGTCGGCCGAAATAGGAGGTGGGAGCAATCCTACTTCACCACCAATCCTAGTTGGAGTAGGATTGCCTCCTATTGGCTGATTTTCCACTTTTTGCTTTAGGACTTTCTCTCCTGCGCCATGGGCCTTTTTGGCTGTTTTCCCAGCCCACTAAGGGCTGGTTATTATTCTCCCACAGCCCATGGACCTCTTGGGGTCGAAGTACCCCTCCCGAAGGTCTCCCGGTACACTACCAGCACTCCTGGTACACTACCGGCACTCCCGGTACACTACCGATGAGCCCGAAACTTTTCCGGAAACCAAACTGGGACTTCCTATATATGAATCTTTACCTCCGGACCATTCCGGAGCTCCTCGTGACGTCCAGGATCTCATCCGGGACTCCGAACAACCTTCGGTCACCACCATACATAACTCTACACTACCGAAACGTCACCGAACCTTAAGTGTGCAGACCCTGCGGGTTCGAGAACTATGTAGACATGACCGAGACACCTCTACGGTCAATAACCAATGGCGGGACCTGGACGTCCACATTGGTTCCTACATATTCTACGAAGATCTTTATCGGTCGAACCTCTATGTCAAGGATTCAGTTAATCCCGTATAACGTCCCCTTTGTTCTTCGGTATGTTACTTGCCCGAGATTCGATCGTCGGTATCTCCATACCTAGTTCAACCTCGTTACTGGCAAGTCTCTTTACTCGTTCCGTAATACAAGATCCCGTGACTAACACTTAGCCACATTGCTTGCAAGGCTTGTTGTGATGTTGTATTACCGAGTGGGCCCTGAGATACCTCTCCGTCACACGGAGTAACAAATCCCAGTCTTGATCCATGCCAACTCAACAGACACCCTCGGAGATACCTGTAGAGCACGTTTATAGTCACCCAGTTACGTTGCAACGTTTGATACACACAAGGCACTCCTCCAATGTCCATGAGTTGTATGATCTCATGGTCATAGGAACATATACTTGACATGAAGAAAACAATAGCAATAAACTGACACGATCATATACTATGTTTGTAGTTTGGGTCTTATCCATCACATCATTCTCCTAATGATGTGATCCCGTTATCAAATGACATCTCATGTCCATGGCTAGGAAACCTTAACCATCCTTTGATCAACGAGCTAGTCCATTAGAGGCATACTAGGGACATGGTTTTGTCTATGTATCCACACATGCATTTAAGTCTCCGATCAATACAATTATAGCATGGATAATAAACGATTATCATGAACAAGGAAATATGATAATAACTAATTTATTATTGCCTCTAGGGCATATTTCCAACAGTCTCCCACTTGCACTAGAGTCAATAATCTAGTTCACATCACCATGTGATTCGCATTGTTATGAATCTAACACCCAATGAGTTTTGGGGCTCGATCATGCTTTGCATGTGAGAGAGGTCTTATAGTCAACGGGTCTGCGATATTCAGATCCGTGTGTACTTTACAAATCTCTATGTCAAACCGTAAACACTGCTACCACACTCCACTTGGAAATCACTCCGGGACACCAAAATAGTGAGTAGTAGTCCCCAAAACGGGCCAGAATTGGCCAAAACTGGGAGTGTTGATGACCGACATGTAAGCGCACCCCAGGGTTTGGGAATCGTGGAAATCACTCCGGGACCCCAAAATAGTAAGTAATAGTGCACGAGACGTGCCAGAATCGGCTAAAACGCGTGTGTTGATGACCGACACGTAAGGGCACCCCGGGGTTCGTCAATCGTGGAAATCACTCCGGGACCCCAAAACAGTGAGTAATGGTCCACGAAACATGCCAGAATCGGCCAAAAATGCGAGTGTTGATGACCGACACGTAAACTCACCCCTGGGTTCATCAATCGTAGAAATCACTCTGGGACCCCAAAACAGCGAGTAATACTCCACGAAATGGGTCAGAATTGGCCAAAAACGCGAGTGTTTATGACCGACACGTAAGTGCACCACGTGGTTCGTCAATCGTGGAAATCACTTCGGGACCGCAAAACAGTGGGTAATAGTCCACGAAAGATATCAGAATCGGCCAAAAACGCGTGTGTTAATGACCGACACGTAAGCGCACCCGGGGTTTGTCAATCGTGGAAATCACTCCGGCACCCCAAAACAGTGAGTAATAGTGCACGAAACGTGCCAGAATTGGCCCAAAATGCGAGTGTTGATGACCGACACGTATACGCACCCCGGGATTCATCAATCGAGGAAATCACTCCGGGACCGCAAAACAGTGAGTAATAGTCCACGAAACGGGTCAGAATTGGCCAAAAATGCGAGCATTGATGACCGACATGTAAACGCACCCCGGGGTTTGTCAATCGTGGAAATCACTCCGGGACCCCAAAACAGTGAGTAATAGTCCACGAAACGTCACAAAATTGCCCAAAAACGCAAGTGCTGATGACCGACACGTGAACGCACCCCGGGGTTCGTTAATCGTGGAAATCACTCCGGGACCCCAAAATAGTGAGTAATAGTCCACGAAACGTGCCAGAATCAGCCAAAAATGCGAGTGTTGATGACCGACACGTAAACGCACCCTAGGGTTCATCAATCGTGGAAATCACTCTGGGACCCCAAAACAGTGAGTAATAGTCCACGCAACGGGTCAGAATTGGCCAAAAACGCGACTGTTGATGACCGACATGTAAACGCTCCCCGGGGTTCGTCAATCGTGGAAATCACTCCGGGACCCGAAAAGAGTGAGTAAAAGTCCACGAAACGTCACAGGATCGCCCAAAAACAAGATTGTTGATGACCGACACATAAGTGCACCCCTAGAAAAAATATGGCTCCATTTTATTGATGTGAAAAAAAGTAAATAAAGACTTTCCCTACCGACCTAACCGAACCACCACCTTTGAATATAGTGTGCTTCTTGCTATGCATGAAATGACACCAAAATTTTTGAGCATGTGGGCATGCTCACGGCTTGCCTTCATACATAATTTGAGGATTTCAGACACCGAACGTGATTGCATCACGTTCGACTAGTGTTTTAGGATTTTCACTGTAAAAACCATAGAAAATCCATAAAATGTCAAAACTCAATAAAATTTATAATGGATGCATGCTTGGCATGGTGATGCTAGTGCGTGGAATTTTTTTCAGGTTATTGATGTGAAAGAAAGTGCAATCGTAGTTGCCTCACTCGCCTACCCGAAGCACCACCGTTGAACATGGTTTGCTTTTTTTCATGCATGAAATAACACCAATTTTTGCCAGCATGTGGGCATGCTCATTTCAGGCCTCCGTGAAAAATTTGATGAAATTCGGATACCGATCGATCACACCTTGAGTCACGTTTGGCTAGTGTATTTATCATGGAACCCTGGCATGGTGATGCTTGTGTGGAAAAAAACTGGGTCCATTTTATTGATGTGAAGAAGAAGTGCATCCTGATTTGCCCTACTGGTCTACCCGAACCACCACATTTGAACATGGTGCACATCTTACCTTGCATGAATGACACCAAATTTTTTCAGCATGTGCCATGCTCATGGAAAAGCTTCATGCCAAATTTGAAGGAATTCGGGTACTAAATGCACGTTGCGTCATGTTAGGCTAGTGTTTTAAGATGTTTTTACCCGAAATCCCTGGAAAATGCATAAAATGTCATAACTTAATGAAATTTATCATGGATACTTTGCATGGTGATGCTACTGAGTGGAAAAAATTTGGAGCCATTTTATTTATGTGAAAAATAGTGCATCTAGACTTGCCCAGCTGGCCTACCCGAGCCACCACCTTTGAACATGGTGTGCTTATTGCCATGCGTGAGATGATACCAAATTTTTCCAGGATGTGGGCATGCCCATGGCAGGACCTCATGCAAAATTTGAAGGAATTCAGACACCGAACGCACGTTGCTTCACATTTGGCTAGTGCTTTAGAATTTTTTTCATCGAGAAAAGGATAGAAAATGCATAGAATGTTATAAATCAAAAAATATATCATGGATGGTTGGAATAGTGAAGCTAGTGTCACTAGAAGAAAAGAGGGCTTTGATCCTGGCCAAATCAGAGCATTAGTCCCAGTCGTGTAGCATTAGTCCCAGTTCGAGAGGCTAGGACGCCGGCCGGGCCTCGGCAGGCATCAGTCCCGGTTCGGCTGGAACCTTTAGTCCCGGTTCCAGCCACCAACAGGGACTAAAGGGGTTGCCTCCTTTTAGTCCCGGTTGGTTTCTGGAACCAGGACTGCAGGTTAGGACATTAGTCCCGGTTTTACACAAAAACCGGGACTAAACTAGTAGCCTATATATATGCTTGCTCCCCCATCTCCTCTGTTTATTGGTCGTGGAACGGTGGAGGTGTGGGCTACTTTGTTTTTTGCCTATCTATGCAACTGAGGTGTTCGATGAAATTCCGGACGCACAATGAAGCTTCCTCCTATGTTCTTCCTCCAAGATCGACTTCCAAGCTTCATTTTCCCCTAGATTTGTCTAGGTTTGGTGGTGCACCAACTACCCAAGTGTTTTAAAAATGTTAGCAACTTCTTCCTTTCATCTCTCACTACTAGTTTAGCTCATTTCAAATGCTCTCGAAGTAGTGTGGTTTGTTGGTTTTAGTGCAGGAGTGTAAGCATGAGTTTATTTGATTTAGATGCACAATTTGATCTCAAATTAACTTCTTAGTTTGTACATGTGTATGGTGTCATCCCGTCCCCGTCCTCACCGCAGTCGATCGCCCATGCCGATCTCATCGTGGGGACCACCGTGGTGAGCCTCTTGTTCTTATATATTTTTTAAAATAAAAACTTCTTACTTGTATGATTTAGATAGCTACTTGTATAGTTTTCTTACTTATATTATATTTTGTTATTATATAGTGCCATGGTTTTGGTATCCGCCGCCGTCGGCTCTGGCCCGGTCTATGATTCGAATGTTGAATATTTTTATAACTATTTGTTTTATTTATTTTTTATGATAATTATGCCGAAAAACTCGACATAGATGTTTTTACGTAGGAGTTATGTGAACCGGAAATTCCAACCGACCCTTTTGTCTTCTTAACAGATGAGTTTTCGTCCGAAACCCTCATACTTCGAAGGAGATGGTCCAGTTCATACACGACGTGCATCAAAAAATTTCCGTAACCCACTCAACTTTTTATCACATCCTACGTGGGTTAAATTATGATACCATGCCAAGTTTCAATCTTTTTAGAGTTCATTTGTACTGCTTCTCGTGTTCAGGGTCATTCAACACAAACAATCATTAAGTGGATGAAAAATAGCAAATGGAGTTAGAAACGATTGAAATTTGAGGATGTAGTTTTGAATGGTGCAAATTGAATGCACAAAAAATCTGAAGTTGAAATAAGTTAAAAAAGAAATGCCTTTGTAACAAATGAGGTTTCGTCTAAAACCCTCATCCTTCGAAGGAGATGGTCCAATATATACACGAAGTGCATCCCTATTTTGCTATAACCCTCTCTACTTTTTAGCACATGCTATTTGGGTGAAATTATGAAACCATGCCAAGTTTCAACCTTTTAAGAGTTCATTTGTACATCTTTTCAATTTCAGGGTCATCGAGCGCAAAAAAATCATTAAATGCGTGAAAATAAGCAAATGAAGTTAGAAACGGTTGAAATTTAAGGATGTGGATTTGAATAGTGTATATTGAATGCACAAAAATTTTTGGTGTTTATATAAGTTTAAAAAAATGAAATGCCTTGGTAACACATCAGTTTTCATCCGAAACCCTCATACTTCGAAGGAGATGGTCCAATTTGTACATGAAGTGCATACAGTTTTTACCGTAACCCTCTCAAATTTTTAGCACATGCTATTTGGATGAAATGATGGTACCATGCCAAGTTTCAACTTTTCAGAGTTCATTTGTACCGCTTTTCAGTTCCAAGGTCATTGGGCGCAAACAAAACATTAAATGCAAGCAAAATAGCAAATGAATTTAGGAAGGGTTGAAATATGAGGATGCCGTTTTGAATGATGCATATTGAATGCGCAAAAATTCTAGATCTGAAATAAGTTTAAAAAATGAAATGCCTATGTAACAGATGAGTTTTCGTCCGAAACCCTCATACTTCGAAGGAGATGGTCCAGTATTTACATGAAGTGCATCCAGTTTTTGCCGTAACTCTCTCAACTTTTTACCACATGCTCAGTGGGTGAAATGATGATTTTATGCCAAGTTTCAACCTTTTCAGAGTTCATTTGTAATGCTTTACAATTTTAGGGTAATCCATTGCAAACAAATCATTAAATGCAAGAAAAATAGCAAATGAAGTTAGAAAGGGTTGAAATTTGAGGATGTGGTTTGTAATAGTGCGTATTGAATGCACAAAAAGTATTGAGTTTAAATAAGTTTAAAAATGTAATGCCTTTGTAACAGATGAGTTTTCGTTCGAAACCCTGATACTTCAAAGCAGATGGTCCAATTTTAGTATATCCAGTTTTTGTCGTAACTCTCAACTTTTTAGCATATGCTATGTGGGTGAAATTATGAATCCATGCCAAGTTTAAACCTTTTCAGTGTTGATTTGTACTTCTTTTCAATTTTAGGGTCATCTAGCGCAAACAAATCATTAAATGCATGAAAAATAGCAAATGAAGTGACAAACGGTTGAAATTTTAGGATGTGGCTTTCAATAGTGCATACTGAATGCACAAAAGTTTAGAGCTTAAATAAGTTCAAAAAAATGAAATCCCTTTGTAACAAATAAATTTTCGTCTGAAACCCTCATACTTCGAGGGAGATGGTCCACTTTGTACACGACGTGCATCAATTTTTTTCCGTAACCCTCTGAACTTGTTATCACATGCTATGTGTGTTAAATGATGATATCATGCCAAGTTTGAACCTTTTCAGAGTTCATTTGTACAACTTTTCGTGTTCAGGGTCATTCAACACAAACAAATCATTAAGTGGATGAAAAATAGCAAATGAAGTTAGAAAGGATTGAAATTTGAGGATGTAGCTTTGAATGGTGCAAATTGAATGCACAAAAATGATATGCCTTTGTAACAAATGAGATTTCGTCTGAAACCCTAATCCTGCGAACGAGATGGTCCAATTTATACATGAAATGCATCCAGTTTTTGCTGTAACCCTCTCCACTTTTTAGCACATGCTATTTGGGTGAAATTATGAAACCATGCCAAGTTTCAACCTTTTCAGAGTTCATTTGGACTGCTTTTCAATTTCAGGGTCATCCAGCGCAAACAAATCATTAAATGCATGAAAAAAAACAAATGAAATTAGAAACGATTGAAATTTGAGGATCTGGCTTTGAATAGTGTATATTGAATGCACAAAAAAGTTTGGAGTTGATATAAGTTTTAGAAAATGAAATGCCTTTGTAACACATGAGTTTTCGTCCGAAAACCCACATACTTTGAATGAGATGGTCCAATTTGTACAAGAAGTGCATCCAGTTTTTACCGTAACTCTCTAAAATTTTTAGCATATGCTATTTGGATGAAATGATGGTACCATGCCAAGTTTCTACTTTTCAGAGTTCATTTGTACAACTTTTCAATTCCAAGGTCATTGGGCGCAAACAAATCATTAAATGCAAGAAAAATAGCAAATGAATTTATAAAGGGTTGAAATTTGAGGATGCCGTTTTGAATGATGCATACTGAATGCATAAAAATCCTAGATCTAATATACGTTAAAAAATGAAATGGATATGTAACAGATGAGTTTTCGTCCGAAACCCTCATACTTCGAAGGAGATGGTCTAGTCTGTACATGAAGTGCATCGAGTTTTTGAAATTACTCTCTCAACTTTTTAGCACATGCTAAGAGGGTTAAATGATGATACCAAGAAAAGTTTCGAAGTTTAGAGTTCATTTGTACTGCTTTTCAATTTCAGGGTCATTCATCGCAAACCAATCAATAAATGCAAGAAAAATATCAAATGAAGTTAGAAACGGTTGAAATTTCAGTATGTGGATTTGAATAGTGCATATTGACTACACAAAAAGTCTCCGGTTGAAACAAGTTTAAAAAAATGAAATACCTTTGTGACAGATGAGTTTTCGTCCGAAACCATCATGCCTCAAAGGACATGGTCCAGTTTGTACACGAAGTGTCTCGAGTTTTTGCCATAACCCTCTCAACTTTTTAGAAAATGCTACATGGGAGAAATGATCATACCATGCCAAGTTTCAACCTTTTCAAAGTTCATATTTTACTGATTTTCCTTTTCAGGCTCATTCAGAGCAAATTAATCATTAAATGCATGAAAAATGGCAACTGAAGTTAGAAAGGGTTGAAATTTGAGGATTGGATTCTAATCGTGCATATTGAATGCACAAAAGTCTCGAGCTTAAATAAGTTCAGAAAAATGAAATGTGTTTGTAACAAATGGGTTTTCGTCCGAAACCCTCATGCTTCGAAGGAGATGGTCCAGTTTGTACACGAAGTGTCTCCGGTTTTTGCCATAACCCTCTCAACTTTTTAGCAAATTCTAGATGGGTGAAATGATGATACCATGCCAAGTTTCAACCTTTTCAAAGTGCATATTTGTACTGATTTTGCTTTTCAGGCTCATTCAGCGCAAATTAATCATTAAATGCATGAAAAATGGCAACTGAAGTTAGAAAGGGTTGAAATTTGAGGATTGGATTCTAATGGTGGATATTGAATTCACAAAAGTCTGGAGCTTAAATAAGTTCAAAAAAATGAAATGCCTTTGTAACAAATGTGTTTTCGTCCGAAACCCTCATGCTTCGAGGGAGATGGTCTAGTTTGTACACGACGTGCATCCAATTTTTTCCGTAAACCTCTCAACTTGTTATCACATGCTATTTGGGTTAAATGATGATACCATGCCAAGTTACAACCTTTTTAGAGTTCATTTGTACAACTTTTCGTGTTCAGGGTCATTCAACACAACCAAATCGTTAAGTGGATGAAAAATAGCAAATGAAGTTAGAAAGAATTGAAATTAGAGGATGTAGCTTTTAATGGTGCAAATTGAATGCACAAAACTTCTGGACTTGAAATCTGTTAAAAAAATGAAATCCCTTTGTAACAAATAAGGGTTCGTCTGAAACTCTCATCCTTCGAAGGAGATGGTCCAATTTATAGACGAAATGCATCTAGTTTTTGCTGTAACCCTCTCCACTTTTTAGCACATGCTATTCGGGTGAAATGATGAAACCATGCCAAGTTTCAACCTTTCAATTTTAGGGTCATCCATCGCAAACAAATCATTAAATGCATGAAAAAAGAAAATGAAGTTAGAAACGGTTGAAATTTGAGGATGTGGCTTTGAATAGTGTATATTGAATGCACAAAAAGTTTGGAGTTGATATAAGTTTTAAAAAATAAAATGCCTTTGTAAGACATGTGTTTTCGTCCGAAACCATCATACTTTGAAGGAGATGGTCCAATTTGCCGTAACCCTCTCAAATTTTTAGCACATGCTATTTGGATGAAATGATGGTACCATGCCAAGTTTCAACTTTTCAGAGTTCATTTGTACCACTTTTCAATTCCAAAGTCATTGGGCGCAAAAAAAGCATTAAATGCAAGAAAAATAGCAAATGAATTTAGAAAGGGTTGAAATTTGAGGATGCGGTTTTGAATGATGCATATTGAATGCTCAAAAATTTTAGATCTGAAATAAGTTAAAAAATGATATGGTTATGTTATAGATGAGTTTTCTTCCGAAGCCCTCATACTTCGAAGGAGATGGTCTAATTTGTACATGAAGTGCATCCAGTTTTTGAACTAACTCTCTCAACTATTTAGCACATGCTTAGAGGGTTAAATGATGATACCAAGACAAGTTTCAACCTTATCAGAGTTCATTTGTACTGCTTGTCAATTTTAGGGTCATTCATCGCAAACCAATCATTAAATGCAAGAAAAATATGAAATGAAGTTAGAAACGGTTGAAATTTGAGGATGTGGCTTTGAATAGTACATATTGACCGCACAAAAAGTCTGGTGTTGAAACAAGTTTAAAAAAATGAAATACCTTTGTAACAGATGAGTTTTCGTCTGAAACCATCATGCTTCAAAGGAGATGGTCCAATTTGTACACGAAGTGTCTCTAGTTTTTGCCATAACCCTCTCAACTTTTTAGCAAATGCTACATGGGTGAATTTATGATACCATGCCAAGTTTCAACCTTTTCAAAGTTCATATTTGTACTGATTTTCCTCTTCAGGCTCATTCAGCGCAAATTAATCATTAAATGCATGAAATATGGCAACTGAAGTTAGAAAGGGTTGAACTTGGAGGATTGGATTCTAATGGTGCATATTTAATGCACAAAAGTCTGGAGCTTACATAAGTTCAATAAAATGGAATGCCTTTGTAACAAATGTGTTTTCGTCCGAAACCCTCATGCTTCGAAGGAGATGGTCCAGTTTGTACACGACGTGGATCCAGTTTATTCCGTAACCCTCTCAACATTTTATCACATGCTATGTGGGTTAAATGATGGTACCATGCCAAGTTTCAACGTTTTCAGAGTTCATTTGTACAACTTTTCGTGTTCAGGGTGATTCAACACAACCAAATCGTTAAGTGGATGAAAAATAGCAAATGAAGTTAGAAAGAATTGAAATTAGAGGATGTAGCTTTTAATGGTGCAAATTGAATGCACAAAACTTCTGGACTTGAAATCTGTTAAAAAAATGAAATCCCTTTGTAACAAATAAGGGTTCGTCTGAAACCCTCATCCTTCGAAGGAGAAGGTCCAATTTATACACGAAATGCATCTAGTTTTTGCTGTAACCCTCTCCACTTTTTAGCACATGCTATTCGGGTGAAATGATGAAACCATGCCAAGTTTCAACCTTTCAATTTTATGGTCATCCATCGCAAACAAATCATTAAATGCATGAAAAAAGCAAATGAAGTTAGAAACGGTTGAAATTTGAGGATGTGGCTTTGAATAGTGTATATTGAATGCACAAAAAGTTTGGAGTTGATATAAGTTTAAAAAAATAAAATGCCTTTGTAAGACATGTGTTTTCGTCCGAAACCATCATACTTCGAAGGAGATGGTCCAATTTGCCATAACCCTCTCAAATTTTTAGCACATGCTATTTGGATGAAATGATGGTACCATGCCAAGTTTCAACTTTTCAGAGTTCATTTGTACCACTTTTCAATTCCAAGGTCATTGGGCGCAAAGAAATCATTAAATTCAAGAAAATTAGCAAATGAATTTATAAAGGGTTGAAATTTGAGGATGCCGTTTTGAATGATGCATACTGAATGCATAAAAATCCTAGATCTGATATACGTTAAAAAATGAAATGGATATGTAACAGATGAGTTTTCGTCCGAAACCCTCATACTTCGAAGGAGATGGTCTAGTTTGTACATGAAGTGCATCCAGTTTTTGAAATTACTCTCTCAACTTTTTAGCACATGCTAAGAGGGTTAAATGATGATACCAAGAAAAGTTTCGAAGTTTTTAGAGTTCATTTGTACTGCTTTTCAATTTCAGGGTCATTCATCGCAAACCAATCAATAAATGCAAGAAAAATATCAAATGAAGTTAGAAACGGTTGAAATTTCAGTATGTGGATTTGAATAGTGCATATTGACTACACAAAAAGTCTCCGGTTGAAACAAGTTTAAAAAAATGAAATACCTTTGTAACAGATGAGTTTTCGTCCGAAACCATCATGCCTCAAAGGACATGGTCCAGTTTGTACACGAAGTGTCTCGAGTTTTTGCCATAACCCTCTCAACTTTTTAGAAAATGCTACATGGGAGAAATGATCATACCATGCCAAGTTTCAACCTTTTCAAAGTTCATATTTTACTGATTTTCCTTTTCAGGCTCATTCAGAGCAAATTAATCATTAAATGCATGAAAAATGGCAACTGAAGTTAGAAAGGGTTGAAATTTGAGGATTGGATTCTAATGGTGCATATTGAATGCACAAAAGTCTGGAGCTTAAATAAGTTCAGAAAAATGAAATGTGTTTGTAACAAATGGGTTTTCGTCCGAAACCTTCATGCTTCGAAGGAGATGGTCCAGTTTGTACACGAAGTGTCTCCGGTTTTTGCCATAACCCTCTCAACTTTTTAGCAAATTCTAGATGGGTGAAATGATGATACCATGCCAAGTTTCAACCTTTTCAAAGTGCATATTTGTACTGATTTTCCTTTTCAGGCTCATTCAGCGCAAATTAATCATTAAATGCATGAAAAATGGCAACTGAAGTTAGAAAGGGTTGAAATTTGAGGATTGGATTCTAATGGTGGATATTGAATTCACAAAAGTCTGGAGCTTAAATAAGTTCAAAAAAATGAAATGCCTTTGTAACAAATGTGTTTTCGTCCGAAACCCTCATGCTTCGAGGGAGATGGTCTAGTTTGTACACGACGTGCATCCAATTTTTTCCGTAAACCTCTCAACTTGTTATCACATGCTATTTGGGTTAAATGATGATACCATGCCAAGTTACAACCTTTTCAGAGTTCATTTGTACAACTTTTCGAGTTCAGGGTCATTCAACACAACCAAATCGTTAAGTGGATGAAAAATAGCAAATGAAGTTAGAAAGAATTGAAATTAGAGGATGTAGCTTTTAATGGTGCAAATTGAATGCACAAAACTTCTGGACTTGAAATCTGTTAAAAAAATGAAATCCCTTTGTAACAAATAAGGGTTCGTCTGAAACTCTCATCCTTCGAAGGAGATGGTCCAATTTATAGACGAAATGCATCTAGTTTTTGCTGTAACCCTCTCCACTTTTTAGCACATGCTATTCGGGTGAAATGATGAAACCATGCCAAGTTTCAACCTTTCAATTTTAGGGTCATCCATCGCAAACAAATCATTAAATGCATGAAAAAAGCAAATGAAGTTAGAAATGGTTGAAATTTGAGGATGTGGCTTTGAATAGTGTATATTGAATGCACAAAAAGTTTGGAGTTGATATAAGTTTTAAAAAATAAAATGCCTTTGTAAGACATGTGTTTTCGTCCGAAACCATCATACTTTGAAGGAGATGGTCCAATTTGCCGTAACCCTCTCAAATTTTTAGCACATGCTATTTGGATGAAATGATGGTACCATGCCAAGTTTCAACTTTTCAGAGTTCATTTGTACCACTTTTCAATTCCAAAGTCATTGGGCGCAAAAAAAGCATTAAATGCAAGAAAAATAGCAAATGAATTTAGAAAGGGTTGAAATTTGAGGATGCGGTTTTGAATGATGCATATTGAATGCTCAAAAATTTTAGATCTGAAATAAGTTAAAAAATGATATGGTTATGTTATAGATGAGTTTTCTTCCGAAGCCCTCATACTTCGAAGGAGATGGTCTAATTTGTACATGAAGTGCATCCAGTTTTTGAACTAACTCTCTCAACTATTTAGCACATGCTTAGAGGGTTAAATGATGATACCAAGACAAGTTTCAACCTTATCAGAGTTCATTTGTACTGCTTGTCAATTTCAGGGTCATTCATCGCAAACCAATCATTAAATGCAACAAAAATATGAAATGAAGTTAGAAACGGTTGAAATTTGAGGATGTGGCTTTGAATAGTACATATTGACCGCACAAAAAGTCTGGTGTTGAAACAAGTTTAAAAAATGAAATACCTTTGTAACAGATGAGTTTTCGTCCGAAACCATCATGCTTCAAAGGAGATGGTCCAATTTGTACACGAAGTGTCTCTAGTTTTTGCCATAACCCTCTCAACTTTTTAGCAAATGCTACATGGGTGAATTTATGATACCATGCCAAGTTTCAACCTTTTCAAAGTTCATATTTGTACTGATTTTCCTCTTCAGGCTCATTCAGCGCAAATTAATCATTAAATGCATGAAATATGGCAACTGAAGTTAGAAAGGGTTGAACTTGGAGGATTGGATTCTAATGGTGCATATTATATGCACAAAAGTCTGGAGCTTACATAAGTTCAATAAAATGGAATGCCTTTGTAACAAATGTGTTTTCGTCCGAAACCCTCATGCTTCGAAGGAGATGGTCCAGTTTGTACACGACGTGGATCCAGTTTATTCCGTAACCCTCTCAACATTTTATCACATGCTATGTGGGTTAAATGATGGTACCATGCCAAGTTTCAACGTTTTCAGAGTTCATTTGTACAACTTTTCGTGTTCAGGGTGATTCAACACAACCAAATCGTTAAGTGGATGAAAAATAGCAAATGAAGTTAGAAAGAATTGAAATTAGAGGATGTAGCTTTTAATGGTGCAAATTGAATGCACAAAACTTCTGTACTTGAAATCTGTTAAAAAAATGAAATCCTTTTGTAACAAATAAGGGTTCGTCTGAAACCCTCATCCTTCGAAGGAGAAGGTCCAATTTATACACGAAATGCATCTAGTTTTTGCTGTAATCCTCTCCACTTTTTAGCACATGCTATTCGGGTGAAATGATGAAACCATGCCAAGTTTCAACCTTTCAATTTTATGGTCATCCATCGCAAACAAATCATTAAATGCATGAAAAAAGCAAATGAAGTTAGAAACGGTTGAAATTTGAGGATGTGGCTTTGAATAGTGTATATTGAATGCACAAAAAGTTTGGAGTTGATATAAGTTTAAAAAAATAAAATGCCTTTGTAAGACATGTGTTTTCGTCCGAAACCATCATACTTCGAAGGAGATGGTCCAATTTGCCATAACCCTCTCAAATTTTTAGCACATGCTATTTGGATGAAATGATGGTACCATGCCAAGTTTCAACTTTTCAGAGTTCATTTGTACCACTTTTCAATTCCAAGGTCATTGGGCGCAAAGAAATCATTAAATTCAAGAAAAATAGCAAATGAATTTATAAAGGGTTGAATTCTCATGATGCCGTTTTCGATGATGCATATTGAATGCGCAAAAATTCTAGATCTGAAATAAGTTTAGAAAATGAAATGCCTATGTAACAGATGAGTTTTCGTCCGAAACCCTCACACTTCGAAGGAGATGGTCTAGTTTGTACATGAATTGCATCCATTTTTTGCCATAACTCTCTCAACTTTTTAGCATATACTAAGTGGGTAAAATTATGATACCAAGACAAGTTTCAACCTTTTGAAACTTCGTTTGTACTACTTTTTAATTTTAGGGTCATCCATTGCAAACACATCATTAAATGCAATAAAAATAGCAAATGAAGTTATACAGGGTTAAAATTTGAGGATGTGGTTTTTAATAGTGCATATTGAATGCACAAAAAGTCTGGAGTTTAAAAAAGTAAAATGCCTTTGTAACAGATGAGTTTCCGTCTGAAACCCTCAGACTTCGAAGCAGATGTTCCAATTTGTACATGATGTGCGTCCAGTTTTTGTCGTAACTCTCTCAAATTTGTAGCATATGCTATGTGGGTAAAATTATGATTCCATGCCAAGTTTCAATCTATTTATAGTTCATTTGTACTGCTTTTCAGTTTCAGGGTCATTCAGCGCAAACCAATCATTAAATGCATGAAAAATATCAAATGAAGTTAGAAAGGGTTAAAATTTTAGGATTGGATTTTAATGGTGCATATTGAATGCACAAAAGTAGGGAGATGAAATGAGGTCAAAAAATGAACTGCCTTTGTAAGAAATGAGCTTTCGTCCGAAACACACATACTTAGAAGGAGATGGTGCAATTTGTACATGACGTGCATCCAGTTTTTGTCGTAACCCTCTCAACTTTTTATAACATGCTATGTGGGTTAAATGATGATACCATGCCAAGTTTCAACCTTTTCAGAGTTCATTTGTACTGCTTTTCAATTTCAGGGTCATTCAGCGCAAACAAATCATTAAATGCATGAAAAATAGCAAATGAATTTTGTAAGGGTTGAAATTTGAGGATTTTACTTGGACTGGTGCATATTGAATGGAAAAAAAATCTGGAGGTGAAATAAGTTAAAAAAAATGAAATGCCTTTGTAACAAATGAGTTTTCGTCCAAAACCCTCATAGTTCAAAGGAGATGGTCCAGTTTGTACACGACGTGCATCCAGCTTTTGTCGGAGCCCTCTCAACCTTTTATCACATGCTATGTGGGTGAAATGATGATACCATGCCAAATTTCAACCGTTTCAGAGTTGATTTGAACTGCTTTTCAACTTTAGGGTATTAAGCACAAACAAATTATTAAATGCATGAAAAAAAGCAAATGAAGTTAGAAAGGATTGAAATTTGAGGATTTGGCTTGGAATGGTGCATATTGAATGACAAAAAGTATGGAGTTGAAATAAGTTTAAGAAAATAAAATTCCTTTGTAATAGATGAGGTTTCATCTAACACTAATAGAATGTCTGTCGGTAGTCCCGATCATGATTGGCCTTTAGTACCGGTTCCCCAACTGGTACTAAAGGGTCGGGACTAAAGGTCCAGACCTTCAGTACCAGTTGGCCCATGGACCGGCACTAAAGGCCCACAACGTGGCTGCCTGCGTGGGTTGGTGGTGGAGGACAAACCGGTAATAAGTGTTCTGTTTTTTTAGCTTTTAGGTTTTAATTTTCCTCTCTATTTTTTGTGTTTTCCATTCATTTCAAATTTATTTTACGGTGCTACATATTGTAAACAGTACACAAGTTGATGCATATATATATATATATATATATATGTAATATAATATACAATACCTCATACATAGTATATATACAAATGGAATTACACATCCATATATATTCCGGACTTATAAATTAAGGTCGCAAAACTGGCCGGGAATAGCTAGATAGTGCTCCGGATGGACTCTCAGTTTTCTACTACTGATTTGCTGGCATTATTGAGGTGGCGGTAAGGAATAGCGCTCTCCGTTTACATCAATGACATGTCGAAGAAGAAATGCGGAAAATTCCTCTTGAAGTACTATAGAACCCACAAATCACATATCTTTGAGCAAACTACAAGCTAATCTAGCAATGAGAGATGAAGGGGCAAAGTTGCTAACCTTTGTGAACACTTGGACAGATGGGGTGCCTTCAAATCTTGACAAGTCCTTGGAAAAATGGAGGATGAGCTTCGAGCAAGAAGAAGAACAGGGGAGAAAACAGAGAAATGAGAGCCCCTTCGATCGACTGCGGACGAAGCACTTATATAGGAAGTCTTTAGTACCGGTTGGTGTCACCAACCGATACTAAAGGGCAACCTTTAGTACCGGTTCGTGCCATAAACCGGTACTAAAGGGGGCGTGGCAGGCTTTTGGTCAGGCATGGGCCCCGCTGGGCCCTCTGTCTCCCTCCAATTCTTTTCCCTTTTGTTTTTCCAAAACAAAAAATAATTCGAGAAAAGAATGAAGGGGGAGGATGGGAATTTTACACGGAGGGATAGTTTCCTGGACTCATGAAAATATGCAGATTTAAATAAAATGGCCTACAAATTTGTAAGACTAAAAATTAAATCAATTTTCAATTTAATTCAAAATTGACTGAATTATGAATCTGTCCAGAATATGTTCAAATGGGTTGATCATGGTGTTGATGCCGGGGAAGGAGTGAAAGGAAAGGAGGACGTAGATGGGGACGGATTAGGAGTCGACGCGTCAAGACGCTCCCCAAAAACCTTATTGTCGTTCTCCAATAAGTACAAAAATTGTCTGAAACTGAAACAACTTGGCATCGTGCCTTGAATTGGTCTTAAAGTCGATTCAAAATAATTAGGGTCATTCGATGGATATGGAGAAACTAAGTGCTCTCAAACGGATCCTTCTAACCTCTACATAACCATCTTTTGTTTTAGACATCCCTAAAATGACCCCAAATTTTGCAACCACGTGTGAGCATGCCCATGGTAGGCATTCATGCTAGGTCTAAATGACTTCCAACTTCGTATGCGACGTGCGGCATGCCCAACCATTTATCGGCATTTTTTGACCGAGAAAACTCAAAAAAATGCAAAATGTGTTGAAACCCAAGAAACATGGCATGATGCCTAGAATTGGTCATAAAAGGCTATGGAAAAATTAGGGCTATTTTGCGGATGTCGGCAAAAAAACGTGTTGTCAAACAGAGCTTTCTGGCCTGCCCGGGCACCCTACGTTGAACATAGTTTTTGTTGGACATATTTGAAATCACACTAACTTTTGCTGCCGGATGGGCCCCGTGGTTCGCATTCATGCCAGGTTTGAATGACTTCCGACACTGTATGCACGTTGTGACACGTCCAACCATTTATCGACCTTTTTTATTAAGAAAACTCCAGAAAATGAAAAACATTTTAAAACCCAAACAACTTGGCATGGTGTCTTGAATGGGTCATACAAAACCATGAAAAAAATCACAAATGTTTGGGGAGTTTCAAATAATCTTCCCGCTTTCAAAATTTGTTTGCAATTTCAACAAAAAACTTGTTTTCACAATCGCAAAAAATGTTCAGCGATATAAATAAAAAAATTCAAAGGAATTTGTATTATTCCTTTTTTAATTAAAAAATTGTTAGTGTTCAAAATTAAAAAAAGTGTACATGTTCAAAATTATGTTTGCCCTTTTTAGAAAATATTCGTATTTTGACATTCTGAGAAATTTTGAAAGACATGCTCATCTTTGATATTTATTTTCAATTTTTGAAAAATGCGAATATTTGTATTTTATGAACAAAATAAAAAAAGGTGATGAGTTTCTGAAATTTTGTACATTTTTTAAAAATCACGAGCGTTTTTGGGAAATACAAAAACTAAACAGGGAAATCTAAAAATTAGAAAGAAATAAAAAACAGCAAGAAAAAAGAAAAAGGAACATGGAAAAAAGTCTCTTTCGAGAATGGGCTGGTCCAAGGAAACCGAAGGCTTTTGCAAACTGAAGAAAAAGAAAAAGAAACAAAAAAAGTATATGCATAGCATTAACTATGGAAAGAGGTCAAGATTTCGATTTTCCGGTTCTTTTTAAGTGTAAAAAGAAAGAGAAAGAGCTGAGGGTGCCATGTACAGGCGATATATACATAGGCCACGTATCGGCACGGGAGACGTATTTTAACAAAGAAAAGCATCCTACCATTTACTCTTCAAGAAGTATGGAGATATCTTAGCCATATGTTCAGCAGACGTATGGAAGTAGAAGTGTAATAATAAGTAATAATTATCTATAGTGAGTAAACAGAGAAACTAGCGTCATGCAACTGAACTACATTAAGAGTTGATCTACTCATTTGCATCAACCTTCAACCTTGAACCTTCATATATATAGGGTTACACTATTCTTCACCCCTCTATTTTAATATCAATGCACCGTATTTTTATATTCAATGAATTTTATCTTATTTCACACGTAAAAAGAGGACGTAATAAAATATATAATCATCGTAAAAATATTGTATGTCACTTAAAGTTAGGAATGTAAAATGATAGTGTAAAATGTACATAAAAAGCAATTTTCTGGTGTTGTGACCTATAATTTTATCTTCTTATGTCAAATTTTCCATAGTGAATCAATATGAATGTAATTATTTGTATACCAAATGTACTTTATTTGTGGAACAAGAGTAAAATTACCTCGGGTGAAGAATAACTTATTCTGCACGCTGGGTGAGGAATAGTTATTCTTCACACCTTCCATTTTGAAATAAATGCACCATAATTTTACGTTACGTGAATTTTACATTTTTTATACGTAAGAAAGAACGGAAGAAAATATATAATTCCTATAAAGATATTTTATGTTATGTAAAATTACAAGCCTAAAAACATAGTGTAAAATTTACATAGAATACTAAGTTTCTGGTCTTATGACCTATATTTTGTTTTTATGTCAAATTTTACGTACTGAATCAATATAAATGTAACTATTTTCATTCCAAATATAATTTATTTATGAGTCGATTGTAAGATTACCTGGGTGAAGAATAACTTATTATATATGGACTGCATTTCTATACTCCTAGGACTATGTACTCGAATATTCAATATACCTCATATACACATTGATGATAACTCTTTATGATTTTCAATATAATTCATTAAATATTTTAGGATTCCCAAATAAAAGTTTTGTGGAAAAAAATATCATTTATGACGTACCTTTCGTATAATATCTTTTTCCAATCGGCCCTTCACTAGTAGAAAACAGGCCTTTAGTCCCGGTTCGTAAGGGCCTTTAGTCTCGATTTTTCAACCAGGACTAAGCAATCGAGACTAAAGGCCCCCACTTTTAGTTCCGGTTGTATTATGAACCGGGACTAAAGGGGCTCCGCGTGGCCGTTGTCTGGCGCGGGGCTGGTGGACCTTTAGTCCCGTTTGGTGTTATCAACCGGGACTAAAGGCTCCACCATTAGTCCTGGTTCGTAACTCCAACCGGGACAAAAGGAATTATTTTGAAAAAAAATTGAATTTGTTTTTTTTGATTTTTTAAATTTTTTCTGATTTTCAACCTTTTGAATTATTTGACAATTTAATCTCTAATGACTCATCCTCACTGCTCCAGCGTGGAGCACTCATTCCAAATAATCTAACTTCCCGACCGGTCACCCATTCTCTCACTACTCTAGCTCTAACACGCTTAACTTTCAAGTTTTATTTCCCTAGTTTCCAAGTGTGCACTTGTTTTTTCCTGACAATAGTAAGCTATCAATCCTATTAACCATTAGGTCTTCATGTCACATGATTTAATTTTTAAATTTCAAAAAATTATTAAAATAAAATAAGTAATAATAATATTGAATTTCAAAGAAAATAAATAAGTAATAATATTATTTTATTAATTTTTTTGCCATTAATTCATTCAATATGGCATAATTAATATCTTTAAATCTGTAAATAGTAATTCGACAAAAAATATATCCATTATTATCGAAAAAATATAAGGAATCAAAATATGACATCCTTTATTTTTGAATAGGAGCAAAAATAATTTTTTTTTAAACTCAAGTTATTCACAATCAAGGGATTGATGCTAATTTGAACAAATTTAAGTTTAAACCATTCAAATTCGAAAACTAGTGGCACAAAAAGAAACCGGACAAAATTTTGAATCTAATGCAAAAAGAATCACTCAAAAACATCAAATATCCTAAAAGATATAAGCAAGTTAAAACATAAAGCCTTAACGTCTTTAGTCCCGCTTGGTGTCTCCAACCGGGACTAAAGTTTAGAACTTTAATCCCGGTTGGAAACACCAACCGACACTAAAGGGGTTCGCACCGACTGCATCCTGCCACAGCCCCTTTAGTCCCTGTTGGTATCTCCAACCGGGACTAAAGGTTGCGTTTGACCCGCGACTAAAGCTAGCCGAGCCTCGTCCAGCGTCCTAGCCGCTTGAACCGGGACTAATGCTCACATTAGTCCTGGCTTGTAATGCGACCGGGACTATTGATCCTTTCCGACTAGAACGAAAGCCCTGTTTTCTACTAGTGCTCCTCATTGACCCTCCCCGGCGGCAGTGATTTCCATCGCCGCAAGGTGATCAGGGGTGAAAAGTGTCGCGTGTCGACCAATCGGCCCTTCTTGTTGAGCTCCTCGGCGGATCACCGCCACCACTGGGAGATCAGGGTGAAAAGCGCCGCCCGAAGTGTACCGTGTCATCCTTCTAAAAGAACACTGTAATTGACATGTTCCCGTTGCACCAACAAGTAAAGCTTCTTTTTTTTCTATATTTCCATGTGTGTTGTACTCTTGTTGGTTTGAGTTGATCTATTGTTCCAAGTGCCTGAGTCTATAATAAGTTTGTTAGAAAATTGGAAGGCAAGCAAAAAAATGTATGGTCCGGAAATCCCACTCCCCATTCAAAGAGAAAAATGGAGGGGATGCATTTTAAAGTATGACGTGGTATGCATCAACGTTGTCCTGGTTTAATGGGCCGGAGAGACAAAACAATGCGAGCGAGTCGAAATATTGGTGGAAAACACTTAGTACAACTAAGCATGCAAGACAATCTCTAAAAAAGTCGTCAATTAAAACAAGTAAAATAGCATTTTTATAGCCCGTTTACATGGCAATTTCGTCTATGTGAAAAATAGAAACATGTGAAAAAGTAAAGGGAGTAGACCCTCATGCAAGAGCCTAACTTTACGTGCCCTTCTAGTCAGATATTATAGTTTGAAAAAAAATATAAAGAGAAGAGGTAGAAAACACACAAGTTTTGTAGCCAATCTTATTGTATGTGTGAGCTAGAGTCTAAATGACATGATAATACCATATAAACAACAGTTAAATGTATTACTAACCATGCTATGCTCTTAGGGAGGCTCATCTAATTTCCTAGCATTTGAAACAGCTAAGCAAAGCATGCAAGATCCGTCACACAAATAACTGGACGGGGTCTAGTAAAAAGACAGACTCGGTTGGGTGGCTCAGATGGAGGGAGCGGTATTATATATGTCTGTTTTGTAAACATAAACATAGGGCATGGTCAGATGGATGTGATTATATATATATATATATATTATTCTTTCCTCGAGACTGACGGGCACGGCAAAGTGCACGTTCACAACCGGTTATCTGTATGTTAAAGTTAGTGTTACCTGATATGTGGCATGTAATAAAATGGATAATACTCAGTATGGGGCCGGTGTATCATGTCTGTTTTGTAATCATAAACATAGGACATGGTCAGCCGGCTGGCCGGCGTTTGTGTTGTACCAAAACATATATATAGCAAAGGTTGAAGGAGATCAACAATTAAGCTAATAAACTAAGCAAGCTTGTGATTCTATATTAGGTAGGGAAAACAAGTCGATGGATATCATCCATGGCCATAACTTTTTATTTTATTTTCGGATGAATGTTAATTATGGCCACAACTTAATTAAGTACGTAGCTCCTCCTCAACTGCCGAGCTATTAAAATTAGATTAGGCATCCAAAAGCAAGCAAGCAACAAACACGCATGCATCTATCTAGTGTATGTGTATGCCGTATATAACAAAGGCCGGGGAACACCAGGAAGGAAGCTAATTTGCTCTCTCAATCGTTGCAAGTGCGCGGACACACACACCCAGCTGACCAAATCTATCCATCATCCATCCCATTCCACTCATCACCATCATCGCCACAAGGCTACCTTACACCCACACAAGCTTGACTCTGCTCCTCGTCATCGCAGCTGCCGTTGCCGTCTCCGTCACCCCAGTTGTTCGATCGGACCCAGAACCTGGGCCCAGTGTGGAAGCCATCAACGCCACATGCGCAACTGCTACGGCCAAATTACAGTGCAGCGATCTGCTACTAGACAACCTGGATGTTAGGACGCCTCAAGTGAAGGACGTGATCGCAATGTCGGTCCAAGTCACTGCGAAGAAGGCGGCAGAGGCGGCCGCATTCACCAAGGCCTTCACGAAACCCTCCAAGTGTGTCACCGACTGCCTCGACGACCTCGCCGTACTATCCTAGCACATCGAGACGCTCCCGACGACGCTCGAAACCGCCAAAGACGCGGGCTTGGATGAGCTCCACGAAAAGAGCAAATGTTATGGAGATTGTTGCTCGAACGAGAAGGCGTCGCCAAAGGAATGCGAGGCAATGAGCAAAATCGGCACGGTGTTCGATGCTCTTCATGTCACAGATGACCTGCTGAGGAGGAGGGCGTATTTCAGGAAGCAGCAACTTGACAACAAAACAACATCACCTAACTCTAACTGAAGACTGAAAAGGACGGCCGGTGTGATTTGTTCTGTTATTTTGTTTATATTTTCATTACTGGTACTCTTCTTATATTGATATTGCATGCATGCATGAATAATGGTCCAATGAACATGGGAGCGGAGTAGGAACTCTTGTTCCCAAGATGCATGTAATAATTAACCATGCTTTGGTCCAATGCGTGTCTGCCTCAACTGTTCCAATTGTTTTTTAGTATCACCTTTGCTTCGGTAGACCTCGTAAACACATTGACGACATAGATCTCTTTATACTTCTTCATATTAAAGGGTAGGATTGTCTTTTCACCGCGCCGATACATAGCTTGTGTACATATACGGGGCACCCCTTTTTTTCACCCGCGCCGACACACGGCCTGCGTACATATACGGGGCACCCCTTTATTCTTTTATCTCGCGGTGTCTTTTTTGTTTTTTAATTTTCTTTTTACAAGAAAAAAGGAGTGCAGGTAACGTGATTTGAACTCAAGACCTCCTTGTATAAGGAGGACCACAATAACCAACTAGGACATCCTAATGCTTGTGAATATTAATTCTTTTCTTTCTATTTCAGCGTCGGCCTATTTTCGAATCGCTCCTTTTACCACTATCTAATTTTTTTAGTTTTTTTATTTGTTCTATTTTTTATTTTTATTTGTTTTCCCTTTTCTTTAAAAAAGTTCATGCTTATTAATTTTTTTTCAATTTGTTTTAAAAAGATCCGCCTTTCAATATTTTGTTCATGAAGTATAAATATTTGAATTTAAAAAGTTTATAGATCAGTCAAAAATAGTTTGTGTCTTTCAAAATTGCTCAGAATATCCTAACACGTACATAGTTTCAATAGAGCAGTTTTTTTGAACACAAACATTTTTTTAAAACACTACGAAATTTGAAATTTCAACTAAAATTTAGAAAATAATAATAATAAGAAAAATTGAAACCAATCTGTTTAGAATTTCCGCAAGCATTTTTTGTATTTGCGTAGAAAGAAATGAACACAAAATTATTTTCTAAATTCCAAATAATTTTTTAAAGCACGAACATTATTTGAAAATGTAGAATTATCAAAATCACAAAAACTTTGCATAGCGCCTTAGAATGGCGATACAAGGCCCTAGAAAAAATATGCCTCCATTTTATTGATGTGAAAAAAAGTAAATCAAGACTTCCCCTACCGACCTACCCGAACCACCACCTTTGAATATAGTGTGCTTCTTGCTATGCATGAAATGGCACCAAAATTTGCCAGCATGTGGGCATGCTCACGGCTCACCTTCATATATAATTTGAGGAATTCAGACACCGAACGTTGTTGCTTCATGTTTGACTAGTGTTTTAGGATTTTCACTGTGAAAACCATAGAACATGCATAAAACGTCAGAACTCAATAAAATTTATAATGGATGCATGCTTGGCATGGTGATGCTAGTGGGTGGATTTTTTTTCATGTTATTGATGTGAAAGAAAGTGAATCCGTAGTTGCCTCACTGGCCTACGCGAAGCACCACCGTTGAACATTGTTTGCTTTTTTTCATGCATGAAATAACACCAAATTTTGCCAGCATGTGGGCATGCTCATTTCAGGCCTCCGTGAAAAATTTGAAGGAATTCGGATACCGATCGATCACACCTTGAGTCACGTTCGGCTAGTGTATTAGGACTTTTTCATCGGGAAACCCCTAGAAAATGCATAAAATTTCAACTCAATGAAATTCATCATGGAACCCTGGCATGGTGATGCTTGTGTGGAAAAAACTGGGTCCATTTTATTGATGTGAAGAAGAAGTGCATCCTGATTTGCCCTACCGGTCTACCCGAACCACCACATTTGGACATGGTGCGCTTCTTACCTTGCATGAATGACACCAAATTTTGTCAGCATGGGCCCTTGCTCATGGAAAAGCTTCATGGCAAATTTGAAGGAATTCGGGCACTAAACGCACGTTGCGTCATGTTCAGCTAGTGTTTTAAGATGTTTTTACCCGAAATCCCTGGAAAATGCATAAAATGTCATAACTTAATGAAATTTATCATCGCTACTTTGCATGGTGATGCTAGTGAGTGGAAAAAATTTGGATCCATTTTATTTATGTGAAAAATAGTGCATCTAGACTTGCCCGGCTGGCCTACCCGAGCCACCACCTTTGAACATGGTGTGCTTATTGCCATGCGTGAGATGATACCAATTTTTTTCGAGGATGTGGGGATGCCCATGGAAGGACTTCATGCAAAATTTGAAGGAATTCAGTCACCGAACGCACGTTGCGTCACGTTTGGCTAGTGTTTTAGGATTTTTTTCATAGAGAAAAGGATAGAAAATGCATAGAATGTTATAAATCAAATAAATATATCATGGATGGTTGTAATAGTGAAGCTAGTGTCACTAGAAGAAAAGAAGGCTTTGATCCTGGCCAAATCATAGCATTAGTCCCGGTCGTGTAGCATCAGTCCCGGTTCGAGAGGCTAGGATGCCGGCCGGGCCTCGGCAGGCATCAGTCCCGGTTCGGCTGGAACGTTTAGTCCTGGTTCCAGCCACCAACCGGGACTAAAGGGGTTGCCTCCTTTTAGTCCCGGTTGGTGTCTGGAACCAGGACTGCAGGTTAGGTCGACTAAACTGGTAGCCTATATATATGCACACTCCCCCATCTCCTCTGTTTTTTGGCCGTGGAAGGGTGGAGGTGTGGGCTACTCTGTTTTTGCCTATATATGCACATGAGGTGTTTGATGAAATGCCCGACGCACAATGAAGCTTCCTCCTATGTTCTTCCTCCAAGCTTGGCTTCCAAGCTTCATTTTCCCCTAGATTTGTCTTGGTTTGGTGGTGCACCAACTACCCAAGTGTTTTAAAAATGTTAGCAACTTCTTCCTTTTATCTCTCACTACTAGTTTAGCTAATTTCATATGCTCTGGAAGTAGTGTGGTTTGTGGGTTTTAGTGCAGGAGTGTATGCGTGTGTTTATTTGATTTAGATGCACAATTTGATCTCAAGTTAACTTCTTAGTTTGTACATGTGTATGGTGCCATCCCGTCCCCGTCCTCACCGCAGTCGATCGCCCATGCCGATCTCGTCATGGGTACCACCGTGGTGAGCCTCTTGTTCTTATATATTTTTTTAAATAAAAAATTCTTACTTGTATGATTTAGAAAGCTACTTGTATAGTTTTCTTACTTATATTATTTTTTGTTATTATATAGTTCCATGCTTTTGGTATCCACCGCCGTCGGCTCTGGCCCGGTCTATGATTCGAATGTGGTATATTATCTTTTATAACTATTTGTTTTATTTAGTTTTTATGATAATTATGCCGAACAACTTGACATAGATTTTTTTACGTTGGAGGTATGTGAACCGGAAATTCCAACCGACCCTTTTGTCGAGACGTTAAATTTAGTTGAAAAAGAAAACAATTATTTGACAAAAAAATTTAAAAAGGATTGAAGAAGAGAAGATGAAACCAGAGTTGCATGTTGCCGATGTCATCGATCTACACAAGATCCTGATGGATGCAATGCGCTTGGAGATTAGAAAGATTAGAAAATATGCCATTGATAAAGTGGCGTGGTAACATTATGCTGTTGGATCAATTGTTTTCTTAGTTTTGATCTTGATCGCATTTATTGTTGCATTTAAATGTTTTACATAGTTATATGTTAGTTTCAATGTATGTTTTCTCGAGCTGGTATGGCAAACAAGCATAATGGTTTTATGTTATTGTCCATGTACTGTTTGAACACTAGAATATGTTCATAACCATATATCAATGAACACTAGAATATTCTATCCTACAAACACCTGGAGCAGTCTAACGATACTGGATTACACGTGAACACATGGGGACTTTTCGATGGTTTGATGCAGCAAACACCAATGGGGCAAAGAACACATATTATGGTTACATAAGGGACATATGGGAACTTGACTAAGGACTTCATTTTAAGGTCCCTTTGTTTCGGTGCAAATGGATCATGTCTACCAAACGAAAAAAAAGAAAAGATAAGGAAGCGAATACAACATACGATGAGCCAAAGCGCCACATAATTCTTTCAGGAAAAAGAAACATCATGGGCGTGGAGGACAAGACAGACATGTCACAAGATTATGAAAAGTTTCATGACATTCCTCCCTTCACAGTGAATACTGACCCAAGCATCCTGTTAAATGATGAAGATTGTTCATAGTTACGGCGCAAAGGACACACGTGAAGAAAAGATTTTGTAACAGATGAGGTTTCTTCTGAAACCCTCATCCTTCGAAGTACATGGTCCAGTTTGTACACGAAGTGCATCCATATTTTGTCGTAACCTTCTAAACTTTTTTTCACATGCTAGGTGGGTGATGATACCATGCCAAATTTCAACCTTTTCAGAGTTCAATTGTACCGCTTTTCAATTTCAGGGTCATTCAACGCAAACAAATCATTAAAAGAATGAAAAATAGCAAATGAAGTTAGCAAGGGTTGAAATTCGAGGATGCGGCTTTGAATGGTGCATATTGAATGCACAAAAACTCTAGAGATGAAATAAGTTTAAACAATGAAATGCCTTTGTAACAGATGAGTTTTCGTCTGAAACCCTGATACTTCGAAGGAGATGGTCTAGTTTGTACATGAAGTGCATCTAGTTTTTGCCGTAACCCTCTCAAGTTTTTATCACATTCTACGTGAGTTAAATAAAGACACCATGCCAAGTTTCAACCTTTTAAGAGTTAATTTGTACAGGTTTTCAATTACAGGGTCCTTCAGAGAAAACAAATCATTAAATGCATAAAAAGTACCAAATGAATTTACAAAGGGTTGAAATTTGAGGATGTTGCTTTGAATGGTGCACATTGAATGCACAAAAAGTCTGAAGGTGAAATAAGTTTAAAAAATGAAATGTCTTTGTAACAGATGAGTTTTCGTCTGAAACCCTCATACTTGGAAGGAGATGGTCCAGTTTGTAGACGAAGTGCATCTAGTTTTTTCCGTAACCCTCTTAACATTTTAGCACATGCTATTTGGGTGAAATGATGATACCATGCCAAGTTTTAACCTTTTCAGAGTTCATTTGTACTGCTTTTCAATTTTAGGGTCATCCAGCGCAAACAAATCACTAAATGCATGAATACTATCCAATGAAGGAAGAAATGGTTTTAGGATTGGATCATTCAGCGCAAATTAATCATTAAATGCATGAAAAATGGCAACTGAAGTTAGAAAGGGTTAAAATTTGAGGATTGGATTCTAATGGTGCATATTGAATGCAAAAATGTCTGGAGCTTAAATAAGTTCAAAAAAATGAAATGCCTTCTTAATAGATGAGTTTTCGTCCGAAACCCTCATACTTTGAAGGAGATGGTCCAGTTCGTACACGACGTGCATCCAATTTTTTCTGTAACCCTCTCAACTTTTTATCACATGCTATGCGGGTTAAATTATGATACCATGCCAAGTTTCAACCTTTTTAGAGTTCATTTGTACTGCTTTTCGTGTTCAGGGTCATTCAACACAAACAATCATTAAGTGGATGAAAAATAGCAAATTGAGTTAGAAAGGATTGAAATTTCAGGATGTAGCTTTTAATGGTGCAAATTGAATGCCTAAAGAGTCTGGAGTTGAAATAAGTTCAAAAATGAAATGGCTTTGTAACAAATGAAGTTTCGTCTAAAACCCTCATCCTTCGAATGAGATGGTCCAATTTATACAGGAAGTGCATCCATTTTTTGTTGTAACCCTCTCAACTTTTCAGCACGTGCTATTTGTGTTAAATGATCAAACCATGCCAAGTTTCTACTTTTTAAGAGTTCATTTGTACTGCTTTTCAATTTCAGGGTCATCGAGTGCAAAAAAAATCATTAAATGCGTGAAAATAAGCAAATGAAGTTAGAAATGGTTGAAATTTGAGGGTGTGGCTTTGAATAGTGTATATTGAACGCACACAAATTTTTGGAGTTTATCTAAGTTTAAAAAAATGAAATGCCTTTGTAACACATGAGTTTTCGTCCGAAACCCTCATACTTCGAAGGAGATGGTCCAATTTGTACATGAAGTGCATCCAGTTTTTACCGTAACCCTCTCAAATTTTTAGCACATGCTATTTGGATGAAATGATGGTACCATGCCAAGTTTCAACTTTTCAGAGTTCATTTTTACCGCTTATCAATTCCAAGGTCATTGGGCGCAAACAAAACATTAAATGCAAGAAAAAAAAGCAAATGAATTTAGAACGGGTTGAAATTTGAGGATGCCGTTTTGAATGATGCATACTGAATGCGCAAAAATTCTAGATCTGAAATAAGTTTAAAAAATGAAATGCTTATCTCATATTTCGAAGGAGATGGTCCAGTTTGTACATGAAGTGCATCTAGTTTTTGCCGTAGCTCTATCAAATTTTTAGCACATGCTAATTGGGTGAAATGATGATACCAAGCGAAGTTTCAACCTTTTCAGAGTTCATTTGTAATGCTTTTCAATTTTAGGGTAATCCATTGCAAACAAATCATTAAATTCAATAAAAATAGCAAATGAAGTTAGAAAGGGTTGAAATTTGAGGATGTGGTTCTTAATAGTGCATATATAATGCACAAAAGTCAGGAGCTTAAATAAGTTCAAAAAAATGAAATGCCTTTGTAACAAATGACATTTCGTTCGAAACCCTCATACTTCGAAGGAGATGGTCTAGTTTGTACATGACATGCATCCAATTTTTTTTGTAACCCTCTAAACTTTTTATCACATGCTATGTGGGTTAAATGATGATGCGATGCCAATTTTCAACCTTTTCAGAGCTCATTTGTACAGCTTTTCGTGCTCAGGGTCATTCATCACAAACAAATCATTAAGTGGATGAAAAATAGCAAATGAAGTTAGAAAGGATTGAAATTTGAGTATGTAGCTTTGAATGGTGCAAATTGAATACACAAAATTTTTGGAGTTGAAATAAGTTAAAAAAATGAAATGCCTTTGCAACAAGTGAGGTTTCGTCTAAAATCCTCATCCTTCGAAGGAGATGGTCCAATCTATACACGAAGTGCATGCAGTTTTTGCTGTAACCCTCTCCAATTTTTAGCACATGCTATTTGGGTGAACTGATGAAACCATGCATAGTTTCAACCTTTTCAGAGTTCATTTGTACTGCTTTTCAATTTCAGGGTCATCAAGCGCAAAAAAATCATTAAATGCTTGAAAATAAGCAAATGAAGGTAGAAACGGTTGAAATTTGAGGATGTGGCTCTGAATAGTGTATATTGATTGCACACAAATTTTTGGAGTTTATATAAGTTTAAAAAAATGAAATGCCTTTGCATCACATGAGTTTTCGTCCGAAAACCATATACTTCGAAGGAGATGGTCCAATTTGTACATGAAGTGCATCCAGTTTTTACCGTAACCCTCTCAAATTTTTAGCACATGCTATTTGGATGAAATGATGGTACCATGCCAAGTTTCAGCTTTTCAGAGTTCATTTGTACCGCTTTTCAATTCACAGGTCATTGGGCACAAACAAATCATTAAATGCAAGAAAAATAGCAAATGAATTTGGAAAGGGTTGAAATTTGAGGATGCCGTTTCGAATGATGCATATTGTATGCGCAAAAATTCTAGATCTGAAATAAGTTTAAAAAATGAAATGCCTATGTAACAGATGAGTTTTCGTCTGAAACCCTCATACTTCAAAGGTGATGGTCCAGTTTGTACATGAAGTGCATCCAGTTTTTGCCGTAACTCTCTCAACTTTTTAGCACATGCTAAGTTGGTGAAATGATGATACCATGCCAAGTTTCAACCTTTTAAAAGTTCATATTTGTACTGATTTTCCTCTTCAGGCTCGTTCTACGCAAATTAATCATTAAATGCATTAAATATGGCAACTGAAGTTAGAAAGGGTTGAAATTTGAGGATTGGATTCTAATGGTGCATATTGAATGCACGAAAGTCTGGAGCTTAAATAAGTTCAGGAAAATGAAACGCCTTTGTAACAAATGAGTTTTCGTTTGAAACCCTCATCCTTGGAGGGAGGTGATCCAGTTTGTACACGACGTGCATCCAATTTTTTCCGTAACCCTCTCAAATTGTTATCACATGCTATTTGGGTTAAATGATGATACCATGCCAAGTTTCAACCTTTTCAGAGTTCATTTGTACAACTATTCGTGTTCAGGGTCATTCAACACAAACAAATCGTTAAGTGGATGAAAAATAGCAAATGAAGTTTGAAAGGATTGAAATTTGAGGATGTAGCTTTGAATGGTGTAAACTGAATGCACAAAAATTCTGGACATGAAATCAGCTAAAAAAATGAAATGCTTTTGCAACAAATGAGGTTTCGTCTGAAACACTCATCCTTCGAAGGAGATGGTCCAATTTATACACGAAGTGCATCCATTTTTTGCTGTAACCCTCTCCACTTTTTAGGACATGCTATTTGGGTGAAATTATGAAACCATGCCAAGTTTAAACCTTTTCAGAGTTCATTTGTACTGCTTTTCAATTTATGGGTCATCGAGCGCGAACAAATCTTTAAATGCATGAAAAAACAAATGAAGTTAGAAACGGTTGAAATTTGAGGATCTGGATTTGAATAGTGCATATTGAATGCACAAAAATGTTTGGAGTTGATATAAGTTTAAAAAATGAAATGCCTTTGTAACACATGAGTTTTCGTCCGAAACCCTCATACTTTGAAGGAGATGGACCAATTTGTACATGAAGTGCATCCAGTTTTTGCCGTAACCCTCTCAAAATTTTAGCATATGCTATTTGGATGAAATGATGGAACCATGCCAAGTTTCAACTTTTCAGAGTTCATTTGTACCACTTTTCAATTCCAAGGTCATTGGGCGCAAACAAATCATTAAATGCAAAAAAACAGCAAATGAATTTAGAAAGGGTTGAAATTTGAGGATGCCGTTTTGAATGATGCATATTGAATGTGCAAAAATTCTAGATATGAAAGAGGTTAAAAAATGAATTGGCTATGTAACAGATGAGTTTTCGTCCGAAACCCTCATACTTCGAAGGAGATGGTCTAGTTTGTACATGAAGTGCATCCAGTTTTTGAAATAACTCTGTCAACTTATTAGCACATGCTAAGAGGGTTAAATGATGATACCAAGACAAGTTTCAACCTTTTCAAAGTTCATTTGTACTGCTTTACAATTTCAGGGTCTGTCATCGCAAACCAATCATTAAATGCAAGAAAAATATCAAATGAAGTTAGAAACGGTTGAAATTTGAGGATGTGGCTTTGAATAGTGCATATTGACTACACAAAAAGTCTAGGCTTGAAATAAGTTTAAAAAAATGAAATGTCTTTGTAATAGATGAGTTTTCGTCCGAAACCATCATGTTTCGAGGAGATGGTCCAGTTTGTACACGAATTGTCTCTAGTTTTTCCATAACCCTTTCAACTTTTTAGCAAATGGTACAGGGGTCAAATGATGATACCATGCCAAGTTTCAACCTTTTCAAAGTGCATATTTGTACTGATTTTCCTTTTCAGGCTCATTCGGCGCAAATTAATCATTAAATACATGAATAATTGCAACTGAAGTTAGAAAGGGTTGAAATTTGAGGATTGGTTTCTAATGGTGCATATTGAATGCACAAAAGTCTGGAGCTTAAATAAGTACAAAAAAATGAAATGCCTTTGTAACAAATGAGTTTTCGTCCGAAACCCTCATGCTTCGAGGGAGATGGTCCAGTTTGTACACGACGTGCATCCAATTTTTTATGTAACCCTCTCAACTTGTTATCACATGCTATTTTGTTTAAATGATGATACCATGCCAAGTTTAAACCTTTTCAGAGTTCATAGACTTGAAATCAGTTAAAAAAATGAAATGCCTTTGTAACAAATGTGGTTTCATCTGAAACCCACATCCTTCGAAGGAGATGGTCCAATTTATACACGAAATGCATCCTTTTTGCTGTAACCCTCTCCACTTTTTAGCACATGCTATTTGTTGAAATTATGAAACCATGCCAAGTTTCAACCTTTTCAGAGTTCATTCGTACTGCTTTTCAATTTCAAGGTCATCAAGTGCAAACAAATCATTAAATGCATAAAAATACAAATGAAGTTAGAAACGGTTGACATTTGAGGATCTGGCTTTGAATAGTGTATATTGAATGCACAAAAAATTTGGAGTTGATATAGGTTTTAAAAAATGAAATGCCTTTGTAACACATGAGTTTTCGTCCGAAACGCTCATACTTTGAAGGAGATGGTCCAATTTGTACATGAAGTGCATCCAGTTTTTGCCGTAACCCTCTCAAATTTTTAGCATATGCTATTTGGATGAAATGATGGTACCATGCCAAGTTTCAACTTTTCAGAGTTCATTTGTACCACTTTTCAATTCCAAGGTCATTGGGCGCAAACAAATCATTAAATGCAAAAAAACAGCAAATGAATTTAGAAAGGGTTGAAATTTGAGGATGCCGTTTTGAATGATGCATATTGAATGTGCAAAAATTCTAGATCTGAAATAGGTTAAAAAATGAATTGGCTATGTAATAGATGAGTTTCTTCCGAAACCCTCATACTTCGAAGGAGATGGTCTAGTTTGTACATGAAGTGCATCCAGTTTTTGAAATAACTCTCTCAACTTATTAGCACATGCTAAGAGGGTTAAATGATGATACCAAGACAAGTTTCAACCTTCTCAGAGTTCATTTGTACTGCTTTTCAATTTCAGGGTCTGTCATCGCAAACCAATCATTAAATGCAAGAAAAGTATCAAATGAAGTTAGAAACGGTTGAAATTTGAGGATGTGGCTTTGAATAGTGCATATTGACTGCACAAAAAGTATGGGGTTGAAATAAGTTTAAAAAAATGAAATGTCTTTGTAACAGATGAGTTTTCGTCCAAAACCATCATGTTTCGAAGGAGATGGTCCAGTTTGTACACGAATTGTCTCTAGTTTTTCCATAACCCTCTCAACTTTTTAGCAAATGCTACAGGGGTCAAATGATGATACCATGCCAAGTTTCAAGCTTTTCAAAGTGCAGTTTGTACTGATTTTCCTTTTCAGGCTCATTTAGCGCAAATTAATCATTAAATACATGAATAATAGAAACTGAATTTAGAAAGGGTTGAAATTTGAGGATTGGATTCTAATGGTGCATATTGAATGCACAAAAGTCTAGAGCTTAAATAAGTTCAAAAAATGAAATTCCTTTGTAACTAATGAGTTTTCGTCCGACCCTCATACTTCGAGGGCGATGGTCCAGTTTGTACACGACGTGCATCCAATTTTTTCCGTAACCCTCTCAACTTGTTATCACATGCTATTTGGGTTAAATGATGATACCATGCCAAGTTTCAACCTTTTCAGAGTTCATTTGTACAACTTTTTGTGTTCAGGATCATTCAACACAAACAAATCGATAAGTGGATGAAAAATAGGAAATGAAGTTAGAAAGGATTGAAATTTGAGGATGTAGCTTTGAATGGTGCAAATTGAATGCACAAAAATTCTGGACTTGAAATCAGTTAAAAAAATGAAATCCCTTTGCAAAAAATGAGGTTTCGTCTGAAACCCTCAACCTTCGAAGGAGATGGTCCAATTTATACACGACATGCATCCAGTTTTTGCCGTGACCCTCTGCACTTTTTAGCGCATGCTATTTGGGTGAAATTATGAAACCATGCCCAGTTTCAACCTTTTCAGAGTTCATTCGTACTGCTTTTCAATTTTACGGTCAACCAGCGCAAACAAATCATTAAATGCATGAAAAAATCCAAATGAAGTTAGAAATGGTTGAAATTTGAGGATCTGGCTTTGAATATTGTATATTGAATGCACAAAAAAGTTGGGAGTTGATATAAGTTTGAAAACATGAAATGCCTTTGTAACACATGAGTTTTCGTTCGAAACCCTCATACTTTGAAGGAGATGGACCAATTTTTACATGAAGTGCATCCAGTTTTTGCCATAACCCTCTCAAATGTTTAGCATATGCTATTTGGATGAAATGATGGTACCGTGCCAAGTTTGAACTTTTCAGAGTTCATTTCTACCACTTTTCAAATCCAAGGTCATTGGGTGCAAACAAATCATAAAATGCAAGAACAATAGCAAATGAATTTAGAAAGGGTTGAAATTTGAGGATGCCGTTTTGAATGATGATATTGAATGCGCAAAAATTCTAGATCTTAAATAAGTTAAAAAATGAAATGGCTATGTAACAGATGAGTTTTCGTCTGAAACCCTCATACTTCGAAGGAGATGGTCTAGTTTGTACATGAAGTGCATCCAGTTCCTGAAATAACTCTCTCAACTTTTTAGCACATGCTAAGAGGGTTAAATGATGATACCAAGATAAGTTTCAACCTTTTCAGAGTTCATTTGTACTGCTTTTCAATTTTAGGGTCATTCGTCGCAAACCAATCATTAAATGCAAGAAAAATATCAAATGCAGTTAGAAAAGGTTGAAATTTGAGGATGTGGTTTTGAATAGTGCATATTGACTGCACAAAAAGTCCGGGGTTGAAATCAGTTTAAAAAAATGAAATGCCTTTGTAACAGATGAGTTTTCATCCGAAACCATCATGCTTCGAACGAGATGGTCCAGTTTGTACACGAAGTGTCTCCTGTTTTTGCCATAACCCTCTCAACATTTTAGCAAATGCTACATGGGTGAAATGATCATACCATGCCAAGTTTCAACGTTTTCAAAGTTCATATTTGTACTGATTTTCCTTTTCAGGCTCATTCAGCGCAAATTAATCATTAAATGCATGAAAAATGGCAACTGAAGTTAGAAAGGGTTGAAATTTGAGGATTGGATTCTAATGGTGCATACTGAATGCACAAAAGTCTGGAGCTTAAATAAGTTCAAAAAAATGAAATGCCTTTGTAACTAATGAGTTTTCGTCCGTAACCCTCATACTTCGAGGGCGATGGTCCGGTTTGTACACAACGTGCATCCAATTTTTTTCGTAACCGTCTCAACTTGTTATCACATGCTATTTGGGTTAAATGATGATACCATGCCAAGTTTCAACCTTTTGAGAGTTCATTTGTACAACTTTTCGTATTCAGGGTCATTCAACACAAACAAATCGTTAAGTGGATGAAAAATAGCAAATGAAGTTAGAAAGGATTGAAATTTGAGGATGTAGCTTTGAATGGTGCAAATTGAATGAACAGAAACTCTGGACTTGAAATCAGGTAAAAAAATGAAATGCCTTTGTAACAAATGAGGTTTCGTCTGAAACCCACATCCTTCGAAGGAGATGGTCCAATTTATACACGAAATGCATCCAATTTTTGCTGTAACCCTCTCCACTTTTTAGAACATGCTATTTGTTGAAATTATGAAACCATGCCAAGTTTCAACCTTTACAGAGTTCATTCGTACTGCTTTTCAATTTCAAGGTCATCAAGTGCAAACAAATCATTAAATGCATAAAAAAAACAAATGAAGTTAGAAACGGTTGAAATTTGAGGATCTGGCTTTGAATAGTGTATATTGAATGCACAAATTTTTTGGAGTTGATATAGGTTTTAAAAATGAAATGCCTTTGTAACACATGAGTTTTCGTCCGAAACGCTCATACTTTGAAGGAGATGGTCCAATTTGTACATGAAGTGCATCCAGTTGTTGCCGTAACCCTCTCAAATTTTTAGCAGATGCTATTTGGATGAAATGATGGTACCATGCCAAGTTTCAACTTTTCAGAGTTCATTTGTACCACTTTTCAATTCCAAGGTCATTGGGCGCAAACAAATCATTAAATGCAAAAAAACAGCAAATGAATTTAGAAAGGGTTGAAATTTGAGGATGCCGTTTTGAATGATGCATATTGAATGTGCAAAAATTCTAGATCTGAAATAGGTTAAAAAATGAATTGGCTATGTAATAGATGAGTTTTCGTCCGAAACCCTCATACTTCGAAGGAGATGGTCTAGTTTGTACATGAAGTGCATCCAGTTTTTGAAATAACTCTCTCAACTTATTAGCACATGCTAAGAGGGTTAAATGATGATACCAAGACAAGTTTCAACCTTCTCAGAGTTCATTTGTACTGCTTTTCAATTTCAGGGTCAGTCATCGCAAACCAATCATTAAATGCAAGAAAAGTATCAAATGAAGTTAGAAACGGTTGAAATTTGAGGATGTGGCTTTGAATAGTGCATATTGACTGCACAAAAAGTATGGGGTTGATATAAGTTTAAAAAAATGAAATGTCTTTGTAACAGATGAGTTTTCGTCCAAAACCATCATGTTTCGAAGGAGATGGTCCAGTTTGTACACGAATTGTCTCTAGTTTTTCCATAACCCTCTCAACTTTTTAGCAAATGCTACAGGGGTCAAATGATGATACCATGCCAAGTTTCAAGCTTTTCAAAGTGCAGTTTGTACTGATTTTCCTTTTCAGGCTCATTTAGCGCAAATTAATCATTAAATACATGAATAATGGAAACTGAATTTAGAAAGGGTTGAAATTTGAGGATTGGATTCTAATGGTGCATATTGAATGCACAAAAGTCTAGAGCTTAAATAAGTTCAAAAAATGAAATTCCTTTGTAACTAATGAGTTTTCGTCCGACCCTCATACTTCGAGGGCGATGGTCCAGTTTGTACACGACGTGCATCCAATTTTTTCCGTAACCCTCTCAACTAGTTATCACATGCTATTTGGGTTAAATGATGATACCATTCCAAGTTTCAACCTTTTCAGAGTTCATTTGTACAACTTTTTGTGTTCAGGATCATTCAACACAAACAAATCGGTAAGTGGATGAAAAATAGGAAATGAAGTTAGAAAGGATTGAAATTTGAGGATGTAGCTTTGAATGGTGCAAATTGAATGCACAAAAATTCTGGACTTGAAATCAGTTAAAAAAATGAAATCCCTTTGCAAAAAATGAGGTTTCGTCTGAAACCCTCATCCTTCGAAGGAGATGGTCCAATTTATACACGACATGCATCCAGTTTTTGCCGTAACCATCTCCACTTTTTAGCGCATGCTATTTGGGTGAAATTATAAAACCATGCCCAGTTTCCACCTTTTCAGAGTTCATTGGTACTGCTTTTCAATTTTAGGGTCAACCAGCGCAAACAAATCATTAAATGCATGAAAAAAATCAAATGAAGTTAGAAATGGTTGAAATTTGAGGATCTGGCTTTGAATAGTGTATATTGAATGCACAAAAAAGTTTGGAGTTGATATAAGTTTGAAAAAAATGAAATGCCTTTGTAACACATGAGTTTTCGTCCGAAACCCTCATACTTTGAAGGAGATGGACCAATTTTTACATGAAGTGCATCCAGTTTTTGCCATAACCCTCTCAAATGTTTAGCATATGCTATTTGGATGAAATGATGGTACCGTGCCAAGTTTCAACTTTTCAGAGTTCATTTCTACCACTTTTCAATTCCAAGGTCATTGGGCGCAAACAAATCATTAAATGCAAGAACAATAGCAAATGAATTTAGAAAGGGTTGAAATTTGAGGATGCCGTTTTGAATGATGCATATTGAATGCGCAAAAATTCTAGATCTTAAATAATTTAAAAAATGAAATGGCTATGTAACAGATGAGTTTTCGTTTGAAACCCTCATACTTCGAAGGAGATGGTCTAGTTTGTACATGAAGTGCATCCAGTTTTTGAAATAACTCTCTCAACTTTTTAGCACATGCTAAGAGGGTTAAATGATGATACCAAGATAAGTTTCAACCTTTTCAGAGTTCATTTGTACTGCTTTTCAATTTCAGGGTCATTCGTCGCAAACCAATCATTAAATGCAAGAAAAATATCAAATGCACTTAGAAACGGTTTAAATTTGAGGATGTGGTTTTGAATAGTGCATATTGACTGCACAAAAAGTCCGGGGTTGAAATAAGTTTAAAAAATGAAATGCCTTTGTAACAGATGAGTTTTCGTCCGAAACCATCATGCTTCGAACGAGATGGTCCAGTTTGTACACGAAGTGTCTCCTGTTTTTGCCATAACCCTCTCAACATTTTAGCAAATGCTACATGGGTGAAATGATCATACCATGCCAAGTTTCAACGTTTTCAAAGTTCATATTTGTACTGATTTTCCTTTTCAGGCTCATTCAGCGCAAATTAATCATTAAATGCATGAAAAATGGCAACTGAAGTTAGAAAGGGTTGAAATTTGAGGATTGGATTCTAATGGTGCATACTGAATGCACAAAAGTCTGGAGCTTAAATAAGTTCAAAAAAATGAAATGCCTTTGTAACTAATGAGTTTTCGTCCGTAACCCTCATACTTCGAGGGCGATGGTCCGGTTTGTACACAACGTGCATCCAATTTTTTTCATAACCGTCTCAACTTGTTATCACATGCTATTTGGGTTAAATGATGATACCATGCCAAGTTTCAACCTTTTGAGAGTTCATTTGTACAACTTTTCGTATTCAGGGTCATTCAACACAAACAAATCGTTAAGTGGATGAAAAATAGCAAATGAAGTTAGAAAGGATTGAAATTTGAGGATGTAGCTTTGAATGGTGCAAATTGAATGAACAGAAACTCTGGACTTGAAATCAGGTAAAAAAATGAAATGCCTTTGTAACAAATGAGGTTTCGTCTGAAACCCACATCCTTCGAAGGAGATGGTCCAATTTATACACGAAATGCATCCAATTTTTGCTGTAACCCTCTCCACTTTTTAGCACATGCTATTTGTTGAAATTATGAAACCATGCCAAGTTTCAACCTTTTCAGAGTTCATTCGTACTGCTTTTCAATTTCAAGGTCATCAAGTGCAAACAAATCATTAAATGCATAAAAAAACAAATGAAGTTAGAAACGGTTGAAATTTGAGGATCTGGCTTTGAATAGTGTATATTGAATGCACAAATTTTTTGGAGTTGATATAGGTTTTAAAAATGAAATGCCTTTGTAACACATGAGTTTTCGTCCGAAACGCTCATACTTTGAAGGAGATGGTCCAATTTGTACATGAAGTGCATCCACTTGTTGCCGTAACCCTCTCAAATTTTTAGCATATGCTATTTGGATGAAATGATGGTACCATGCCAAGTTTCAACTTTTCAGAGTTCATTTGTACCACTTTTCAATTCCAAGGTCATTGGGCGCAAACAAATCATTAAATGCAAAAAAACAGCAAATGAATTTAGAAAGGGTTGAAATTTGAGGATGCCGTTTTGAATGATGCATATTGAATGTGCAAAAATTCTAGATCTGAAATAGGTTAAAAAATGAATTGGCTATGTAATAGATGAGTTTTCGTCTGAAACCCTCATACTTCGAAGGAGATGGTCTAGTTTGTACATGAAGTGCATCCAGTTTTTGAAATAACTCTCTCAACTTATTAGCACATGCTAAGAGGGTTAAATGATGATACCAAGACAAGTTTCAACCTTCTCAGAGTTCATTTGTACTGCTTTTCAATTTCAGGGTCAGTCATCGCAAACCAATCATTAAATGCAAGAAAAGTATCAAATGAAGTTAGAAACGGTTGAAATTTGAGGATGTGGCTTTGAATAGTGCATATTGACTGCACAAAAAGTATGGGGTTGATATAAGTTTAAAAAAATGAAATGTCTTTGTAACAGATGAGTTTTCGTCCAAAACCATCATGTTTCGAAGGAGATGGTCCAGTTTGTACACGAATTGTCTCTAGTTTTTCCATAACCCTCTCAACTTTTTAGCAAATGCTACAGGGGTCAAATGATGATACCATGCCAAGTTTCAAGCTTTTCAAAGTGCAGTTTGTACTGATTTTCCTTTTCAGGCTCATTTAGCGCAAATTAATCATTAAATACATGAATAATGGAAACTGAATTTAGAAAGGGTTGAAATTTGAGGATTGGATTCTAATGGTGCATATTGAATGCACAAAAGTCTAGAGCTTAAATAAGTTCAAAAAATGAAATTCCTTTGTAACTAATGAGTTTTCGTCCGACCCTCATACTTCGAGGGCGATGGTCCAGTTTGTACACGACGTGCATCCAATTTTTTCCGTAACCCTCTCAACTAGTTATCACATGCTATTTGGGTTAAATGATGATACCATTCCAAGTTTCAACCTTTTCAGAGTTCATTTGTACAACTTTTTGTGTTCAGGATCATTCAACACAAACAAATCGGTAAGTGGATGAAAAATAGGAAATGAAGTTAGAAAGGATTGAAATTTGAGGATGTAGCTTTGAATGGTGCAAATTGAATGCACAAAAATTCTGGACTTGAAATCAGTTAAAAAAATGAAATCCCTTTGCAAAAAATGAGGTTTCGTCTGAAACCCTCATCCTTCGAAGGAGATGGTCCAATTTATACACGACATGCATCCAGTTTTTGCCGTAACCATCTCCACTTTTTAGCGCATGCTATTTGGGTGAAATTATGAAACCATGCCCAGTTTCCACCTTTTCAGAGTTCATTGGTACTGCTTTTCAATTTTAGGGTCAACCAGCGCAAACAAATCATTAAATGCATGAAAAAAATCAAATGAAGTTAGAAATGGTTGAAATTTGAGGATCTGGCTTTGAATAGTGTATATTGAATGCACAAAAAAGTTTGGAGTTGATATAAGTTTGAAAAAAATGAAATGCCTTTGTAACACATGAGTTTTCGTCCGAAACCCTCATACTTTGAAGGAGATGGACCAATTTTTACATGAAGTGCATCCAGTTTTTGCCATAACCCTCTCAAATGTTTAGCATATGCTATTTGGATGAAATGATGGTACCGTGCCAAGTTTCAACTTTTCAGAGTTCATTTCTACCACTTTTCAATTCCAAGGTCATTGGGCGCAAACAAATCATTAAATGCAAGAACAATAGCAAATGAATTTAGAAAGGGTTGAAATTTGAGGATGCCGTTTTGAATGATGCATATTGAATGCGCAAAAATTCTAGATCTTAAATAAGTTAAAAAGTGAAATGGCTATGTAACAGATGAGTTTTCGTTTGAAACCCTCATACTTCGAAGGAGATGGTCTAGTTTGTACATGAAGTGCATCCAGTTTTTGAAATAACTCTCTCAACTTTTTAGCACATGCTAAGAGGGTTAAATGATGATACCAAGATAAGTTTCAACCTTTTCAGAGTTCATTTGTACTGCTTTTCAATTTCAGGGTCATTCGTCGCAAACCAATCATTAAATGCAAGAAAAATATCAAATGCACTTAGAAACGGTTTAAATTTGAGGATGTGGTTTTGAATAGTGCATATTGACTGCACAAAAAGTCCGGGGTTGAAATAAGTTTAAAAAATGAAATGCCTTTGTAACAGATGAGTTTTCGTCCGAAACCATCATTCTTCGAACGAGATGGTCCAGTTTGTACACGAAGTGTCTCCTGTTTTTGCCATAACCCTCTCAACATTTTAGCAAATGCTACATGGGTGAAATGATCATACCATGCCAAGTTTCAACGTTTTCAAAGTTCGTATTTGTACTGATTTTCCTTTTCAGGCTCATTCAGCGCAAATTAATCATTAAATGCATGAAAAATGGCAACTGAAGTTAGAAAGGGTTGAAATTTGAGGATTGGATTCTAATGGTGCATACTGAATGCACAAAAGTCTGGAGCTTAAATAAGTTCAAAAAAACGAAATGCCTTTGTAACTAATGAGTTTTCGTCCGAAACCCTCATACTTCGAGGGCGATGGTCCGGTTTGTAACCGTCTCAACTTGTTATCACATGCTGTTGGAAATATGCCCTAGAGGCAATAATAAAATGGTTATTATTGTATTTCCTTGTTCATGATAATTGTCTACTGTTCATGCTATAATTGTGTTAACCGGAAACCGTAATACATGTGTGAATACATAGACCACAATATGTCCCTAGTGAGCCTCTAGTTGGCTAGCTTGTTAATCAATAGATGGTCATGGTTTCATGACCATGGACATTGGATGTCGTTGATAAATGCGATCACATCATTAGGAGAATGATGTGATGGACAAGACCCAATCCTGGGCATAGCACAAGATCGGTTAGTTCGTCTGCTATTGCTTTTCAATGTCAAGTATCGTTTCCTTAGACCATGATGTTGTGCAACTCCAGGATATCGTAGGAATGCTGTGGGTGTACCAAACGTCACAACATAACTGGGTGGCTATAAAGGTGCACTACGGGTATCTCCGAAAGTGTCTGTTGGGTTGGCATGAACCGAGACTGGGATTTGTCACTCCGTGTGACGCAGAAGTATCTCTGGGCCCACTCGGTAAGACATCATCATAATGAGCTCAATGTGAATAAGGAGTTATCCACGGGATGATGTGTTACGGAACGAGTAAAGAGTCTTGCCGGTAACGAGATTGAACAAGGTATAGGGATACCGACGATCGAATCTCGGGCAAGTATCATACCGGTAGACAAAGGGAATTGAATACGGGATTGATTGAATCCTCGACATCGTGGTTCATCCGATGAGATCATCGTGGAGTACGTGGGAGCCAACATGGGTATCCAGATCCCTCTGTTGGTTATTGGACAGAGAGGTGTCTCGGTCATGTCTACGTGTCTCCTGAACCCGTAGGGTCTACACACTTAAGGTTCGATGACGCTAGGGTTATAGGGAAATGGTATGTGTGATTACCGAAGGTTGTTCGCAGTACCGAATGAGATCCCGGACGTCACGAGGAGCTCCAGAATGGTCCGGAGGTAAAGATTGATATATAGGACGTCCAGTTTTGGTCACCGGAAAGTTTTCGGGCTCATCGGTAGTGTACCGGGAGTGCCGGGAGGGTGCCGGAGGACCCCCGGGAGGGGTGTGACGAACAAAGGACCTCATGGGCCCTTAGAGGAGGTGTACTAGCCCATATTGGGCCAGCCAAGACCTTCTAGAAAGGGCCCATGCAGCTGGGATCTAGAGATAAGGGCTAAGGGGTTTTGAAAGGACGAGATCCACCTCCCTTGTGGGAGGAGGACTCCTCCCCCACCTCGGCGGAAGCTCTCCTCCTTGGAGGAGAGTCCAAGACATCCCTCCCTCTCCCTCCTCCTATATATATGAAATGGTTTGGGGTGATTTGGGACATGACTTTTCTCTCTCTCGGTGCAGCCCTATCCTACTTCTTACTCGTTCTCCGTAGCGCTTGGCGAAGCCCTGCCGGAGTTCACGTAGCTCCACCGTCACCACGCCGTCATGCTGCCGGAGCTCTCCCTCAACATCTCCCTCCTCCTTGCTGGATCTAGGCGTAGGATACGTCACCGGGCTGCACGTGTGTTGAACACGGAGGTGCCGTCCGATCGGCACTTGATCGGATCTACCGCGATCTGAATCGCTGCGAGTACGACTCCACCTACCGCGTTCTAGCAACGCTTCCGCTTAGGAAACTACAAAGGTATGAAGATCCACTCTCCCTTACTCATTGCTGGTTTCTATATAGATAGATCTTGGAGAACACGTAGGAAATTTTTTGATTTACTACTACGTCTCCCAACAGTGGTATCAGAGCCAAGTTTATGCGTAGAATCTATGCACGAGTAGAACACAAAGCAGTTGTGGGCGTCGATCTTGTTAATATGCTTGACGTAACTAGTCTTATCTTGATTCGACGGTATTGTGGGATGAAGCGGCCCGGACCGACTTTACACGTACGCTTACGTGAGACTGGTTCCACCGAATGACATGCACTTGTTGCATAAGGTGGCTAGCAGGTGTCTGTCTCTCCCAACTTAGTCAGATTGGATTCGATGAAAAGGGTCCTTATGAAGGGTAAATAGCAATTGGCATATCACGTTGTGGTTTTGGCGTAGGTAAGAAACGTTCTTTCTAGTAACTTATAGCAGCCACGTAAAACTTGCAACTACAAATTAGAGGACGTCTAACTTGTTTTTGCAGCATGTGCCTTGTGATGTGATATGGCCAAAGGATGTGATGTGATGCATTGTGATGTATGAAATTGATCATCTTCTTGTAATAGGATTCACGACTTGCATGTCGATGAGTATGACAACCGGCATGAGCCATAGGAGTTGTCTTATTTATTGTATGACCTGCATGTCAATCTTAAACGCCGTGTAATTACTTTACTTTATTGCTAAACGTTAGCCATAGTAGTAGAAGTAATAGTTGGTGAGACAACTTCATGAAGACACAATGATGGAGATCATGATGATGGAGATCATGGTGCCGGTGACAGTGATGATCATGGTACCCCGAAGGTGGAGATCAAAGGAGCAAGATGATATTGGCCATATCATGTCACTATATTGATTGCATGTGATGTTTATCATGTTTACTTCTTATTTGCATAGAACGACAGTAGTAAATAAGATGATCTCTCAATTAAAATTTCAAGAGAAGTGTTCACCCTAACTGTGCACCGTTGCTAAGGATCGTTGTTCCGAAGCACCACGTGATCATCGGGTGTGATAGGTTCTAACGTTCGCATACAACGGGTGTAAGCCAGATTTACACACGCGAAACACTTAGGTTGACTTGACGAGCCTAGCATGTACAGACATGGCCTCACAACACGGAAGACCGAAAGGTCGAACATGAGTGGTATAGAAGATACGATCAACATAGAGATGTTCACCATGGATGACTAGTCCATCTCACGTGATGATCGGACACGGGATAGTTGACATGGATCATGTGACACTTGGATGACTAGAGAGATGTCTATCTAAGTGGGAGTTCATTAAATAATTTGATTATGTGAACATAAATATCATGAACTTAATCTAAAATTGTCTTTACAATCTATATTGTAGATCCAATGGCCAACGCGAATGTCATCCTGAATTTCAACGCATTCCTAGAGAAAACCAAGCTGAAAGATGATGGAAGCAACTATGCGGACTGGGTCCATAGCTTGAGGATCATCCTCATAGCTTCCAAGAGATTGTATGTCCTAGATGCACCGCTAGGTGACGCACCCATTCTCCCAGCGGAACAAGATGTTATGAATGCTTGGCAATCACGCTGCGATGATTACTCCCTTGTTCAGTGCGGCATGGTTTACAGTCTAGAACCGGGGCTCCAAAAGCGTTTTGAGCAACACGGAGCATATGAGATGTTCCTAGAGCTGAAACTGGTTTTCCAAGATCATGCCCGGGTCGAGAGATATGACGTCTCTGACAAGTTCTTGAGCTGTAAGATGTAGGAGAATAGTTTTGTCAGTGAGCATATACTCAAAATGTCTGCGTTGCATAGCCGCTTGACTTAGCTGGGAGTTAATCTCCCGGATGACTCGATCATTGACAGAATCCTCCAGTCGCTTCCACCTAGCTTCAAAAGCTTTGTGATGAACTACAACATGCAGGGTATGGAGAAGTCCATTCCTGAGTTGTACTCGATGCTCAAATCAGCAGAGGTCGAGATCAAAAAGGAGAATCAAGTGTTGATGGTGAATAAGACCACTAGTTTCAAGACAGGTAAGGGTAAGAAGAACTTCAAGAAGGATGGAAAAGTTGTTGCCGCGCCCGGTAAGCAAGTTGCTAGGAAGAAGAAGAACAAGAATGGACCCAAGCCTGAGACTGAGTGCTTTTATTGCAAGGGTACCGGTCACTGGAAGCGGAACTGCCCCAAGTACTTAGCGGATAAGAAGGACGGCAATGTTAAAGGTATATGTGATATACTTGTTATTGATGTGTACCTAACCAGTGCTCGTAGTAGCTCCAGGGTATTTGATACCGGTGCAGTTGCTCACATTTGTAACTCCAAGCAGGAGTTGCGGAATAAGCGGAGGCTGGCAAAGGAGGAGGTGACGATGCGCGTCGGGAATGGTTCCAAGGTCGATGTGATCGCCGTCGACACGCTACCTCTACATCTACCTTCGGGATTAATTTTAAACCTTAATAATTTTTATTCAGTACCAGCTTTGAGCATGAACATTGTTTCTAGATCTCGCTTGATGCGAGATGGCTACTCATTTAAATCTGAGAATAATGGTTGTTCTATTTATATGAGAGAAATGTTTTATGGTCATGCCCTGCTGGTCAATGGTTTATTTTTGATGAATCTCGAACGTGATGTTACACATGTCCATAGTGTGAGTACCAAAAAGTGTAAGGTTGATAATGATAGTCCCACTTACATGAGGCACTGCTGCCTTGGTCATATTGGTTTCAAACGCATGAAGAAGCTCCATGCTGATGGACTTTTGGAGTCTCTTGATTTCGAATAATTTGACACGTGCAAGCCATGCCCCATGGGCAAGATGACCAAGACTCTGTTCTCCAGAACAATGGAGCGAGCAACTGTGTTGGAAAAAATACATACCGATGTATGCGGTCCAATGAGTGTCGAGGCTCGCAGTGTCTACCGTTATGTTCTCACCCTCACTGATGACTTGATTAGATATGGGTATGTCTACTTCATGAAACATAAGTCTGAATCCTTTGAAAGGTTCAAGGAATTTCAGAGTGAGGTAGAGAATCAACGTGATAGGAAAATAAAGTGCCTACGATCTGATCGTCGCGGAGAATATTTAAGTCACGAGTTGGGCACACACCTAAGGAAATGTGGAATTGTTTCACAACTCACGCCGCCTGGCACACCTCAGCGAAATGGTGTGTCTGAACGTCGTAATTGCACTCTATTGGATATGGTGCGATCTATGATGTCTCTTACCGACTTACTGCTATCATTTTGGGGATATGCATTAGAGACTGCTGCATTCACTTTAAATAGGGCACCGTCAAAATCCATTGAGACGACACCGTATGAACTATGGTTTGGAAAGAAACCTAAGCTATCGTTTCTAAAAGTTTGGGGATGCGATGCTTATGTGAAGAAACTTCAACCTGAGAATCTCGAAACCAAAGCGGAAAAGTGTGTCTTCATAGGATATCCCAAAGAGACTATTGGGTATACCTTCTACCTACGATCCGAGGGCAAAGTCTTTGTTGCCAAGAATGGATCCTTTCTCGAGAAAGAGTTTCTCTCGAAAGAAGTAAGTGGGAGGAAATAGAACTTGATGAGGTAATCGTACCTCCGCTCGAACCGGAGAGTAGCGCTGCACAGGAAGTTGTTTCTGTGGAACCTACACCGGCTGGAGAGGAAGTTAATGATGATGATCATGAAACTTCAGATCAAGTTGCTGTTGAATGTCGAAGGTACACTAGGGGACGTTCCGCACCAGAATGGTACGGCAACCCTGTCCTGGAGATCATGTTGTTGGACAACGGTGAACCTTCGAACTATGAAGAAGCGATGGCGGGCCTGAATTCCAACAAATGGCTTGAGGCCATGAAATCCGAGATAGGATCCATGTATGAGAACAAAGTATGGACTTTGGTGGACTTGCCTGATGATAAGAGAGCCATTTAAAATAAATGGATCTTTAAGAAGAAGACTAACGGAGATGGTAATGTGACTATCTATAAGGCTCGACTTGTCGCTAAGAGTTACCGACAAGTTCAAGGAGTTGACTACGATGAGACCTTCTCACGCGTAGCGATGCTGAAGTCTGTCCGAATCATGTTAGCAATTGCCGCATTTTATGATTATGAGATCTGGCAAATGGACGTCAAAACGACATTCCTTAATGGCTTCCTCAAGGAAGAACTGTATATGATGTAGCCGGAAGGTTTTGTCGATCCTAAAGACGCTAACAAAGTATGAAAGCTCCATTGCTCCATCTATAGGCTGGTGCAAGCATCTCGGAGTTGGAACATTCGCTTTAATGAAGTGATTAAAGCGTTTGGGTTTGTACAGTTTTATGGAGAACCCTGTATTTACAAGAAAGTGAGTGGGAGCTCTGTAGCATTTCTGATATTATATGTGGATGACATACTGATAATGGGAAATGATATAGAACTCTTGGAAAGTATGAAGGCCTACTTGAATAAGTGTTTTTCAATGAAGGACCTTGGAGAAGCTGCTTACATATTAGGCATCAAGATCTATAGAGATAGATCAAGACGCCTCATAGGTCTTTCACAAAGCACATACCTTGATAAAGTATTGAAGAAGTTCAATATGGATCAGTCTAATAAGGGGTTCTTGCCTGTGTTACAAGGTGTGAGATTGAGTACGACTCAATGCTCGACCACGGCAAAGGATAGAGAAGAGATGAGTGTCATCCCCTATGCTTCGGCCATTGGCTCTATTATGTATGCCATGTTGTGTACCAGACCTGATGTGAACCTTGCCATAAGTTTGGTAGGGAGGTACCAAAGTGATCCCAGAGCGGAACACTGGACAACGGTCAAGAATATCCTGAAGTACCTAAAAAGGACAAAGGAAATGTTTCTCTTATATGGAGGTGCCAAAGAGCTTGTCGTAAAGGGTTACGTCGATGCTAGCTTCGACACAGATCCGGACGACTCCAAGTCGCAAACCGGATACGTGTATATTTTGAACGGAGGGGCAGTCAGCTGGTGCAGCAGCAAGCAAAGCGTCGTGGCAGCATCTACATGTCAAGCAGAGTACATAGCTGCTTCAGAAGAAGCAAAGGAGGGAGTCTGGATGAAGGAGTTCATCACCGACCTAGGAGTGATTCCAAATGCGTTGGGCCCGATGACTCTACTCTGTGACAACACTGGAGCTATTGCCCTTGCGAAGGAGCCCAGGTTTCACAAGAAGACAAGACACATAAAGTGTCGCTTCAACTCCATCCGTGATTACATTCAGGAGGGAGATATAGATATTTGTAATGTACATACAGATCTGAATGTCGCAGATCCATTGAGTAAACCTCTCTCACGAGCAAAACATGATCAACACGAGAATGCTATGGGTGTTCGATTCATCACAATGTAACTAGATTATTGACTCTAGAGCAAGTGGGAGACTGTTGGAAATACGGCCTAGAGGCAATAATAAAATGGTTATTATTGTATTTCCTTGTTCATGATAATTGTGTATTGTTCATGCTATAATTGTGTTAACCAGAAACTGTAATACATGTGTGAATACATAGACCACAATATGTCCCTAGTGAGTCTCTAGTAGGATAGCTGGTTAATCAATAGATGGTCACGGTTTCATGACCATGGACATTGGATGTCATTGATAAACGGGATCACATCATTAGGAGAATGATGTGATGGACAAGACCCAATCCTGAGCATAGCACAAGATCGGTTAGTTCGTCTGCTATAGCTTTTCAATGTCAAGTATCGTTTCCTTAGACCATGAGGTTGTGCAAATCCCGGATATCGTAGGAATGCTTTGGGTGTACCAAACGTCACAACGTAACTGGGTGGCTATAAAGGTGCACTACGGGTATCTCCAAAAGTGTCTGTTGGGTTGGCATGAACCGAGACTGGGATTTGTCACTCCGTGTGACGGAGAGGTATCTCTGGGCCCACTCGGTAATACATCATCATAATGAGCTCAATGTGACTAAGGAGTTAGCCACGGTATGATGTGTTACGGAACGAGTAAAGAGTCTTGCCGGTAACGAGATTGAACAAGGTATAGCGATACCGACGATCGAATCTCGGGCAAGTATCATACCGGTAGACAAAGGGAATTGACTACGGGATTGATTGAATCCCCGACATCGTGGTTCATCCAATGAGATCATCGTGGAGTACGTGGGAGCCAACATGGGTATCCAGATCCCGCTGTTGGTTATTGGCTAGAGAGGTGTCTCGATCATGTCTACGTGTCTCCCGAACCCGTAGGGTCTACACACTTAAGGTTCGATGACGCTAGGGTTATAGGGAAATGGTATGCGTGATTACCGAAGGTTGTTCGGAGTCCTGGATGAGATCCCGGACGTTACTACGAGCTCCGAAATGGTCCGGAGGTAAATATTGATATATAGGAAGTCCAGTTTTTGTCACCGGAAAGTTTTCGGGCTCATCGGTAGTGTACCGGGAGTGCCGGGAGGGTGCCGGAGGACCCCCGGGAGGGGTGTGACGACTAAAGGACCTCATGGGCCCTTAGAGGAGGTGTGCCAGCCCATATTGTGCCAGCCAAGACCTTCTAGAAAGGGCCCATGCGGCTGGGATCTAGAGATAAGGGCTAAGGGGTTTTGAAAGGAGGAGATCCACATCCCTTGTGGGAGGAGGACTCCTCCCCCACCTCGGCGGAAGCTCTCCTCCTTGGAGGAGAGTCCAAGCCAGCCCTCCGTCTCCCTCCTCCTATATATATGAAAGGGTTTGGGCTGATTTGGGATAGGACTTTTCTCTCTCTCTCTCGGTGCAGCCCTATCCTTCTTCTTCCTCGTTCTCCGTAGCCCTTGGCGAAGCCCTACCGGAGTTCATGTAGCTCCACCGTCACCATGCCGTCGTGCTGCCGGAGCTCTCCCTCAACCTCTCCCTCCTCCTTGCTGGATCAAGGCATAGGATACGTCACCGATCTACACATGTGTTGAACGCGGAGGTGCCGTCCATTCGGCACTTGATCGGATCTACCGCGATCTGAATCGCTTCGAGTACGACCCCACCAACCGCTTTCTAGCAACGCTTCTGCTTAGCGATCTTCAAAGGTATGAACATCCACTCTCCCCTTACTCGTTGCTGGTTTCTACATAGATGGATCTTGGTGAACACGTAGGAAATATTTTGATTTACTACTACGTCTCCCAACACATGCAAGGTGGGTTTAATGATGATACCATGCCAAGTTTCAACCTTTTCAGAGTTCATTTGTACATCTTTTCGTGTTCAGGGTCACTCAGCACAAACAAATAATTAAGTGGATAAAAAATAGCAAATGAACTTAGAAAGGATTGAAATTTGCGGATGTAGCTTTGAATGGTGCAAATTGAATGCACAAAAAATTCTGGAGTTAAAATAAGTTAAAAAATGAAATGCCTTTGTAACAAATGAGGTTTCGTCTGAAACCCTCATCCTTCGAAGGAGATGGTCCAATTTATACACGAAGTGCATCCACTTTTTACTGTAACCCTCTCCACTTTTTAGCACATGCTATTTGGGTGAAATGATGAAACCATGCCAAGTTTCAACCTTTTCAGAGTTCATTTGTACTGCTTTTCAATTTCAGGGTCATCTAGTGGAAACAAATCATTATATGCACGAAAAAAGCAAATGAAGTTAGAAACGTTGAAATTTGAGGATGTGGCTTTGAATAGTGTATATTGAATGCACAAAAAGTATGGAGTTGGTATAAGTTTAAAAAAATGAAATGCCTTTGTAACACATGAGTTTTCGTCCGAAACCCTCATACTTTGAAGGAGATGGTCCAATTTGTACATGAAGTGCATCCAGTTTTTCCCATAACCCTCTCATATTTTTAGCACATGCTATTTGGATGAAATGATAGTACCATGCCAAGTTTCAACTTTTCAGAGTTCATTTGTACCGCTTTTCAATTCCAAGGTCATTGGGCGCAAACAAATCATTAAATGCAAGAAAAATAGCAAATGAATTTAGAAACGGTTGAAATTTGAGGATGACGTTTTGAATGATGCATATTGAATGCGCAAAAATTCTACATCCGAAATAAGTTTAAAAAATGAAATGCCTATGTAACAGATGAGTTTTCATTTGAAACCATCATACTTCGAAGGAAATGGTCCAGTTTCTACATGAAGTGCGTCCAGTTTTTGCCGTAACTCGCTCAACTTTTTAGCACATGCTAAGTGGGTGAAATGATGATACCAAGCCAAGTTTCAACCTTTTCAGATTTGATTTGTACTGCTTTTCAATTTTAGGGTCATCCATAGCAAACAAATCATTAAAAGCAATCAAAATAGCAAATGAAGTTAGTGTTGGGGAACATCGCATGGGAAACAAAAAATTTCCTACGCACACGCAAACCTATCCATGGTGATGAGCATCTACGAGAGGGAGAGTGGATCTACGTACCCTTGTAGATCACTAAGCGGGAAGCGTTAAGAAACGCGGTTGGTGTAGTCGAACATCTTCGCGATCCAAATCGCCGAGCGTCCCGCGATCTCATCACGATCCGTCCCGCGATCCAATCACGATCCGTCCCGCGAACTTATCACGATCCGTTTCACGAACTTGATCACGATCTATCCCGCGAACTCATCACGATCTGTTCCGCAATCTCATCGCGAATCGTCTCGCGATCTCGATCACGGTCCTTCCGATCTAGCGCCGAACGGACGGCACCTCCGCGTTCAGCACATGTGCAGCTTGATGACGATCTCCACCATCTTGATCCAGCAAGAGGATGTGGAGAGGAGAGAGAGTTCACCGGCAGCATGACGGCGCTCCGGTGATGGTGGTGGTGGAGCAATTCCGACAGGGCTTCGCCTAAGCGCTGCAGAAATCCGATCTAGAGGAGCACCGGTGGAACGGGTAGCACGTGGCCGTAATTGTTAGCCAAACCCTAGCTATTCCACTAGTATATATAGGAGGAGAGGAGAGGAGAGGCAGCCAAGTCCTTTGGTTCAGCCGAAATAGGAGGTGGAGTGCAATCCTACTTCCCCTGCAATCCTAGTTGGAGTAGGATTGCCTCCTATTGGCTGATTTTTTCACTTTTTCCTTTAGGACTTTTTCTCCCTGCGCCATGGGCCTTTGTGGCTATTTTACCAGCCCACTAAGGGCTGGTAATTAACCTCTCACAGCCCATGGTCCTCTTGGGGTCGAAATACCCCTCCCGGAGGTCCTCCGGTACACTACCGGCACTCCCGGTACACTACCGATGAGCCCGAAACTTTTCCGGCGACCAAACTGGGACTTCCTATATATGAATCTTTACCTCTCGACCATTCTGGAGCTCCTCGTGACGTCCGGGATCTCATCTGGGACTCCGAACAACTCTCGGTCACCACCATACATAACTCTACACTACCGAAACGTCACCGAACCTTAAGTGTGCAGACCCTGCGGGTTCGAGAACTATGTAGACATGACCGAGACACCTCTACGGTCAATAACCAATGGCGGGACCTGGACAACCACATCGGTTCCCACATATTCTACGAAGATCTTTATCGGTCGAACCTCTATGTCAAGGATTCAGTTAATCCCGTATAACGTTCCCTTTGTCCTTCGGTATGTTACTTGCCCGAGATTCGATCGTCGGTATCTCTATACCTAGTTCAATCTCGTTACCGGCAAGTCTCTTTACTCGTTCCGTAATACAAGATCCCGCAACTAACAATTAGTCACATTGCTTGCAAGGCTTATTGTGATGTTGCATTACCGAGTGGGCCCCGAGATACCTCTCCGTCACACGGAGTAACAAATCCCAGTCTCGATCCATGCCAACTCAATAGACACCATCGGAGATACCTGTAGAGCACCTTTATAGTCACCCAGTTACGTTGCGACGTTTGATGCAGACAAGGCACTCCTTCGATATCCATGAGTTGCATGATCTCATGGTCATAGGAACATATACATTGACATGCAGAAAACAATAGCAATAAACTGACACGATCATATGCTACGTTTGTAGTTTGGGTCTTGTCCATCACATCATTCTCCTAATGATGTGATCCCGTTATCAAATGACATCTCATGTCCATGGCTAGGAAACCTTAACCATCTTTTGATCAACGAGCTAGTCTACTAGAGGCATACTAGGGACATGGTGTTGTCTATGTATCCACACATGTATCTGAGTTTCCGATCAATACAATTATAGCATGGATAATAAACGATTATCATGAACAAGGAAATATGATAATAACTAATTTATTATTGCCTCTAGGGCATATTTCCAACAGTCTCCCACTTGCACTAGAGTCAATAATCTAGTTCACATCACCATGTGATTCGCATTGTTATGAATCTAACACCCAATGAGTTCTGGGGCTCGATCATGCTTTGCATGTGAGAGAGGTCTTATAGTCAACGGGTCTGCGATATTCAGATCTGTGTGTACTTTGCAAATCTCTATGTCAAACCGTAAACACTACTACCACACTCCATTTGGTACTATTTCCAAATGGCTGCTCAACTATACGTATCCAGATTGCTACTACTAGTCATCCGGATAGGTGTTAAAGCTTGCATCTACGTAACTCCTTACGACGAACTCTTTATCACCTCCATAATTGAGAAACATCTCCTCAGTCCCTTAGTTACTGAGTATAATCTTGACCGCTGTCCAGTGATCCACTCCTGGTTCACTCTTATACCCCTTGACAAACTCATGGCAAGGCACACACAGGTGCGGTACACAGCATGGCATAATATAGAGCCTATGGCTAAGGCATAGGGACGACGTTCATCCTTTCTCTTTCTTCTGCCGTTTGTCGAGCTATGAGTCTCACTCAACTTCACACCTTACAAATCAGGTGAGAACTCATTCTCTAACTGATCCATTTTGAACTCTTTCAAAATCTTTGTCAAGGTATGTACTCATTGAAAGTCTCATCAAGCATCTTGATCTATCTCTATAGATCTTGATGCTCAACAATTAGGTAGTTTTATCCAGGTCTTACTTTGAAAAACACTTTTCAAACAACCTTTTATGCTTTCCAGAAATCCTATATTATTTCCGATCAACAATATGTCATTCACATATACTTATCAGAAATTCTATAGTGCTCCCACTCACTTTATTGCAAATACAAGTTTCTCGTAAACTTTGTATAAACATCAAAAACTTTGATCACCTCATCAAAGTGTATATTCCAACTCCGAGATGCTTGCTTCAGTCCATGGAAGGATCGCCGAAGCTTGCACACCTTTTAGCATCCTTAGGACTGACAAAACCTTCTGGTTGTATCACATACAACCTTTCCTCAAGTAAACCGTTAAGGAAATGATGTTTTGACTTCCATCTGTCAGATTTCATAATTGAAAACGCAGCAACTGCTAACATAATTCCAACAGACTTTAGCACCACTACGAGTGAGAAAGTCTCATCGTAGTCAACTCCTTGAACTTGTCACAAACAACTTTGCAACAAGTCGAGCTTTACAAATTGTGATATTTAGCATCAGCGTCTGTCTTCATTTTTAAAGATCCATTTGTACTCAACGACCTGCCGTCCAACGAGCAAGTCTACCAAAGTCTATACTTGGTTTTCATACATGGATCCTATCTCGGATTTCATGGTCTCATCCATTTATCGGAATCCGGTCCCATCATCGCTTCTCCATAGCTCGTAGGTTCATCGTTGTCCAACAACATGACCTTTAAGACAGGGTTATTGTACCACTCAAGAGCAGTACACGTCCTTGTCGACCTACGAGGTTCGATAGTAACTTGATCCGAAGCTTCATGATCATCATCATTAACTTCTTTCTTCAACTAACATAGGCTTCACAGAAACAACTTTCTGCGCTGCGCTACTCTGATTGAAACAAGTTTCAATAACCTCATCAAGTTCTATCTTCCTCCCACTCAGTTCTTTCGAGGGGAACCTTTTCTCAGGAAAGGATCCATTCCAGCAACAAACACATTGCACTCGGATCTGAGATAGAAGGTATACCCAACTGTTCTTGGCGTATTCTATGAAGATGCATTTGTCCGCTTTGGGTTTGAGCTCATTAGGTGAAAACATTTTCCACACAAGCTTCGCATCCCCAAACATCAAGAAATGACAGCTTTAGGTTTCTATCAAACCATAATTCACACGGTGTCATCTCAACGGATTTAGACGGTACCCTATTTTAAAGTGAATGCGGTTGTCTCTAATGCATAACCCTAAAACGATAGTATTAAAACGATAAGAGACATCATAGTATGTGCTATATCAAATAAGGCATGACTACGACGTTCGGACACACCATCACACTATGGTGTTCCAGGTGGCGTGAGTTGTGAAACAACTTTCACATTGTCTAAATTTGTATGCCAAACTCGTAACCCAGATATTCACCTCCACGATCATATCGCAGAAATTTTTATCTTCTTGTCACGATGATCTTTAAACTTCACTCTGAACTTTTCTTTGAACCTTTCAAACAATTCATATTTGTCTTTCATTAAGTAAATATACACTATATCTACTCAAATCATCAGTGAAGGTAGGAAAACAATGATATTCACTGCAAGCTATAAACACTCATTGGATCGTATACATCAACATGCATTGTTTCCAATAAGTCACTTGCCCGTTTCATCAAGCCAGAAAACGGGGTTTAGTCATCTTACCAAAAGGCATGGTCCGCATGTCTCAACCGATTCAAAATCGAATGAGTCCAAAGATCCATCAACATGGAGTTTCTTCATGCGCTTTATACCAATATGACATTTAGCGGCAGTGCCACAAGTATGTGGTACTATCATTATTAACTTTGCATCTTTTGGCATCATTGTTATGAACATGTGTATTACTACGATCAAGATTCAATGAACCATCCTTACTGGGTGCATGACCATTGAAGGTATTTATTCATGTAAGCAGAATAACCATTATTCTCTAACTTGAATGAATAACCGTGTTGCAATAAACATGATCTAATCATGTTCATGCTTCAAGGCAAAACACCAAATAAAATTTAGGTTCTTCACTAATCCCGAAGGTAGAGAGAGCGTGCGATGTTTGATCATATCAACCTTGGAAACATTTCCAACACACATCGTCACCTCACACTTAGCTAGTTCTCCATTTATTCCGTAGCTTTTATTTCGAGCAACCAAACCGGTATCCAATACCCAGGTGCTACTAGGAGTACTAGCAAGGTACACATCAATAACATGCATATCAAATATACTTCTGTCGACTTAGCCAGCCTTCTTATCTACCATGTATCCAGGGTTGTTCCGCTTCAGTGACCGTTCTCCTCATAATGGAAGCACTCAGTCTCGGGTTTAGGTTCAACGTTGGGCTGCTTCACTGGAGCAGCAACTGACTTGCCATCCATGAAGTTTCCCTACTTGCCCTTGCCCTTCTCGAAACTAGTGGTTTTACTAACCATCAACACTTTGATGCTCCTTTTTGACTTCTACCTTCGTGGTGTCAAAACATCGCGAGCAGCTCAGGAATCATTTCTATCCCTGGCAATATATAGTTCATCACCAAGTTCTAGTAGCTTAGTGATAGTGACTTGGAGAACTATATCAATCACTATCTTATCTGGAACATCAACTCCCACTCGATTCAAGCGATTGTGGCACCCAGACAATCTAAGCACATGCTCAACTATTGAGCTATTCTCTTTCATCTTGCAAGCAAAGAATCTTTGTTTGAGATCTCATATCTCATAACACGGGCACGAGCCTGAGATCACAATCTCAGCTCTTAGAACATCTCGTATGTTCCGTGACATTCAAAACGTCTTGGAGCCTCAATTCTAAGTCGTAATGCATGACGCACTAAACTATCAAGTAGTCATCAGAACGTGCCTGTCAGATGTTCACAACATCTACAGACGACGCTAGAGGGGGTGGCGTACCGAATGGTGCATTAAGGACATAAGCCTTCTATGCAGCAATGAGGACAATCCTCATATCACGGACCCAGTCCGCAATATTGCTACCATCATATTTCAACTCTATTTCTCTAGGAACATATAAAAACATACGGGAGCTACAGCGCAAGCTAGTAATCGACAACATAATTTGCAAAGACACTACTGACTATGTTCATGATAATGAGTTCAATTAATCATATTACTTAAGAACTCCCACTCAAACTGACATCCCTCAGGTCATCTGAGTGTCACATGATCCAAATTCACCAACTCAAGTCCGATCATCACGTGAGTTGAGGTGGCTTCAATGGTGAACATCATTATGTTGATCATATCTACTATATGACTCATGCTCGACCTTTCGGTCTCTTGTGTTCCGAGGCCATGTCTGTACATGCTAGGCTCGTCAAGTTTAACCCGAGTGTTCCGCATGTGCAAATCTATCTTGCACCCGTTGTATGTGAACGTAGAGTCTATCACACCCGATCATCACGTGCTGTCTCAACACGACGAACTTTCGCAACGGTTCACACTTGGGGAGAACACAATTTATCTTGAAATTAAGTGAGGGATCACCTTATAATGCTACCGTCGTCCTAAGCAAAACAAGGTGCATAAAAGGATTAACATCTCATGCAATTCATAAGTGACATGATATGGCCATCAACTTGTGTTTAAGATCTCCATCTTCGAAACACCAGCATGATCTCCATCGTCACCGGCACGACACCATGATCTCCATCAACTTGATCTCCATCAACGTGTCGCCATCGGGGTTGTCACGCCCTGCATGCTTCTACTACTATTGCTACCGTAGCGATAAAGTAAAGCATTACATAGCGCTTTAATGATTGACACGCAGGTCATACAATAATTAAAGACAACCCTATGGCTCCTGCCGGTTGCCGTAATCACCGACATGCAAGTCATGATAATCTATACATCACATGATCATCTCATACATCACATATATCTCATCATGTAATTGGCCATATCATATCACAACATACCCTGCAAAAACAAGTTAGACGTCCTCTAATTGTTGTTGCATGTTTTACGTGGCTGCTACGGGTATCTAGCAAGAACAATTCTCACCTACGCAAAACCACAACGGTGATACACTAGTTTGCTTTTCAACCTTCTCAAGGACCGCCTTTGTCGGATCCGATCCAACTAGAGTAAGAGAAACTGTCACCCGCAAGCCAGCTAAGCAACAAGTTGCATCGCGGGAACCAGTCTCTCGTAAGCGTACGAGTAATGTTGGTCTGGGCCGCTTCATCTCACAATACCGCTGAACCAAAATCCGACCAAGGGAGGAAGCAATCTAAGCATCAACGCCCACAAACCTTTTGTGTTCTACTCGAGATCTCATCGAACCATCAACCTAGCTCATGATGCCACTGTTGGGGAACGTCGCATGGGAAACAAAAAATTTCCTACGCACACGCAAACCTATCCATGGTGATGAGCATCTACGAGAGGGAGAGTGGATCTACGTACCCTTGTAGATCGCTAAGCGGGAAGCGTTAAGAAACGCAGTTGGTGTAGTCGAACATCTTCGCGATCCAAATCGCCGAGCGTCCCGCGATCTCATCACGATCCGTCCCGCGATCCAATCACGATCCGTCCCGCGAACTTATCACGATCCGTTTCACGAACTTGATCACGATCTTTCCCGCGAACTCATCACGATCTGTTCCGCAATCTCATCGCGAATCGTCTCGCGATCTCGATCACGGTCCTTCCGATCTAGCGCCGAACGGACGGCACCTCCGCGTTCAGCACACGTGCAGCTTGATGACGATCTCCACCATCTTGATCCAGCAAGAGGAGGTGAGAGGAGAGAGAGTTCACCGGCAGCATGACGGCGCTCCGGTGATGGTGGTGGTGGAGCAATTCCGGCAGGGCTTCGCCTAAGCGCTGCAGAAATCCGATCTAGAGGAGCACCGGTGGAACGGGTAGCACGTGGCCGTAATTGTTAGCCAAACCCTAGCTATTCCACTAGTATATATAGGAGGAGAGGAGAGGAGAGGCAGCCAAGTCCTTTGGTTCAGCCGAAATAGGAGGTGGAGTGCAATCCTACTTCACCTCCAATCCTAGTTGGAGTAGGATTGCCTCCTATTGGCTGATTTTTTCACTTTTTCCTTTAGGACTTTTTCTCCCTGCGCCATGGGCCTTTGTGGCTGTTTTCCCAGCCCACTAAGGGCTGGTAATTAACCTCTCGCAGCCCATGGTCCTCTTGGGGTCGAAATACCCCTCCCGGAGGTCCTCCGGTACACTACCGGCACTCCCGGTACACTACCGATGAGCCCGAAATTTTTCCGGCGACCAAACTGGGACTTCCTATATATGAATCTTTACCTCTCGACCATTCCGGAGCTCCTCATGACGTCCGGGATCTCATCCGGGACTCCGAACAACTCTCGGTCACCACCATACATAACTCTACACTACTGAAACGTCACCAAACCTTAAGTGTGCAGACCCTGCGGGTTCGAGAACTATGTAGACATGACCGAGACACCTCTACGGTCAATAACCAATGGCGGGACCTGGACATCCACATCGGTTCCCACATATTCTACGAAGATCTTTATCGGTCGAACCTCTATGTCAAGGATTCAGTTAATCCCGTATAACGTTCCCTTTTTCCTTCGGTATGTTACTTGCCCGAGATTCGATCGTCGGTATCTCTATACCTAGTTCAATCTCGTTACCGGCAAGTCTCTTTACTCGTGCCGTAATACAAGATCCCGCAACTATCAATTAGTCACATTGCTTGCAAGGCTTATTGTGATGTTGCATTACCGAGTGGGCCCCGAGATACCTCTCCGTCACACGGAGTAACAAATCCCAGTCTCGATCCATGCCAACTCAATAGACACCATCGGAGATACCTGTAGAGCACCTTTATAGTCACCCAGTTACGTTGCGACGTTTGATGCACACAAGGCACTCCTCCGATATCCATGAGTTGCATGATCTCATGGTCATAGGAACATATACATTGACATGCAAAAAACAATAGTAATAAACTGACACGATCATATGCTACATTTGTAGTTTGGGTCTTGTCCATCACATCATTCTCCTAATGATGTGATCCCGTTATCAAATGACATCTCATGTCCATGGCTAGGAAACCTTAACCATCTTTTGATCAACGAGCTAGTCTACTACAGGCATACTAGGGACATGGTGTTGTCTATGTATCCACACATGTATCTGAGTTTCCGATCAATACAATTATAGCATGGATAATAAACGATTATCATGAACAAGGAAATATGATAATAACTAATTTATTATTGCCTCTAGGGCATATTTCCAACAGTTAGAAAGGGTTAAAATTTGAGGATGTGGTTCTTAATAGTGCATATTGAATGAACAAACAGTATGGAGTTTAAATAAGTTTAAAAAATGAAATGCCTTTGTCACAAATGAGTTTTCGTCCGAAACCCTCATACTTCGATGTAGATGGTGCAATTTGTGAAGTGGGTCCAATTTTTATCGCCAATCTCTCAACTTTTTAGCATATGCATGTGGGTGTAATTATGATTCCATGCCAAGTTTCAACTTTTTCAGTGTTGATTTGTACTGCTTTTCAATTTCAGGGTCATTCAGCGCAATCCAATCACTAAATGTATGAAAAAAAGCAAATGAAGTTAGAAACGGTTTAAATTTGAGGATGTGGCTTTGAATAGTGTATATTGAATGCACAAAAAGTTAGGAGTTGATATAAGTTTTAAGAAATGAAATGCCTTTGTAACACATGAGTTTTCGTCCGTAACCCTCATACTTTGAAGCAGATGGTCCAATTTGTACATGAAGTGCATCCAGTTTTTGCCGCAACCCTTTCAAATTTTTAGCACATGCTATTTGGATGAAATTATGGTACCATGCCAAGTTTCAACTTTTGAGAGTTCATTTGTACCACTTTTCAATTCCTTGGTCATTAGGCGCAAACAAATCATTAAATGCAAGAAAAATAGCAAATGAATTTAGAAAGGGTTGAAATTTGAGGATGTCATTTTGAATGATGCATATTGAATGTGAAACAATTCTAGATCTGAAATAATTTAAAAAATGAAATGGCTATGTAACAGATGAGTTTTCGTGCGAAACCGTGATACATCGAAGGAGATGGTCTAGTTTGAACATGAAGTGCATCCAGTTTTTGAAATAACTCTCTCAACTTTTTAGCACATGCTAAGAGGGTTAAATGATGATACCAAGACAAGTTTCAAGATTTTCAGAGTTCATTTGTACTGCTTTTCAATTTCAGGGTCATTCATCGCAAACCAATCATTAAATGCAAGAAAAATATCAAATGAAGTTAGAAACGGTTGAAATTTGAGGATGTGGCTTTGAGTAGTGCATATTTAATGCACAAAAAGTCTAGGGTTGAAATAAGTTTAAAAAAATGAAATGCCTTTGTAAGAGATGAGTTTTCATCCAAAACCATCATGCTTCGAAGGAGATGGTCCAGTTTGTACACGAAGTATCTCCAGTTTTTGCCGTAAACCTCTCAACTTTTTAGCACATCCTAAGTGGGTGAAATGATGATACCAAGACAAGTTTCAACCTTATCAAAGTTCATATTTGTACTGATTTTCCTTTTCAAGCTCATTCAACGCAAATTAATCATTAAATGCAGGAAAAATGGCAACTGAAGTTAGGAAGGGTTGAAATTTGAGGATTGGATTCTAATGGTGCATATTGAATGCACAAAATTCTGGAGATGAAATAATTTCAAAAATGAGATGCCTTTGTAACAAAGGAGTTTTCGTCTGAAACCCTCATACTTCAAGGGAGATGGTTCAGTTTGTACACGACGTGCATCCAATTATTTCTGTAACACTCTCAACTTGTTATCACATGCTATGTGGGATAAATGATTATACCATGCCAAGTTTCAACCTTTTCAGAGTTCATTTGTACAGCTTTTCGTGTTCAGGATCATTCAACACAAACAAATCATTAAGTGGATGAAAAATAGCAAATGAAGTTAGAAAGGATTGAAATTTGAGGATGTGTCTTTGAATAGTGTATATTGTATGCACAAAAAGTTTGGAGTTGATATAAGTTTAAAAATATGAAATGCCTTTGTAACACATGAGTTTTCGTGTGAAACCCTCATACTTCGAAGGAGGTGGTACAATTTTTACATGAAGTGCATCCAACTTTTTTTGTAACCCTCTCGGGTGCAAATTGAATGCAAAAAAAATTCTGGAGTTGAAATCAGTTAAAAAATGAAATACCTTTGTAACAAATGAGGTTTTGTCTGAAACCCTCATCCTTCGAAAGAGATGGTCCAATTTATAGACGAAGTGCATCCAGTTTTTTCTGTAACACTCTCCTCTTTTTAGCACATGCTTTTTGGGTGAAATGATGAAACCATGCAGAGTTTCAACCTTTTCAGAGTTCATTTGTACTGCTTTCCAATTTCAGGGTCATTAAGCACAAAAAAAATCATTAAATGCATGAAAAAAGCAAATGAAGTTAGAAATGGTTGAAATTTGAGGATGTGGCTTTGAATAGTGTATATTGAATGCACAAAAAGTTTGGAGTTGATATACGTTTAAAAATATGAAATGCCTTTGTAACACATGAGTTTTCGTCTGAAACCCTCATACTTCGAAGGAGATGGTCCAATTTGTACATGAACTGCATCCGGTTTTTGCCGTAACCCACTCAAATTTTTAGCACATGCTATTTGGATGAAATGATTGTACCATGCCAAGTTTCAAAATTTCAGAGTTCATTTGTACCGCTTTTCCATTCCAAGGTCATTGGGCACAAACAAATCATTAAATACAGGAAAAATAGCAAATGAATTTAGAAAGGGTTGAAATTTGAGGATGCTGTTTTGAATGATGCACATTGAATGCGCAAAAATTCTAGATCTGAAATAAGTTTAAGAAATGAAATGCCTATGTAACAGATGAGTTTTCGTCTGAAACCCTCATACTTCGAAGCAGATGATCCAATTTGTAAATGTAGTGCGTCCAGTTTTTGTCGTAGCTCTCTCAACTGTTTAGCATATGCTATGTGGGAGAAATTATGATTCCATGCCAAGTTTCAACCTTTTCAGTGTTGATTTGTACTGCTTTTCAATTTTAGGGTAATCCAGCGCAAACTAATCTTTAAATGCGTGAAAAATAGCTAATGAAGTTAGAAACGGTTGAAAATTGAGGATGTGGCTTTGGATAGTGCATATTGAATGCAAAAAAAGTCTGGGGTTGAAATAACTTTTAAAAAATGAAATGCATTTGTAAATGATGAGTTTTCGTCCGAAACAATCGTGCTTCCAAGGAGATGGTCCAGTTTGTACACGAAGTGTCTCCAGTTTTTCTCGTAACCCTCGACTTTTTAGCAAATGATACACGGGTGAAATGATGATACCATGCAAAGTTTCAACCTTTTCAAATGTAATATTTGTACTGATTTTCAATTTTAGGCTCCTTCAGCGCAAATTAATCATTAAATGGATGAAAAATGGCAACTGAAGTTAGAAAGGGTTGAAATTTGAGGATTGGATTCTAATAGTGCATATTGAATGCACAGAAGTCTGGAGCTTAAATAAGTTTAAAAAAATGAAATGCCTTTGTAACAAATGAGTCTTCGTCCAAAACCCTCATACTTCGAAGGAGATGGTCCAGTTTGTACACAACGTGCATCCAATTTTTCCGTAACTCTCTCAACTTTTTATCACATGCTATGTGGATTTAATGATGATACCATGCCAAGTTTCAACCTTTTTCAGAGTTCATTTGTATAGCTTTGCATGTTCAGGGTCATTCAGCACAAACAAATCATTACGTGGATGAAAAATAGCAAACGAACTTAGAAAGGATTGAAATTTGAGGATCTAGCTTTGAATGGTGCAAACTGAATGCATAAATATTCTAGATCTGAAATAAGTTTAAAAAATGAAATGCCTATATAACAAATGAGTTTTCGTCCGAAACCATCATACTTCGAAGGAGATGGTCCTGTTTGAACACGAAGTGTCTCCAGTTTTTGCCGTAACCCGATCAACATTTTAGCAAATGCTACATGGGTGAAATGATGATACCATGCCAAGTTTCAACCTTTTCAAAGTTCATATTTGTACTGATTTTCAATTTTAGGCTCATTCAGCGAAATTAATCATTAAATGCATGAAAAATGGCAACTGAAGTTAGAAAGGGTTGAAATTTGAGGATTGGATTATGGTACCATGCCAAGTTTCAACTTTTCAGAGTTCATTTGTACCGCTTTGCAATTCCAAGGTCACTGTGCGCAAACAAATCATTAAATGCAAGAAAATATCAAATGAATTTATAAAGGTTCGAAATTTGTGGATGCCATTTTGAATGATGCATATTGAATGCGCAAAAATTCTAGATCTGAAAATAAGTTCAAAAAAACGAAACGCCAATGTAACAGATGAGTTTTCGGCCGAAACCCTCATACTTTGAAGGAGATGGTCTAGTTGGTTCATGAAGTGCATCCAGTTTCTGCCATAATTCTCTCAACTTTTTAGCACATGCTAAGTGGTTGAAATGATGATACCAATACAAGTTTCAACCTTTTCAAAGTTCATATTTGTACTGATTTTCAATTTTAGGCTCATTCAGCGCAAATTAATCATTAAATGCATGAAAAATGGCAACTGAAGTTAGAAAGGGTTGAAATTTGAGGATTGGATTATAATGGTGCATAATGAATGCACAAAAGTCTGGAGCTTAAATAAGTTCCAAAAAATGAAATGCCTTTGTAACAAATGAGTTTTCGCCCAAAACGCTCATACTTCGAAGGAGATGGTCCAGTTTGTACACGACGTGCATCCAATTTTTTCCGTAACTCTCTCAACATTTTATCACATGCTATGTGGGTTTAATGAAGATACCGTGCCAATTTTCAACCTTTTCCGAGTTCATTTGTACATATTTTCGTGTTCAGGGTCATTCAACACAAACAAATCATTAAGTGGATGAAAAATAGCAAATGAAGTTAGAAAGGATTGAAATTTGAGGATATAGCTTGGAATGGTGCAAATTGAATGCACAAAAACACTGGAGTTGAAATATGTTAAAAAAATGAAATGCCTTTGTCACAAATGAGGTTTCGTCTGAAACCCTCATCCTTCGAAGGAGATGGGCCAATTTATACACAAAGTGCATCTAGTTTTTGTTGTAACCCTCTCCACTTTTTAGCACATGATATTTGGGCGAAATGATGAAACCATGCCAAATTTCAACCTTTTAATAGTTCATTTGTACTGCTTTTCAATTTCAGGGTCATCCTGCGCAAACAAATCATTAAATGCATGAAAAAAAGTAAATGAAGTTAGAAACGTTGAAATTTGAGGATGTGGCATTGAATATTTTATATTGAATGCACAAAAATTTTGGAGTTAATATAAGTTTAAAAAATGAAATGCCTTTGTAACACATGAGTTTTCGTCCGAAACCCTCATACTTCGAAGGAGATGGTCCAATTTGTACGTGAAGTGCATCCAGTTTTTGTCGTAACCCTCTCAAATTTTTAGCACATGCTATTTGGATGAAATTATGGTACCATGCCAAGTTTCAACTTTTCAGAGTTCATTTGTACCGCTTTTCAATTCCAAGGTCACTGTGCGCAAACAAATCATTAAATGCAAGAAAAATATCAAATGAATTTATAAATGGTCGAAATTTGTGGATGCCATTTTGAATGATGCATATTGAATGCGCAAAAATTCTAGATCTGAAAATAAGTTCAAAAAAACGAAACGCCAATGTAACAGATGAGTTTTCGGCCGAAACCCTCATACTTTGAAGGAGATGGTCTAGTTGGTTCATGAAGTGCATCTAGTTTTTGCCATAACTCTCTCAACTTTTTAGCACATGCTAAGTGGTTGAAATGATGATACAAATACAAGTTTCAACCTTTTCATAGTTCATTTGTACTGCTTTTCAATTTTAGGGTCATTCATTGCAAACAAATCATTAAATGCAATAAAAATAGCGAAGGAAGTTAGAAACGGTTAAAATTTGAGGATGTGGTTTTTAATAGGGCATATTGAATGCACAAAAACTCTGGAGTTTAACTAAGTTTAAAAAATGAAATGCCTTTGTAACACATGAGTTTCCGTCTGAATGCCTCGGACTTCGAAGTAGATGGTCCAATTTGTAAATGAAGTGCGTCCAGTTTATGTCGTAACTCTCCCAACTTTTTTGCATATGCTATGTGGGTGAAATTTTGATTACATTCCAAGTTTCAATCTATTCAGAGTTCATTTGTACTGCTCTTCAATTTCAGGGTCATTCAGCGCAATCCAATCATTAAATGCTTGAAAAATATCAAATGAAGTTAGAAACGGTTGAAATTTGAGGATGTGTCTTTAAATAGTGCATATTGAATGCACAAAAAGTATGGGTTTGAAATAAGTTTAAAAAAATGAAATCGCCTTTGTAACAGATGAGTTTTCGTTCGAAACCATCATGCTTCGAAGGAGATGGTCCAGTTTGTACACGAAGTGTCTCCAGTTTTTGCTGTAAACCTCTCAACTCTTATGCGAATGCTACATGGGTGAAATGATGATAGTATGCCAAGTTTCAACCTTTTCAAATTCATATTTGTATTGATTTTCCTTTTCAGGCTCATTTAGCACAAATTAATCATTAAATGCATGACAAACGGCAACTTTGTTCCGTAACTCTCTCAACCTTTTCTCACATGCTAGGTGGGTTTAATGATAATACCATGCCAAGTTTCAACCTTTTCAGAGTTCATTTGTATAGCTTTTCTTGTCAGGGTCAGTTAGCACAAACAAATCATTAAGTGGATAAAAAATAGCAAATGAAGTTAGAAATGATTGAAATTTGGGTATGTAGCTTTGAATGGTGCATATTGAATGCACAAAAACTCAGGAGTCGAAATAAGTTAAAAAAAATTAAATGCATTTGTAACAAATGAAGTTTTGTCTAAAACCCTCATCCTTCGAAGGAGATGGTCCAATTTATACATGAAGTGCATCCAGTTTTTTCTATAACCCTCTCCACTTTTTAGTGCATGCTATTTGGGTGAAATTATGAAACCATGCCAGGTTTCAACCTTTTCAGAGTTCATTTGTACTGCTTTTCAATTTCAGGGTCATCCAGCGCAAACAAATCATTAAATGCACGAAAAAAAGCAAATGCAACGTTGAAATTTGAGGATGTGGCTTTGAGTAGTGTAAATTGAATGCACAAAAATTTTGGAGTTGATATAATTTTAAAAAATGAAATGGCTTTGTAACACATGAATTTTCGTCCGAAACCCTAATACTTCGAAGGAGATGGTCCAATTTGTACGTGAAGTGAATCTAGTTTTTGTCGTAACACTCTCAAATTTTTAGCATACGCTATTTGGATGAAGTGATGGTACCATGCCAAGTTTCAACTTTTCAGAGTTCATTTGTACCGCTTTTCAATTCCAAGGTCATTGGGCGCAAACAACTCATTAAATGCAAGAAAAATATCAAATGAATATATAAAGGGTCGAAATTTGAGGATGCCGTTTTGAATGATGCATGTTGAATGCGCAAAAATTCTAGAGCTGAAATAAATTTACAAAATGAAATGCCTATGTAACAAATGAGTTTTCGTCCGAAACCCTCATACTTCAAAGGAGATGGTCCAGTTTGTACATGAAGTGCATCCAGTTCTTGTCGTAACTCTCTCAAATTTTTAGTACATGCTAAGTGGGTGAAATGATGATACCAAGACAAGTTTCAACCTTTTCAGAGTTCATTTGTACTGCTTTTCATTTTTAGGGTCATTCATTGCAAACAAATCATTAAATGCAATAATGATAGCAAATGAAGTTAGAAACGGTTAAAATTTGAGGATGTGGTTTTTAATAGTGCATTTTGAATGCACAAAAACTCTGGAGTTTAAAAAGTTTAAAAAATGAAATGTCTTTGTAACACATGAGCTTCCGTCCGAAACCCTCATACTTCGAAGCAGATGGTCCAATTTGTACATGAAGTGCGTCCAATTTTTGTCGTAACTCTCCCAAATTTTTCGCATATGCTATGTGGGTGAAATTTTGATTACATTCCAAGTTTCAATCTATTCAGAGTTCATTTGTATTGCTTTATAATTTCAGGGTCATTCAGCGCAAACCAATCATTAAATGCATGAAAAAGATCAAATGAAGTTAGAAACGGTTGAAATATGAGGATGTGGCTTTAAATAGTGCATATTGAATGCACAAAAAGTCTGGGGTTGAAATAAGTTTAAAAACATGATATGCCTTTGTAACAGATGAGTTTTCGTTTGAAACCATCATGCTTCGAAGGAGATTGTCCAGTTTGTACACGAAGTGTCTCAAGTTTTTGTCGTAACCCTCTCAACTTTTTTGCAAATGCTACATGTGTGAAATGATGATACTATGCCAAGTTTCAACCTTTCCAAATATATATTTGTATTGATTTTCCTTTCCAGGCTCATTTAGCGCAAATTAATCATTAAATGCATGAAAAACGACAACTGAAGTTAGAAAGGGTTGAAATTTGAGGATTGGATTCTAATGGTGCATATTGAATGCACAAAAGTCTGGAGCTTATATAAGTTCAAAAAAATGAAATGCCTTTGTAACAAATGAGTTTTGATCCAAAACCCTCATACCTCGAAGGAGATGGTCCAGTTTGTACACGACGTGCATCCAAATTTTTCCGTAACCCTCTCAACTTTTTATCACATGCTATGTGGGTTAAATGATGATACCATGCCAAGTTTCAACCTTTTCAGAGTTCATTTGTACTGCTTTTCGTGTTCAATGTCATTCAGCACAAACAAATCGTTAAGTGGATGAAAAATAGCAAATGAAGTTAGAAAGGATAGAAATTTGAGGATGTAGATTTGAATGGTGCAAATTGAATGCACGAAAATCCTGGAGTTGAAATCAGTTAAAAACCCTCATCCTTCGAACAAGATGGTCCAATTTATACACGAAGTACATCTAGTTTTTGTTGTAACCCTCTCCACTTTTTAGCACATGCTATTTGGGTGAAATGATGAAACCATGCCAAGTTTCAACCTTTTCAGAGTTCATTTGTACTGCATTTTAAATTCAGGGTCATCCGACAGAAACAAATCATTAAATGCATGAAAAAAAGCAAATGAAGTTAGAAATGGTTGAAATTTGAGGATGTGGCTTTGAATAGTGTGTATTGAATGCACAAAAATGAAGGAGTTGATATAAGTTTAAAAAATGAAATGCCTTTGTAACACATGAGTTTTCGTCCGAAACCCGCATACTTCGAATGAGATGGTCCAATTTGTACATGAAGTGCATACAGTTTTTGCCATAACCCTCTCAAATTTTAGCACTTGCTATTTGGATGAAATGATGGTGCCATGCCAAGTTTCAACTTTTCATAGTTCATTTGTACCGCTTTTCAATTCCAAGGTCATTGGACGCAAACAAATCACTAAATGCAAGAAAAATAGCAAATGAATTTAGAACGGATTGAAATTTGAGGATGCCGTTTTGAATCATGCACATTGAATGTGCAAAAAATCTATATCTGAAGTAAGTTTAGAAAATGAAATGCCTATGTAACAGATGAGTTTTCATCTGAAACCCTCATACTTCGAAGGAGATGGTCCTGTTTGTACATGAAGTGCATCCAGTTTTTAACTTGTTAGCACATGCTAAGTGGGTGAAATGATGATACCAAGCCAAGTGTCAACCTTTTCAGAGTTCATTTGTACTGCTTTTCAATTTTAGGGTCATCCACTGCAAACAAATCATTAAATGCAATAAAAATAGCAAATGAAGTTAGAAAGGGTTAAGATTTGAGGATGTGTTTTGTAATAGTTCATACTGAATGCACAAAAAGTCTGGAGTTTAAATAAGTTTAGAAAAATGAAATGCCATTGTAACAGATGAGTTCTCATCTGAAACCCTCATACTTCGAAGCAGATGGTCCAATTTGTACGTGAAGTGCGTCTAGTTTTTGTCGGCACTCTCTCAACTTTTTAGCATATGCTATGTGGGTGAAATTATGATTCCATGCCAAGTTTCAACCTTTTCAGTGTTGATTTGTACTGCTTTTCAATTTTAGGGTCGTCCAGCGCAAACAAAACATTAAATGCATGAAAATAGCAAATGAAGTTAGAAACGGTTGAAATTTGAGGATGTGGCTTTGCTTAGTGCATATTAAATGCACAAAAAGTCTGGGGTTGAAATAAGTATAAAAAAATAAAATGTCTTTGTAACAGATGAGTTTTCGTCCGAAACCATCATGCTTTGAAGGAGATGGCCCAGTTTGTACATGAAGTGTCTCTAGTTTTTGCCGTAACCCTGTCAACTTTTTAGCAAATGCTACATGGGTGAAATGATGATACCATGCCAAGTTTCAACCTTTTCAAGTTCATATTTGTACTGATTTTTAATTTCAGGCTCATTCAGCGCAGATTAATCATTAAATGCATGAAAAATGGCAACTGAAGTTAGAAAGGATTGAAATTTGAGGATTGGATTCTAATGGTGCATATTGAATGCACAAAAGTCTAGAGCTTAAATAAGTTCAAAAAGTGAAATGCCTTTGTAACAAATGAGTTTTCGTCCGTAACCCTCGTACTTCGAAGTAGATGGTCCAGTTTGTACACGACATGCATCCAATTTTTTCCGTAACTCTCTCAACTTTTTATCACATGCTAGGTGATTTTAATGATGATATCATGCCAAGTTTCAACCTTTCCAGAGTTCATTTGTACAACTTTTCGTGTTCAGGGTCAGTCAGCACAAACAAATCATTAAGTGGATGAAAAATAGCGAATGAAGTTAGAAAGGATTGAAATTTGGGGATGTAGCTATCAATGGTGCATATTGAATGCACAAAAAGTCTGGAGTTGATATAAGTTAAAAATTGAAATGCCTTTGTAACAAATGAAGTTTCGTCTAAAAACCACATCCTTCGAAGGAGATGGTCCAATTTATACACGAAGTGCTTCCAGTTTTTGCTATAACCCTCTCCACTTTTTAGCACATGCTATTTGGGTGAAATGATGAAACCATGCCAAGTTTCAACCTTTTCAGAGTTCATTTGTACTGCTTTTCAAGTTTAGGGTCATCCAACGCAAACAAATCATTAAATGCACGAAAAAAGCAAATGAAGTTAGAAACATTGAAATTTTACGATGTGGCTTTGAATAGTGTATATCGAATGCACAAAAAGTTTGGAGTTCATATAAGTTTTAAAAAATGAAATGCCTTTGTAACACATGAGTTTTCGTCCGAAACCCTCATACTTCGAAGGAGATGGTCCAATTTGTACATGAAGTGCATCCAGTTTTTGCCATAACCCTCTCAAATTTTTAGCACATGCTATTTGGATGAAATGATGGTACCATGCCAAGTTTCAACTTTTCAGAGTTCATTTGTACCGCTTTTCAACTCCAAAGTCATTGGGCGCAAACAAATCATTAAATGCAAGAAAATTGCAAATGAATTTAGAAAGGGTTGAAATTTGAGGATGTCATTTTGAATGATGCATATAGAATGCGCAAAAATTCTAGATTTGAAATAAGTTTAAAAAATGAAAGGCCTATGTAACAGATGAGTTTTCGTCTGAAACCATCATACTTCAAAGGAGATGATCCAGTTTGTACATGAAGTTCATCCAGTTCTTGTTGTAACTCTCTAAACTTTTTAGCACATGCTAAGTGGGTGAAATGATGATACCAGGCCAAGTTTCAAACTTTTCAGAGTTCATTTGTACTGCTTTTCAATTTTAAGGTCATCCATTGCAAACAAATCATTAAATGCAATAAAAATAGCAAATGAAGTTAGAAAGGGTTAAAATTCGAGGATGTGGTTTTTAATAGTGCATGTTGAATGCACAAAAAGTCTGGAGTTTAAATAAGTTTAAAAAAATGAAATGCCTTTGTAACAGATGAGTTTTCATCCGAAACCCTCATACTTCGAAGCAGATGGTTCAATTTGTACATGAAGTGCGTCCAGTTTTTGTCGTAACTCTGTCAACTTTTTAGCATATGCTATGTGGTTGAAATTATGATTCCATGCCAAGTTTCAACCTTGTAAGAGTTGATTTGTACTCCTTTTCAATTTCAGGGTCATTCAGCCAAACCAATCATTAAACGCATGAAAAATAGCAAATGACCTTCTGGTCGATGGCTTGTTCCAACTTAGCTTTGGACTTATTGAACGCAAGCGCCACCTTCTGGTCGATGGTCTGTTGAGTAAGCAACTTTCTCTTCCTTCCTTCCTCTATCTCCTTGTGGTAGCACGTATTCCACGAGGCGCCATCTCCGACGCCGTGTACACGTCCATATGACGGCGGTGTGGCCTCCGGGATCTTTTTCAGTATGTTCAGGGGCCGGCTGAAATGGGTGTCCCACTTGGGCCTTGCCGACGATTGTGATGACTCGTCACTTTCGGCTGCCTTTTTGTGCTGCTCTTTCTGCAAAAGGAACGTGGATGGTTTACTAATAATGTGACAAAACTTGTAGTCGAATTGATTGGAAGCTAATACGATAATGTGGTAATATAACAATTACCAGAAGTCTCATGAACTCCCTCGTGTTCGGGTCCATGTAAAAGGTCTTCTTGATGCGGTCCCACTTGTACCGGGCCCTGTTCCAATCACGCTCTAGCGGGTCGGTGAACTCCGCCAAGGGGTCTCGGATTCTGTGAAGTTCACATTTGGCGTCCTCCTTGGCCCATACGTGCCTTTTCCCCTCGTAACCACGGCTTCCAAGGCGGTGGGGAGGCATGCTCCTGGCCTAGAGCGCCTTCATTTTCTCTGACTTTTTCTTGGTTTCATCCTTAGCACAAGTCTCCTTGAATTTTTCAAAGTCCTCTTCCGTAAGTGACGGATAGTCAACATGAATCTTGGACCACGGTTCATTCTTATCACACTACTGGAATGAGGGACTTTGCTGTCCGCCAGCTCTTTGCCGTCCGCTGGCAAACGACAACGAGGTTGTTTGCCATCAGCTCTGGGAAAGAAGACGGCAAAGAGTGTTGGAAATATGCCCTAGAGGCAATAATAAATTAGTTATTATCATATTTCCTTGTTCATGATAATCGTTTATTATCCATGCTATAATTGTATTGAACGGAAACATAGATACATGTGTGGATACATAGACAAAACACTATGTCCCTGGTATGCCTCTAGTGAACTAGCTCGTTGATCAAAAGATGGTTAAGGTTTCCTGGCCATGGACATGAGATGTCATTTGATAACGGGATCACATCATTAGGAGAATGATGTGATGGACAAGACCCAAACTACAAACATAGCATATGATCGTGTCAGTTTATTGCTATTGTTTTCTGCATGTCAAGTATAGTCCTATGACCATAAGATCATGCAACTCACGGACATCGGAGGAGTGCCTTGTGTGTATCAAATGTTGCAACGTAACTGGGTGACTATAAAGGTGCTATACAGGTATCTCCGAGGGTGTCTGTTGAGTTGGCATGGATCAAGACTGGGATTTGTTACTCCATGTGACGGAGAGGTGTCTCAGGGCCCACTCGGTAATACAACATCACAACAAGCCTTGCAAGCAATGTGACTAAGTGTTAGTTACGGGATCTTGTATTATGGAACGAGTAAAGAGACTTTCCGGTAACGAGGTTGCACTAGGTATGGAGATACCGACGATTGAATCTCGGGCAAGTAACATACCGAAGAACAAAGGGAACATCATACGGGATTAGTTGAATCCTTGACATAGAGGTTCAACCGATAAAGATCTTCGTAGAATATGTAGGAACCAATATGGATATCTAGGTCCCGCCATTCGTTATTGACCGTAGAGGTGTCTCGGTCATGTCGACATAGTTCTCGAACCCGCAGGGTCTGCACACTTAAGGTTTGGTGACGTTTCGGTAGTATAGAGCTAAGTATGGTGGTGACCGAAGTTTGTTCGAAGTCTCGGATGAGATCTCGGACGTCACGAGGAGCTCTGGAATGGTCTGGAGGTAAAGATTCATAAATAGGAATTCCTGTCTTGTACTCCGGAAAGATTTCGGGCACTTACGGTAGTGTACCGGGAGTGACGAATGGGTCCCGGGGGTCCACCAGTGGGGCCAACCCACCTCATGGGCCAAAGTGGCGACGCACCAGCCCCTAGTTGGCTGGTGGGGTCGGCCAAGGTGGCCTAGGCGCAGGAAGAGAAGGCCCAAACCGAATTGGGGTGGAGTCCTCCTCAAGTTCCACCTCTCGTGTGAGAGGTGGACTCTTAGGTGGAGGAGGACTCTCCCTCCACCAGTTCGGCCGAACCAAAAGGAGAGCCCTCCTTTGGGCGCAGCCTCCTCTACCCTCCTCCTATATATATATGAGTGTTTTTAGGGTTTTTTGGACAAGGATTTTTCAGCCACATCTAAACCCTACCCCTAGATCAAGTTCCTCTAGACTAGACTAGTTCGGCGGTGCTTAGGCGAATCTCTGCCGGAATAGCTCCACCACCATCTCCGGAGAGCCGTCACGCTGCCGGAGAATTCTTCTAACTCTCCACTTTCTCTTGCTGGATCAAGACGGTGGAGATCATCATCAAGCTACACGTGTGCTGAACGCGGAGGTGCCGTCCGTTCGGTACTAGATCGAAAGAACCGTGATCAAGGCCACAAGATGACCGTGATGAGATCGCGGGACAGACCGTGATGAGATCGCGGGACGGATTGTGACGCGATCATGGGATGGATCGTGATGTGTTCACGAGACGGTTCATGATGAGATCACGGGACGGATCGTGATGAGATCGCGGGATGCTCGGCGATCTGGATCGCGAAGATGTTCCACTACACCAACCGCATTTCTTAACGCTTCCCGCTTAGCAATCTACAAGGGTACATAGATCCACTCTCCCTCTTGTAGATTCTCATCACCATGGATGGATCTTTGTGTGCGTAGGAAAATTTTGTTTCCCATGCGACGTTCCGCAGCAGTGGCATCTGAGCTAGGTCTATGTGTAGATGAGATCTCGAGTAGAACACAATAGGTTTGTGGGCGTTGATGCTTAGATTGCTTCTTCCCTTGGTCGTGTTTTGGTTCAGCGGTATTGTGGGATGAAGCGGCCCGGACCAACCTTACTAGTACGCTTAAGAGAGACCGGTTCCCTCAACTGCACTTGTCGCAAAAGATGGCTAGCGGGTGTCAGTTTCTCCTACTTTAGTTGAATTGGATTCGACAAAGGTGGTCCTTGAGAAGGTTGATAAGCAACTAGTGTATCACCGTTGTAGTTTTTGCATAGGTGAGAATTGTTCTTGCTAGATACCCGTAGCAGCCATGTAAAACATGCAACAACAATTAGAGGACGTCTAACTTGTTTTTGCAGGGTATGTTGTGATGTGATATGGCAAATTACATGATGTGATATATGTGGTGTATGAGACAATCATGTGATGTATAGAATTTCATGACTTGCATGTCGATGAGTACGGCGCCATAGGGTTGTCTTTAATTATTGTATGACCTGCGTGTCAATCATTAAGCGCTATGTAATGCTTTACTTCATCGCTAAACGGTAGCAATAGTAGTAGAAGCATGCAGGGCGTGACAACCCCAATGGCGAGACGTTGATGGAGATCAAGATGATGGAGATCACGGTGTCGTGCCGGTGATGATGGAGATCATGTCGGTGCTTACTAGATGGAGATCTAAAGCACAAGTTCATGGCCATATCATGTCACTTATGATTTGCATGTGATGTTAATCCTTTTATGCACCTTGTTTTTCTTAGGACAACGGTAGCATTATAAGGTGATCCCTCACTTAACTTCAAGATAAATTGTGTTCTCCCCGAGTGTGCACCATTGTGAAAGTTTGTCGTGTCGAGACACCACGTGATGATCGGGTGTGATAGACTCTACGTTCACATACAATGGGTGCAAGCCAGCGTTGCACGTGCAGAAAACTCAGGTTAAACTTGAAGAGCCTAGCATGTACAGACATGGCCTCGGAACACAAGAGAGCGAAAGGTCGAACATGAGTCATATAGTAGATATGAACAACATGATGATGTTCACCATTGAAATCACCTCAACTCACGTGATGATCGGACTTGAGTTGGTGGATTTGGCTCATGTGACACTCAGGTGACCTAAGGGATGTCAATTTGAGTGGGAGTTCTTAAGTAATATGATTAATTGAACTCATTATCATGAACATAGTCAGTAGTTTCTTTCCAAATTATGTTGTAGATTACTAGCTCGCGCTGTAGCTCCCTTGTATTTTTATATGTTCCTAGAGAAATAGAGTTGAAAGATGATGGTAGCAATATTGTGGACTGGGTCTGTGATCTGAGGATTGTCCTCAATGCTGCACAGAAGGCTTATGTCCTTAATGCACCGCTCAGTGCACCAACCCCTCTAGCATCGTCTGTAGATGTTGTGAACATCTGATAGGCACGTTGTGATGACTACTTAATAGTTTAGTGCGTCATGAATTACGGCTTAGGATTGAGGCTCGGAAACGTTTTGAACGTTACAGAACATATCAGATGTTTCTAAGAGCTGAAATTAGGATCTCAGGCTCATGCCCGTGTTGCGAGATATGAGATCTCCAACAAGATTCTTTGCCTACAAGATGAAACAGAATAGCTCAATCGTTGAGCAGGTGCTCAGATTGTCTGGGTGCTACAATTGCTTGAATCGAGTGGGAGTTGATCTTCCAGATAAGACAGTGATTGATATAGTTCTCCAAGTCCTGTCACTAAGCTACTAGAACTTGGTGATGAACTATAAAGTGTCAGGGATAGTAATATTGATCCCTGAGCTGTTCGCGATGTTTGACACCGCGAAGGTAGAAATCAAGAAGGAGCATCAAAGTGTTGATGGTTAGTAAAACCACTAGTTTTCAGAAGTGCAAGGGCAAGGAGAGAAACTTCATGGATGGCAAGTCAGTTGCTGCTCTAGTGAAGCAACCCAGAGTTAAACCCGAACCCGAGACTAAGTGCTTCGATTATGAGGAGAATGGTCGCCAAAGTGGAAACAACCCTAGATACTTGGTAGATAAGTAGGCTGGCAACATCGACAAAAGTATATTTGATATACATGTTATTGATGTGTACCTTGCTAGTGCTCCTAGTAGCACCTGGGTATTGGATACCGGTTCGGTTGCTAAATGTTAGTAACTCGAAGTAAAAGCCAAGGAATAAACGGAGACTAGCCAAGTGTGAGGTGACGATGTGTGTTTCCAAAAGTTTATGTGATCAACATCTCTCTACCTTTAGGATTAGTAACGAACCTAAATAAATCTTATTTGGTGTTTGCGTTTAGCATGAACGTGATTAGATCGTGTTTATTGCAATACGATTATTAATTTAAGTCAGAGAATAATTGTTATTCTTTTTACATGAATAATACCTTCAATGGTCATACACCTAGTGAGAATGGTTTGTTGAATCTTGATCATAGTAATACACATGTTCGTAACATAGATGCCAAGAGATACAAAGTTAATAATGATAGTACCACATACTTGTGGCACTACGGCTAAATGTCATATTGGTGTAAAGCCCATGAAGAAACTCCATGCCGATGGATCTTTGGACTCATTCGATTTTGAATCAGTTGAGACATGCGGACCATGCCTTTTGGGTAAGATGACTAAACCCCGTATTCTGGCTTGATGGAACGGGCAAGTGACTTATTGGAAACAATACATGTTGATGTATATGGTCCAATGAGTGTTTGTAGCGTGCAGTGGATATCGTTATTTTCTTACCTTCACTATGATTTGAGTAGATATTGTGTATATTTACTTAATGAAACGCAAGTCTGAATTGTTTGAAAGGTTCAAGAAAATTCAGAGTGAAGTTTTAAGGTCATCATGACAAGAAGATAAAAATGTCTGCAATATGATCGTGGAGGTAAATATCTGAGTTACGAATTGGCATACAACTTTAGACAATGTGAAAGTCGTTTCACAACTCACGCCACCTGGAACACCATAGTGTGGTGTGTCCGAACATCATAGTTGTGCTCTATTGGATATGGTGCGAATTATGATGTCTCTTATCGTTTTGCCACTATCGTTTTGGGGTTATGCATTAGAGACGGCCACATTCACTTTAAATAGGGCACCATCTAAATCCTATGAGATGACACCGTGTGAATTATGGTTTAATAGAAACCTAAGCTGTCATTTCTTACTGTTTGGGGCTGTGACGCTTGTGTGGAAAATGTTTTCACCTAATGAGCTCAAACCCAAAGCGGACAAATGCATCTTCATAGAATACCCTAAGAACAGTTAGGTGAACCTTCTATCTCAGATCCAGGCATAAAATGTTTGTTGCTAAAACTGGGTCCTTTCTTGAGAAATAGTTTCTCTCGAAAGAATTGAGTGGGAGGAAGATGGAACTTGATGAGGTTGTTGAACCTTTGTTTCAACCAGAGAGTAGCGTACCGCAGGAAGTTGTTTCTGTTAAGCCTACGTTAGTTGAAGAGGAAGTTAATGATGATGATCATGAAGCTTCGACTCAAGTTACTACCGAACCTCGTAGGTTGACAAGGACGCGTACTACTCTTGAGTGGTATGGCAACCCTATCTTAAAAGGTTATGTTGTTGGACAACGATGAACCTATGAACTATGAAGAAGCGATGATGGGCCCGGATTCCGACAAATGGTTAGAGGCCATGAAATCCGAGATAGGATCCATGTATGAAAACCAAGTATAGACTTTGGTAGACTTGCTCGTTGGATGGCAGGTCGTTGAGTACAAAAGGATCTTTAAAATGAAGACAGACGCAGATGGTAAATGTCACCATTTGTAAACCTCGACTTGTTGCAAAGATGTTTGTGACAAGTTCAAGGAGTTGACTGCGATGAGACTTTCTCACTCTTAGCAATGCTAAAGTCTCTTGGAATTATGTTAGCAGTTGCTGCATTTTTCAATTATGAAATCTGGCACATCGATGCCAAAACATCGTTTCCTTTACGGTTTACTTGAGTAATGGTTGTATGTGATACAACCAGAAGGTTTTGTCAGTCCTAAGGATGCTAAAATGTGTGCAAGCTTCAGTGATCCTTCTATGGACTGAAGCAAGCATCTCGGAGTTGGAATATACACTTTGATGCGGTGATCAAAGTTTTGTAGTTCATACAAAAGTTTACGAGAAACTTGTATTTAAAATAAAGTGAGTGGGAGCACTATAGAATTTCTGATAAGTGTATGTGGATGATATATTGTTGATCAGAAATAATGTAGAATTTCTGGAAAGCATAATCAGTTGTTTGGAAAATGATTTTCAAAGGAAGACCTGGGTAAAGCTACCTAATTATTGAGCATCAACGATCTATAGAGATAAATCAAGATGCTTGATGAGACTTTCAATGAGTACACTTGACAAGATTTTGAAAGAGTTCAAAATGGATCATTCAGAGAAAGTGTTCTTGGCTGATTTGTAAGGTGTGGAGTTGAGTGAGACTCAAAGCTCGACAACGGCAGAAGAAAGAGAAAGGACGAACGTCGTCCCCTATGCCTTAGCCATAGGCTCTATCTTGTGCCATGCTGTGTACCGCACCTGATGTGTGTCTTGCTATGAGTATGTCAAGGGGTACGAGGGTGATCCAGGAGTGGATCACTGGACAACGGTCAAGATTATCCTTAGTAACCAGAGGACTAAGGAGTGTTTCTCGATTATGGAGGTGATAAAGATTTCGTCGTAAAGAGTTACGTCGATGCAAGCTTTAACACCAATCTAGATGACTCATACCAGCAATGTGGATACGTATAGTGGAGCAGCCATTTGGAATAAGCACCAAGTGGAGTGTGATAGCAGTGTTTACAAATTTGCAAAAGAACGCATGGATCTGAATGTCGCAGACCCGTTGACTATAAGACCTCTCTCACATGCAAAGCATGATCGAGCCCAAGAACTCATTGGGTGTTAGATTCATAACAATGCGAATCACGTACTAATGTGAACTAGATTATTGACTCTAGTGCAAGTGGGAGACTATTGGAAATATGCCCTAGAGGCAATAATAAATTAGTTATTATCATATTTCCATGTTCATGATAATCATTTATTATCCATGCTATAATTGAATTGAACGGAAACATAGATACATGTGTGGATACATAGACAAAACACTATGTCCCTAGTATGCCTCTAGTGAACTAGCTCGTTGATCAAAAGATGGTTAAGGTTTCCTAGCCATGGCCATGAGATGTCATTTGATAACGGGATCACATCATTAGGAGAATGATGTGATGGACAAGACCCAAACTACAAACACAGCATATGATCGTGTCAGTTTATTGCTACTATTTTCTGCATGTCAAGTATGTGTTCCTATGGCCATGAGATCATGCAACTCACGGACATCGGAGGAGTGCCTTGTGTGTATCAAACGTCGCAACGTAACTGGGTGACTATAAAGGTGCTCTATAGGTATCTTCGAGGGTGTCTGTTGAGTTGGCATGGATCAAGACTGGGAGTTGTTACTCCGTGTGACGGAGAGGTGTCTTAGGGCCCACTCGGTAATACAACATCACAACAAGCCTTGCAAGCAATGTGACTAAGTGTTAGTTACGGGATCTTGTATTACGAAACGAGTAAAGAGACTTGTCGTTAACGAGGTTGAGCTAGGTATGGAGATACCGACGATCGAATATCGGGCAAGTAACATACCGAAGAACAAACGGAACATCATACGGGATTAGCTGAATCCTTGACATAGAGGTTAAACCGATAAAGATCTTCGTAGAATATGTAGGAACCAATGTGGACATCCAGGTCCCGCCATTGGTTATTGACCGTAGAGGTGTCTCGGTCATGTCCACATAGTTCTCGAACCCGCGGGGTCTGCACACTTAAGGTTTGGTGACGTTTCGGTAGTATAGAGTTATGTATGGTGGTGACCGAAGTTTATTCGGAGTCCCGGATGAGATCCCGAACGTCACGACGATCTCCAGAGTGGTCCGGACGTAAAGATTCATATATAGGAAGTACTGTTTTGGACTCCGGAAATATTTCGGACACTTTCGGTAGTGTACCGTGAGTGACGAATGGGTCCCGGGGGTCCACCAGTGGGCCCAACCCACCCCATGGGCCAAAGTGGCGACTCACCAGCCCCTAGTGGGCTGGTGGAGTCGGCCAAGGTGGCCTAGGCGCAGGAAGAGTAGGCCCAAACCGAATTGGGGTGGAGTCCTCCCCAAGTTGCACCTCTCGTGTGAGAGGTGGACTCTCAGGTGGAGGAGGACTCTCCCTCCACCAGTTCGGCCGAACCAAAAGGAGACCCCTCCTTTGGGCGCAGCCTCCTCTCCCCTCCTCCTATATATATGAGTGTTTTTAGGGTTTTTTGGACAAGGATTTTTCAGCCACGTCTAAACCCTACCTATAGATCAAGTTCCTCTAGACTAGACTAGTTCGGCGGTGCTTAGGCGAAGCCCTACCGGAATAGCTCCACCACCATCTCCGGAGCGCCGTCACGCTACCGGAGAACTCTTCTACCTCTCCACTTTCTCTTGCTGGATCAAGACGACGGAGATCGTCATCAAGCTAGACGTGTGCTGAACGCGGAGGTGCCGTCCGTTCGGTACTAGATCGGTAGAGCCGTGATCAAGGCCACGAGACGACCGTGATGAGATCACGGGACGGACCATGATGAGATCGCGGAACGGATTGTGATGTGATCGCAGGACGGATCGTGATGTGTTCACGGGACGGTTCGTGATGAGATCGCGGGATAGATCGTGATGAGATCGCGGGACGCTCGGCGATCTGGATCGCAAAGATGTTCGACACCACCAACCGTGTTTCTTAACGCTTCCCGCTTAGCGATCTACAAGGGTACGTAGATCCACTCTCCCTCTCGTAGATGCTCATCACCATGGATAGATCTGCGTGTGTGTAGGAAAATTTTGTTTCCTAGGCGACGTTCCCCAACAAAGAGTTGGCTGATGGCACAGGCACTATTTGCCATCAGTCGGCTCTTTGTCGTCTACCAGCGGACAACAAAGAGGTGGGGTGGGGCCCAGTGCAGGCCAGTTAACTGCAACGTCCCAGCCCACCTCTTTGCCTTCTGCTAGCGGACGGCAAAGAAACTTTGCCGTCTGCTAGCAGACAGCAAAGAAATTAACTCCTAACGGGCCGTTACCCCCTCCTCTCTCTCTTCTATCTCTTCTCTCTCTCTCTCTTCTCTCTCTCTTCTCTATCTCTCTTCTCTCTTCTCTCTCTCTTCTCTCTCTCTCTTCTCTCTCTCCCGCCTCCCAATGCTACCCCGCCCCTCCGCCGCCCTGCACCGCCCCCCGCCCCCTGGAGCCCCTCCCATCGCCGGCCGACCCGCCCAGGCCGCGGCGGCCGCCTTGCCCTGCCCCATCACCGCATTGCCGCGGCGGGTCGCCCCGCCGCCAGATCCGCACCGTCGCCGGCCCCATCTGTTGGAAATATGCCCTAGAGGCAATAATAAAATGGTTATTATTGTATTTCCTAGTTCATGATAATTGTCTATTATTCATGCTACAATTGTGTTAACCGGAAACCGTAATACATGTGTGAATGCATAGACCACAACATGTCCCTAGTGAGCCTCTAGTTGGCTGGCTCGTTGATCAATAGATGGTCACGGTTTCATGACCATGGACATTGGATGTCATTGATAACGGGATCACATCATTAGGAGAATGATGTGACGGACAAGAGCCAATCCTAAGCACAGCACAAGAATGTGTAGTTCGTTTGCTAAAGCTTTTCAATGTCAAGTATCATTTCCTTAGACCATGAGATTGTGTAACTCCCGGATGCCGTAGGAATGCTTTGGGTGTGCCAAACGTCACAACGTAATTGGGTGGCTATAAAGGTACGCTACGGGTATCTCCGAAAGTGTCTGTTGGGTTGACACGAATCGAGACTGGGATTTGTCACTCCGTGTGACGGAGAGGTATCTCTGGGCCCACTCGGTAAGACATCATCATAATGAGCTCAATGTGACTAAGCAGTTAGCCACGGGGTGATGTGTTACGGAACGAGTAAAGAGACTTGCTGGTAACGAGATTGAACAAGGTATAGGGATACCGACGATCGAATCTCGGGCAAGTACCGTACCGATGGACAAAGGGAATTGTATACAGGATTGATTGAATCCCTGACATCGTGGTTCATCCGATGAGATCATCGTGGAGTACGTGGGAGCCAACATGGGTATCCAGATCCCGCTGTTGGTTATTGGCCGGAGAGGTGTCTCGGTCATGTCTACGTGTCTCCCGAACCCGTAGGGTCTACACACTTAAGGTTCGATGACGCTAGGGTTATAGGGAAAAGGTATACGTGATTACCAAAGGTTGTTCGGAGTCCCGGATGAGATCCCGGACGTCACGAGGAGCTCCGGAATGGTCCGGAGGTAAAGATTGATATATGGGAAGTCCAGTTTTGGTCACCGGAAAGTTTTCGGGCTCATCGGTATTGTACCGGGAGTGCCGGGAGGGTGCCGGAGGACCCCCGGGAGGGGTGTGACGACCAAAGGACCTCATGGGCCCTTAGAGGAGGTGTGCCAGCCGATTGTGGGCCAGCCAAGACCTTCTAGAAAGGGCCCATGCGCCAGGGATCTGGAGATAGAGGCAAAAGGGATTTAAAAAGGGGAGATCCACCTCCCGTGTGGGAGGAGGACTCTCCCCCCACTTCGGACGAATCCCTCCTCCTTGGAGGAGGGGCCAAGCCAGCCCTCCCTCTCCTTTCCCCTATATATATGCAAGGGTTTGGGCAGTTTTGAGACGACGAACTCTCTCTCTCTCGCTGCAGCCCTATCCTGCTTCTTCCTCCTCCGCAGTGCTTAGGCGAAGCCCTGCCGGGATACCCTGCTACTCCACCACCAACACGCCGTCGTGCTGCTGCTGGAGCTCTTCCCCAACCTCTCCTTCCTCCTTGCTGGATCAAGGCGTAGGAGACGTCACCGGGCTGCACGTGTGTTGAACGCGGAGGTGCCGTCCGTTCTTGTAACGCTTCCGCTTAGTGATCTTCAAAGGTATGACTCCATCACTGCGAGTACGACTCCATCAACCGCGTTCTTGTAACGCTTCCGCTTAGTGATCTTCAAAGGTATGACGATCCAATCTCTCCCCACTCGTTGCTGGTTTTCTCCATAGATTGATCTTGGTGAACGTAGGAAAATTTTGATTTACTACTACGTCTCCCAACAGTGGCATCATGAGCTAGGTCTATGCGTAGAATCTATGCACGATTAGAACACAAAGCAGTTGTGGGCGTCGATTTTGTTAATATGCTTGCCGTTACTAGTCTTATCTTGATTCGACGGTATTGTGGGATGAAGCGGCCCGGACCAACCTTACACGTACGCTTACGTGAGACCGGTTCCACCGCTTGACATGCACTAGTTGCATAAGGTGGCTAGCGGGTGTCTGTCTCTCCCACCTTAGTCGGATTGGATTCGATGAAAAGGGTCCTTATGAAGGGTAGATAGCAATTGGCATATCATGTTGTGGTTTTGGCGTAGGTAAGAAACGTTCTTGGAAGAAACCCATATCAACCACGTAAAAACTTGCAACTACAAATTAGAGGACGTCTAACTTGTTTTTGCAGCATATGCCTTGTGATGTGATATGGCTAGAAGGATGTGATGTGATGCATTGTGATGTATGAGATTGATCATGTTCTTGTAATAGGGTTCACGACTTGCATGTCGATGACTATGACAACCGGCAGGAGCCATAGGAGTTGTCTTACTTTATTGTATGACCTGCGTGTCAATCATAAACGCCATGTAATTACTTTACTTTATTGCTAAGCGTTAGCCATAGTAGTAGAAGAAATAGTTGGCGAGACAACTTCATGAAGACACAATGATGGAGATCATGATGATGGAGATCTTGGTGTCGTGCCGGTCACAATGATGATCATGGTGCCCCGAAGATGGAGATCATAGGAGCAAGATAATATTGGCCATATCATGTCACTATATTGATTGCATGTGATGTTTATCATGTTTACATCTTATTTGCTTAGAACGACGGTAGTAAATAAGATGATCTCTCAATAAAATTTCAAGAGAAGTGTTCACCCTAACTGTGCACCGTTGCTAAGGATCGTTGTTCCGAAGCACCACGTGATGATCGGGTGTGATAGGTTCTAACGTTCGCATACAACGGGTGTAAGCCAGATTTACACACGCTAAACACTTAGGTTGACTTGACGAGCCTAGCATGTACAGACATGGCCTCGGAACACGAAAGACCGAAAGGTCGAACATGAGTCGTATAGAAGATACGATCAACATGAGGATGTTCACCATGGATGACTAGTCCGTCTCACGTGATGATCGGACACGGGCTAGTTGACATGGATCATGTATCACTTGGATGACTAGAGAGATGTCTATCTAAGTGGGAGTTCATTGAATAATATGATTATGTGAACTCAATTATCATGAACTTAGTCTAAAATTGCCTTTAATATCTATATTGTAGATCCAATGGCCAACGCAAATGTCAACCTCAATTTCAACGCGTTCCTAGAGAAAACCAAGCTGAAAGATGATGGAAGCAACTATGCGGACTGGGTCCGTGGCTTGAGGATCATCCTCATAGCTTCCAAGAAACTGTATGTCCTTGATGCACCGCTAGGTGACCCACCCCTTCTCCCAGCAGAACAAGACGTTGCGAACGCTTGGCATTCTCGCTGCGATGATTACTCCCTTGTTCAATGCGGCATGCTTTACAGTTTAGAACCGGGGCTCGAAAAACGTTTTGAGCAACACGGAGCATACGAGATGTTCCAAGAGCTGAAACTGGTCTTTCAAGCTCATGCCCGGGTCGAGAGATATGAAGTCTCCGACAAGTTATTTAGTTGTAAGATGGAGGAGAACAGTTCTGTCAGTGAGCACATCCTCAAGATGTCTGGGCTTCACAAACGCTTGACTCAGCTGGGAGTTAACATCCCGGATGACTCGGTCATTGACAGAATCCTCCAGTCACTTCCGCCTAGCTACAAGAGTTTTGTGATGAACTACAACATGCAAGGGATGGAGAAGTCCATTCCTGAGTTGTGTAACTCCCGGATACCGTAGGAATGCTTTGGGTGTGCCAAACGTCACAACGTAATTGGGTGGCTATAAAGGTACGCTACGGGTATCTCCGAAAGTGTCTGTTGGGTTGACACGAATCGAGACTGGGATTTGTCACTCCGTGTGACGGAGAGGTATCTCTGGGCCCACTCGGTAAGACATCATCATAATGAGCTCAATGTGACTAAGCAGTTAGCCACGGGGTGATGTGTTACAGAACGAGTAAAGAGACTTGCTGGTAACGAGATTGAACAAGGTATAGGGATACCGACGATCGAATCTCGGGCAAGTACCGTACCGATGGACAAAGGGAATTGTATACAGGATTGATTGAATCCCTGACATCGTGGTTCATCCGATGAGATCATCGTGGAGTACGTGGGAGCCAACATGGGTATCCAGATCCCGCTGTTGGTTATTGGCCGGAGAGGTGTCTCGGTCATGTCTACGTGTCTCCCGAACCCGTAGGGTCTACACACTTAAGGTTCGATGACGCTAGGATTATAGGGAAAAGGTATACGTGATTACTGAAGGTTGTTCGGAGTCCCGGATGAGATCCCGGACGTCACGAGGAGCTCCGGAATGGTCCGGAGGTAAAGATTGATATATGGGAAGTCCAGTTTTGGTCACCGGAAAGTTTTTGGGCTCATCGGTATTGTACCGGGAGTGCCGGGAGGGTGCCGGAGGATCCCCGGGAGGGGTGTGACGACCAAAGGACCTCATGGGCCCTTAGAGGAGGTGTGCCAGCCCATTGTGGGCCAGCCAAGACCTTCTAGAAAGGGCCCATGCGCCAGGGATCTGGAGATAGAGGCAAAAGGGATTTAAAAAGGGGAGATCCACCTCCCGTGTGGGAGGAGGACTCTCCCCCCACTTCGGCCGAATCCCTCCTCCTTGGAGGAGGGGCCAAGCCAGCCCTCCCTCTCCTTTCCCCTATATATATCCAAGGGTTTGGGCAGGTTTGAGATGACGAACTCTCTCTCTCTCGCTGCAGCCCTATCCTGCTTCTTCCTCCTCCGCAGTGCTTAGGCGAAGCCCTGTCGGGATACCCTGCTACTCCACCACCACCACGCCGTCGTGCTGCTGCTGGAGCTCTTCCCCAACCTCTCCTTCCTCCTTGATGGATCAAGGCGTATGAGACGTCACCGGGCTGCACGTGTGTTGAACGCGGAGGTGCCGTCCGTTCTTGTAACGCTTCCGCTTAGTGATCTTCAAAGGTATGACTCCATCACTGCGAGTACGACTCCATCAACCGCGTTCTTGTAACGTTTCCGCTTAGTGATCTTCAAAGGTATGAAGATCCAATCTCTCCCCACTCGTTGCTGGTTTTCTCCATAGATTGATCTTGGTGAACGTAGGAAAATTTTGATTTACTACTACGTCTCCCAACAGCAAGTTGCCGGGAAGAAGAAGAAAAATGGACCCAAGCCTGAGACTGAGTGCTTTTATTGCAAGGGTACCGGTCACTGGAAGGGGAACTGCCCCAAGTATTTAGCGGATAAGAAGGACGGCAATGTTAAAGGTATATGTGATATACTTGTTATTGATGTGTACCTAACCAGCGCTCGTAGTAGCTCCTGGGTATTTGATACCGGTGCAGTTGCTCACATTTGTAACTCCAAGCAGGAGCTGCGGAATAAGCGGAGGCTGGCCAAGGACGAGGTGACGATGCGCGTCGGGAATGGTTCCAAGGTCAATGTGATCGCCGTCGGCACGCTACCTCTACATCTACCTTCGGGATTAGTTTTAAACCTTAATAATTGTTATTTAGTACCAGCTTTGAGCATGAACATTGTATCTGGATCTTGCTTGATGCGAGATGGCTACTCATTTAAATCCGAGAATAATGGTTGTTCTATTTATATGAGAGAAATGTTTTATGCTCATGCCCCGCTGGTCAATGGTTTATTTTTGATGAATCTCAAACGCGATGTTACACATGTCCATAGTGTGAGTACCAAAAAGTGTAAAGTTGATAACGATAGTCCCACTTACATGTGGCACTGCCGTCTTGGCCATATTGGTGTCAAACGCATGAAGAAGCTTCATGCTGATGGACTTTTGGAGTCACTTGATTTCGAATCATTTGACACATGCGAACCATGCCTCATGGGCAAGATGACCAAGACTCCGTTCTCCGGAACAATGGAGCGAGCAACTGACCGATGTATGCGGTCCAATGAGTGTCGAGGCTCGCGGTGGCTACCGTTATGTTCTCACCCTCACTGATGACTTGAGCAGATATGGGTATGTCTATTTAATGAAACACAAGTCTGAAACCTTTGAAAGGTTCAAGGAATTTCAGAGTGAGGTCGAGAATCAACGTGACAGGAAAATAAAATGCCTACGATCTGATCGTGGCGAAGAATATTTAAGTCACGAGTTTGGCACGCACCTTAGGAAATGTGGAATTGTTTCACAACTCACGCCGCCCGGCACACCTCAGCGAAATGGTGTGTCTGAACGTCGTAATCGCACTCTATTGGACATGGTGCGATCTATGATGTCTCTTACCGACTTACCGCTATCATTTTGGGGATATGCATTAGAGACTGCCGCATTCACTTTAAATAGGGCACCGTCTAAATCCGTTGATACGACACCGTATGAATTATGGTTTGGAAAGAAACCTAAGCTGTCGTTTCTAAAAGTTTGGGGATGCGATGCTTATGTGAAGAAACTTCAACCTGAGAAGCTCGAACCCAAAGCGGAAAAGTGCGTCTTCATAGGATATCCCAAAGAGACTATTGGGTATACCTTCTACCTACGATCCGAGGGCAAAGTCTTTGTTGCCAAGAATGGATCCTTTCTTGAGAAAGAGTTTCTCTCGAAAGAAGTAAGTGGGAGGAAAATAGAACTTGATGAGGTAATTGTACCTCCACTCGAACCGGAGAGTAGCGCAGCATAGGAAGTTGTTTCTGTGGAGCCTACACCGGCTGGAGAGGAAGTTAATGATGATGATCATGAAACTTCAGATCAAGTTGCTATTCGAAGGTCCACTAGGACACGTTCCGCACCAGAGTGGTACGGCAATCCTATCCTGGAGATCATGTTGTTGGACAACGGTGAACCTTCGAACTATGAAGAAGCGATGGCGGGCCCGGATTCCAACAAATGGCTTGAGGCCATGAAATCCGAGATAGGATCCATGTATGAGAACAAAGTATGGACTTTGGTGGACTTGCCTAATGATAAGAGAACCATTGAAAACAAATGGATCTTTAAGAAGAAGACTGACGCAGACGGTAATGTGACCGCCTATAAAGCTCGGCTTGTCGCTAAGGGTTATCGACAAGTTCAAGGAGTTGACTACGATGAGACTTTCTCACCCGTAGCGATGCTAAAGTCTGTCCGAATCATGTTAGCAGTTGCCGCATTTTATGATTATGAGATCTGGCAAATGGACGTCAAGACCGCATTCCTTAATGGCTTCCTCAAGGAAGAACTGTATATGATGCAGCCAGAAGGTTTTGTCGATCCCAAAGAAGCTAACAAGGTATGCAAGCTCCAACGCTCCATCTATGGGCTGGTGCAAGCATCTCGGAGTTGGAACATTCGCTTTAATGAGGTGATTAAAGCGTTTGGGTTTGTACAGGTTTATGGAGAACCCTGTATTTACAAGAAAGTGAGTGGGAGCTCTATAGCATTTCTTATACTGTATGTGGATGACATGCTGATAATGGGAAATAATATAGAACTCTTGGAAAGTATAAAGGCCTACTTGAATAAGTGTTTTTCAATGAAGGACCTTGGAGAAGCTGCTTACATATTAGGTATTAAGATCTATAGAGATAGATCGAAACGCCTCATTGGTCTTTCACAAAGCACATACCTTGAAAAGATATTGAAGAAGTTCAATATGGATCAGTCCAAGAAAGGGTTCTTGCCTGTATTGCAAGGTGTGAGATTGAGTACGACTCAATGCCCGACCACGGCAAAGGATAGAGAAGAGATGAGTGTCATCCCCTATGCTTCAGCCATAGGCTCTATCATGTTTGCCATGCTGTGTACCAGACCTGATGTGAACCTTGCCATAAGTTTGGTAGGAAGGTACCAAAGTGATCCCGGAGCGGAACACTGGACAGCGGTCAAGAATATCCTGAAGTACCTGAAAAGGACAAAGGACATGTTTCTCGTTTATGGAGGTGCCGAAGAGCTCGTCGTAAAGGGTTACGTCGATGCTAGGTTCGACACAGATCCGGACGACTCCAAGTCGCAAACCGGATACGTGTATATTTTGAATGGAGGGGCAGTAAGCTGGAGCAGCAGCAAGCAAAGCGTCGTGGCGGCATCTACATGTGAAGCGGAGTATATAGCTGCTTCGGAAGCAGCAAAGGAGGGAGTCTGGATGAAGGAGTTCATCACCGACCTAGGAGTGATTCCAAATGCGTCGGGCCCGATGACTCTACTCTGTGACAACACTGGAGCTATTGCCCTTGCGAAGGAGCCCAGGTTTCACAAGAAGACAAGACACATCAAGCGCCGCTTCAACTCCATCCGTGATTACATTCAGGAAGGAGACATAGATATTTGTAAAGTGCATACGGATCTGAATGTCGCAGATCCATTGACTAAACCTCTCTCACGAGCAAAACATGATCAACACCAGAATGCTATGGGTGTTCGATTCATCACAATGTAACTAGATTATTGACTCTAGTGCAAGTGGAGACTGTTGGAAATATGCCCTAGAGGCAATAATAAAATGGTTATTATTGTATTTCCTAGTTCATGATAATTGTCTATTATTCATGCTACAATTGTGTTAACCGGAAACCGTAATACATGTGTGAATGCATAGACCACAACATGTCCCTAGTGAGCCTCTAGTTGGCTGGCTCGTTGATCAATAGATGGTCACGGTTTCATGACCATGGACATTGGATGTCATTGATAACGGGATCACATCATTAGGAGAATGATGTGATGGACAAGACCCAATCCTAAGCATCGCACAAGATCGTGTAGTTCGTTTGCTAAAGCTTTTCAATGTCAAGTATCATTTCCTTAGACCATGAGATTGTGTAACTCCCGGATACCGTAGGAATGCTTTGGGTGTGCCAAACTTCACAACGTAATTGGGTGGCTATAAAGGTACGCTACGGGTATCTCCGAAAGTGTCTGTTGGGTTGACACGAATCGAGACTGGGATTTGTCACTCCATGTGACGGAGAGGTATCTCTGGGCCCACTCGGTAAGACATCATCATAATGAGCTCAATGTGACTAAGCAGTTAGCCACGGGGTGATGTTTTACGGAACGAGTAAAGAGACTTGCTGGTAACGAGATTGAACAAGGTATAGGGATACCGACGATCGAATCTCGGGCAAGTACCGTACCGATGGACAAAGGGAATTGTATACAGGATTGATTGAATCCCTGACATCATGGTTCATCCGATGAGATCATCGTGGAGTACGTGGGAGCCAACATGGGTATCCAGATCCCGCTGTTGGTTATTGGCCGGAGAGGTGTCTCGGTCACGTCTACGTGTCTCCCGAACCCGTAGGGTCTACACACTTAAGGTTCGATGACGCTAGTGTTATAGGGAAAAGGTATACATGATTACTGAAGGTTGTTCGGAGTCCCGGATGAGATCCCGGACGTCACGAGGATCTCCGGAATGGTCCGGAGGTAAAGATTGATATACGGAAAGTCCAGTTTTGGTCACCGGACAGTTTTCGGGCTCATCGGTATTGTACCGGGAGTGCCGGGAGGGTGCCGGAGGACCCCCGGGAGGGGTGTGACGACCAAAGGACCTCATGGGCCCTTAGAGGAGGTGTGCCAGCCCATTGTTGGCCAGCCAACACCTTCTAGAAAGGGCCCATGCGCCAGGGATCTGGAGATAGAGGCAAAAGGGATTTAAAAAGGGGAGATCCACCTCCCGTGTGGGAGGAGGACTCTCCCCCCACTTCGGCCGAATCCCTCCTCCTTGGAGGAGGGTCCAAGCCAGCCCTCCCTCTCCTTTCCCCTATATATATGCAAGGGTTTGGGAAGGTTTGAGACGACGAACTCTCTCTCTCTCGCTGCAGCCCTATCCTGCTTCTTCCTCCTCCGCAGTGCTTAGGCGAAGCCCTGCCGGGATACCCTGCTACTCCACCACCACCACGCCGTCGTGCTGCTGCTGGAGCTCTTCCCCAACCTCTCCTTCCTCCTTGCTGGATCAAGGCGTAGGAGACGTCACCGGTCTGCACGTGTGTTGAATGCGGAGGTGCCGTCCGTTCGGCACTTGATCGGATCTACCGCGATCTGAATCGCTGCGAGTACGACTCCATCAACCGCGTTCTTGTAACGCTTCCGCTTAGTGATCTTCAAAGGTATGAAGATCCAATATCTCCCCACTCGTTGCTGGTTTTCTCCATAGATTGATCTTGGTGAACGTAGGAAAATTTTGATTTACTACTACGTCTCCCAACACCATCTCCCTCCCACCCGCAGCCATCCTCCTCCTCGCAGCCACCTCCCCCCACCCGCAACCACCGGAGGTAAGCCCCCCCTCCTCCTCCCTTTTTTTCCCTTAATTTTTATCTTCTTAATTATTTAGGTTTAATTAGCTGTATTTGTATTAGTTAGATTTATTTTTTAGGTTGAATTAGATTTAGTTTTAGATTATTTCTCTATTTTTATTATTTAGATAATAGGAGTAAGATTTAGGAGAAGAAAAAGGAAATAAAAGAAAGAGAAGAAAAAGATGTAGATGTAAATATAATTAAAGGAAAATGGAAAGGAAAAACAAAAACAGAATAAGAAGATAAAGAATAGGAAGAGAAGGAGGAGGAGGAAGAGGAGGAGAAGTAGAAGGAGGAGGAGGAGGAGGAGACACCCCTGACACCACGACACCCCCGACACCCCTGACACCCCGACACCGACACCCCTGACACCCCGACACCGACACCCTGACATGACACCCCGACACGGCGCACCGTTGTGAAAGTTCGTCGTGTCGAGACACCACGTGATGATCGGGTGTGATATACTCTACGTTCACATACAACGGGTGCAAGCCAAATTTGCACGTGCAGAACACTCGGGTTAAACTTGACGAGCCTAGCATGTACAGACATGGCCTCGGAACACAAGAGACCAAAAGGTTGAACATGAGTCATATAGTAGATATGATCAACATGATGATGTTCACCATTGAAACCACCTCAACTCACGTGATGATCGGACTTGAGTTGGTGAATTTGGATCATGTATCATTCGACTGACCAGAGGGATGTCAATTTGAGTGGGAGTTCTTAAGTAATATGATTAATTGAACCCATTATCATGAACATAGTCAGTAGTGTCTTTGCAAATTATGTTGTAGATTACTAGCTCGCGCTATAGCTCCCTTGTATTTTTATATATTCCTAGAGAAATAAAGTTGAAAGATGATGGTAGCAATATTGCGGACTTGGTCCGTGATCTGAGGATTGTCCTCATTGCTGCACAGAAGGCTTATGTCCTTAATGCACCGCTCGGTGCGCCAACCCCTCTAGCGTCATCTGTAGATCTTGCGAGCATCTGACAGGAAAGTTATGATGCTACTTGATAGTTTAGTGTATCATGCATTACGGCTTAGAATTGAGGCTTCGAAACATTTTGAACATCATGGAACATATGAGATGTTTCTAAGAGCTGAAATTAGGATCTCAGGCTCGTGCCTATGTTGTTAGATATGAGATCTCCAACAAGATTCTTTTCCTGCAAGATGAAAGAGAATAGCTCAATCATTGAGCATGTGCTCAGATTGTCTGGGTGCTACAATCGCTTGAGTCGAGTGGGAGTTGATCTTCCAGATAAGATAGTGATTGATAAAGTTCTCCAAGTCACTGTCACTAAGCTACTAGAACTTGGTGATGAACTATAAAATGCCAGGGATAGAAATAATGATCCCTGATCATTTCACGATGTTCGACACCGTGAACTTAGAAATCAAGAACGGGCATCAAGTGTTGATGGTTAGTCATACCACTAGTTTCGAGAAGGGCAAGGGTAAGGAGGGAAACTTCATGGATGGTAAGACAGTTGCTGCTGCAGTGAAGCAACCCAAAGTTAAACCCAAACCCGAGACTAAGTACTTCGATTATGAGGAGAGCAATCGCTGAAGTGGAACAACCCTGGATACTTGGTAGATAAGAAGGCTGGCAACATCGATAGAAGTATATTTGATATACATGTTATTGATGTGTACCTTGCTAGTACTCCTAGTAGCACCTGGGTATTGGATACCGGTTCAATTGCTAAATGTTAGTAACTTGAAATAAAAGCTATGGAATAAACAGAGAACTAGCTAAAGGTGAGGTGATGATGTGTGTTGGAAATGTTTCCAAGGTTGATGTGATCAAGATCGCACGCTCTCTCTACCTTCGGGATTAGTGATGAACCTAAATAAATGTTATTTGGTGTTTTGCGTTGAGCATGAACATGATTAGATCATGTTTATTGCGACATGGTTATTCATTTAAGTTAGAGAATAATGGTTATTCTGTTTACATGAATAATACCTTCAATGGTCATGCACCCAGTGAGAATGGTTGTTGAATCTTGATTGTAGTAATACACATGTTCATAACATTGATGCCAAAAGATACAAAGTTAAATAATGATAGTACCACATACTTGTGGCACTGGGGCTAAATGTCATATTGGTATAAATTGCATGAAGAAACTCCATGTTGATGGATCTTTGGACTCATTCGATTTTGAATCGGTTGAGACATGCGGACCATGCCTCTTGGACAAGATGACTAATACCCCGTTTTCCGAAATGGGCAGTTGACTTATTGGAAATGATACATGTTGATGTATACAGTCCGATGAGTGTTGTAGCATGCAGTGGGTATCGTTATTTTCTTGCCTTCACTGATGATTTGAGTATATATGAGTATATTTACTTCAGGAAACATAAGTCTGAATCATTTGAAAAGTTCAAGCAAATTCAGCGTGAAGTTTAAGATCATCGTAACAAGATGATAAAAATAACTACGATATGATCGTGGAGATAAATATCTGAGTTACGAGTTTGGCATACAACTTTAGACAATGTGAAAATTGTTTCAGAACTCACGCCACCTGGAACACCATAGTGCGATGGTGTGTACGAACGTCATAGTCGTGCTCTATTGGATATGGTGCGTGCAATGATGTCTCTTATCATTTCGTTACTGTAATTTTGGGGTTATGCATTAGAGACAGCTACATTAACTTTAAATAGGGCACCATCTAAATCCGTTGAGATGACACCGTATGAATTATGGTTTGATGGAAACCTAAGTTGTCATTTCTGGATGTTTGGGTCTGTGACGCTTGTGTGGAAATTTTTTTCACCTAATGAGCTCGAACCCAAAGCGGACAAATGCATCTTCATAAAATAACCTAAGAACAGTTAGGTGAACCTTCTATATCAGACCCAGGCATAAAATGTTTGTTGCTAAAACTGGGTCCTTTCTCGAGAAAGAGTTTCTCTAGGAAGAATTGAGTGGGAGGAAGATGGAACTTGATGAGGTTGTTGAACCTTTGTTTCAACAAGAGAGTAGCGCAGCAGAGGAAGATATTTCTGTGAAGCCTACGTTAGTTGAAGAGAAAGTTAATGATGATGATCATGAAGCTTCAGATCAAGTTACTATTGAACCTCGTAGGTCGACAAGGACGTGTGCTGCTCCTGAGTGGTACGACAACCTTGTCTTAGAGGTCATGTTGTTGGACAACGATGAACCTACGAGCTATGGAGAAGAGATGATGGGCCCGGATTCTGACAATTGGTTAGAGGCCATGAAATCTGAGAAAGGATCCATGTATGAAAACCAAGTATAGACTTTGGTAGACTTGCTCGTTGGATGGCAGGTCGTCGAGTACAAATGGACCTTTTAGATGAAGAAAGACGCTGATGGTCAGTGTCACCATTTATAAATCTCGACTTTTCACAAAGAAGTTTCCGACAAGTTCAAAGAGTTGACTACGATGAGACTTTCTCACTCATAGCGATGCTGAAGTCTGTTGGACTTATGTTAGCAGTTGCTGCATTTTTCAATTATGAAATCTGGCAGATGGATGTCAAAATATCGTTTCCTTAACGGTTTACTTGAGGAAAGGTTGTATGTGATACAACCAGAAGGTTTTGTTAGTCCTAAGGATGCTAAAATGTGTGCAAGCTTCAGTGATCCTTCTGTGTACTAAAGCAAGCATCTTGGAGTTGGAATATACACTTTGATGAGGTGATCAAAGTTTTGTAGTTTATACAAAGTTTACGACAAACTTGTATTTACAATAAAGTGAGTGGTAGCACTATAGAATTTCTGGTAAGTATATGTGGATGACATATTGCTGATCGGAAATGGTATAGAACTTCTCGAAAGCATGAAGGGTTGTTTGAAAAGTGTTTTTCAAGGAAGACCTGGATGAAGCTACCTAATTGTTGAGCATCAAGATCTATAGTGATAGATCAAGATGCTTGATGAGACTTTCAATGAGTACATACGTTGACAAGATATTGAAAGAGTTCAAAATGGATCAGTCAGAGAAAGTGTTCTCGGCTGATTTGTAAGGTGTGATGTTGAGTGAGACTCAAAGCTTGACATCGGCAGAAGAAAGAGATAGGACAAACATCGTCCCCTATGCCTTAGACATAGGCTCTGTATAGTATGCCATGATGTGTGCCTTGCCATGAGTCCGTCAAGGGGTACAGGAGTGATCCAGGATTGGAACACTGGACAAAGGTCAAGATTATCCGTAGTAACTAAAAGACTAAGGAGATGTTTTGTCAATTATGGAGGTGATAAAGAGTTCATCGTAAAGAGTTACGTCGATGCAAGCTTTAAGCTTATCTGGATAACTCGTAGTAACAATCTAGATACGTATAGTGGAGCAGCCATTTGGAATAGTGCCAAGTGGAGTGTGGTAGCAGTGTTTACAGTTTGACATAGAGATTTGCAAAGTACACACGGATCTGAATGTCACAGACCCATTGACTATAAGACCTCTCTCACATGCAACGCATGATCGAGCCCCAGAACTCATTGGGTGTTAGATTCATAACAATGCGAATAACATGGTGATGTGAACTAGATTATTGACTCTAGTGCAAGTTGGAGATTGTTGGAAATATGCCCTAGAGGCAATAATAAATTGGTTATTATCATATTTCCTTGTGCATGATAATCATTTATTATCCGTGCTATAACTGTATTAATCGGAGACTTAGATACATGTGTGGATACATAGACAAAACCATATCCCTAGTATGCCTCTAATAGGCTAGCTCATTGATCAAAAGATGGTTATGGTTTCCTAGCCATGGACATGAGATGTCATTTGATAATAGGATCACATCATTAGGAGAATGATGTGATGGACAAGACCCAAACTACAAACGTAGAATATGATCGTGTCAGTTTATTGCTACTGTTTTCTGCATGTCAAGTATGTGTTCCTATGACCATGAGATCATGCAACTCACGAACATCAGAGGAGTGCCTTGTGTGTATCAAACGTCACAACGTAACTAGGTGACTATAAAGGTGCTCTACAGGTATCTCCGAGGGTGTCTGTTGAGTTGTCATGGATCAAGACTGGGATTTGTTACTCCGTGTGACGGAGAGGTATCTTAGGGCCCACTCGGTAATACAACATCACAATAAGCCTTGCAAGCAATGTGACTAAGTGTTAGTCATGGGATCTTGTATTACGGAACGAGTAAAGAGACTTGTCGGTAACGAGGTTGAACTAGGTATGGAGATACCGACGATCGAATCTCGGGCAAGGAACATACCGAAGAACAAAGGGAACATCATACAGGATTAACTGAATCCTTGACATAGAGGTTCTACCGATAAAGATCTTCGTAGAATATGTAGGAACCAATGTGGACATCCAGGTCCCGCCATTGGTTATTGACCGTAGAGGTGTCTCGGTCATTTCTACATAGTTCTCGAACCCGCAGGGTCTGCACACTTAAGGTTTGGTGACATTTCTGTAGTATAGAGTTATGTATGGTGGTGACCGAAGTTTTTTCGGAGTCCCGGATGAGATCCTGGACGTCACGAGGAGCTCCGGAATGGTCCGGAGGTAAAGATTTATATATAGGAAGTCCTGTTTTGGTTGCCGGAAAAGTTCTGGGCTCATCGATAGTGTACCGGGAGACCACCAGGAGGGGTATTTCGACCCAAGAGGCTTCATGGGCTGTGGGAGGGTGAATACCAGCCCTTAGTGGGCTTGTGGAAGTCCCAGACAAGGCCCATGTGGCTGGGAAGAAAATCCCTTAAGGAAAAAGGTGGAGGAAGGCAAAAAGGCCAAATATCCTACTAGGAGTGGAGGAGGAGGACTACCCCCTCCAATTTCGGCCAGATCTTGAGGGTTTGAGCCTGCCTCCTCCCCTCCCTCACTCCTATATATACTAGAGGATTTAGAGGGAAGATCTAACCCTAATTGCCACGTGCTCTCTCTACTTCCTCTAGATTGTAGTTTCTCCTCTAGATCGGTTTTCAGCGGTGCTTAGGCGAAGCCCTGCTGGAATTCCTCCACCACCATCTTTGTAAGGCCGTCGCGCAGTTGGAGAACTCATCTACCTCTCCGCTCCCTCTTGCTGGATCAAGAAGACGGAGATCGTCATCGAGTTGTACGTGTGCTGAACGCGGATGACGGGGGGATAACCCCTGGGGGGCCTCAAATGCCCTTGAAGATTCAGGACGCCTTCATAGAGCCGGTCCGGCTCTGCTTTGCCGGGAGGGCCTCCCGGCCCGAGTGTGCCGACCGCTCCTTCGCCCGCTACGACATGCTGGCCAGCAGGGGCTTTGTCACCCGGCTCCGCCCCCTAGCCGGCCTAGCATCAGATGCCCCTGACGAACCCTGCGTGGCAATAGTGGCCCCCGTCCCCTCGGGGGTCAGCGCCCGCATGGCCACAGTGGCCCCCATCCCGTCGGGGGTCAGCGCCCGCATGGCCACAGTGGTTTCATGCCACTATTGGATGGCGACCGAGCCTCCAACAGTGGCGGCCTACGCCCAACAACTCTGCCACCAACCCTAGCATGGCTACAGGGCGTCCGACTGGCCGCTGACCCCGGCCGGCTGGCGCCAGGTGACGCCGTCCAGGGCGGCCCGTGCCGCGACGTGACCGGCCTCGGGGCCCATCGTGACAAGACAAAAGCTGGTGGCCCCCGCATCCGGCCGGAGAGGCTGCCGGCTGGGTCCCCCAAGACGTTTATATTCGTATTGTATGCCGGCGGGTTGGCCTATAAAAACCCCGGCCTCCCCATGCAACGGGGACATGGACATCAACATTCACACACACGATCTCTCCCCCGCCAAGCTCTCATACGTGCTTTCCCAATGATAGAGAACCACCTGAGCCGGAGCACTTAGCTTCCTCCTCGATTCATACAGCTCAAGGAGCACCATTGTAACCTTCACCATAGTCTCAACGAGACCAAGCAGGACTAGGGGTTTTACCTCCCACGGAGGGTACATTGCGTGTCATTCGTCGTTTGTGCTAACCCCGTACCTAGAGTCCACCGACGTCCTTTCGGCCCCTCTCGATAAGCCATCCCATGGCATCTGCCGTGACAAAGCCACGACAGTTGGCGCCCATCGTGGGGCCCTCCGCGGCGCCGGCTGGAGTTATGCTCCGGGCGGGGCCCTTCGCCAACTCCCCTGGCCGCCCCGCGGCCGGGCGGAACTGCACGCTCGTGGGGCTTGGTCCGACAGGCTCTGAGGGCGGCCTGGCCGGCCTCTCCAACGAGCGCCCTGGCTGCGACCTCGCGCTCGACGACGCTACGCTCACCGAGCTCTTCAGCAAGCTCAGCCTCGCCGACGAGGCGCCGGCTAGCGAGTAACCCAGCAGGGTGCTCGACTGCTCTGAGCCCCCCAAATCTGTAGGCGCGCTGGCTACGGGCAACACGGCCAGCTCCCGCGCCCGCGCGGGAGTTATGGCCACCGTCTCCTCCACCACTTCGGGCCGCGTGCGAGCGGCCGAGGCCAACGCGGCCGCCGCTCGTGCCGGCATGTCCGACCCTCTCACCGCCACCCTCTGGGGCCTCGGCACCCCCATCACCACGATGGCGGACCCGGCCGCCGCCAGGGCCGAGCTGGAGGCGGCCCGTCGCTAGCTGTTCGAAGACGCCAGCGCCCTCGTCGCCGAGCGGCGCCGGATGGAGACTGCGCAGCGAGAGTACAACTCCGCGTACGGACTCACCCCGACTGGCCCCGAGCCCAGCCGGCATGGCGCCGTGCGGGAGCGTGGCCGCGTGGTCGCCGAGATCCTAGGCGGCCGCCTCCCCGTCTACGACGACCCTGCCGCCAACCTATGTGCCACCCCAGGTCGCTTACGAGGACCTGGCCACCTTGTAGGGCGAAGAACGAGCCGCACGCGAGCGGCACATCAAGGACCTCATCGACACTGCGAACGCGCAGCAGATCGCCTTCACTCTCGGAGCAGCCGTCTTCGAGTTCCCTCGCCTCAAGGGCGAGGGCTCTGGCGCTGTGGACCACCGGCAGGCCCAACACTCCAGCACCCCTCGTCCCTCCGGCCGGAACGCCAGGGGGAGCAACGCTCAGCGTCCCCCCTCGCCTGGGAACGAACAGCTGACTATGAACAGCCGGCGCAGCAACCGCCCGGCTGGCAGCCGCTACCACGACGAGGCGCCGGCTGGCGAAAGCCGGCGCAGCCGCGAGCACACCCCGCCTCCGCAGCCGGAACTAGTGCAGTCCGTCCAGCCGGCCGCCCGACCTGAGCTCGTGGCCCGGCTCGGCCCGCGCGTTCCCCACAGCGACAACGACGCCCGGCTCCGTCTCGACCGGCTGGCCCAGTCGGCCCTCCTCAAGAAGGAGGGCTCGATTGGCCCGACCTGTTTTGGCCCGCGGATCCGAAACGAGCCATTCCCACCCAGCTTCACGCTCCCCCGTGACACCCCAAAGTACACCGGGACCGCCAAGCCGGAGGACTGGCTGGTCAACTACACCACCGCCATCGGCATCGCCAAGGGGAACAAGCGCGTAGTCGTCCGCTATGTCCCCCTGATGCTGATCGGCTCTGCTCGTATCTGGCGAAACACCCTGGCTACCGGCAGCGTCAACACCTGGACGGACTTCGAGGAAGCCTTCGTCCGCAACTTCACCGGCACCTACAAGCGACCCGGTCGCCCCGCGAGCTCGCCATGTGCGTCCAAGGTCCGGAGGAGCCCCTCCGTGACTACCTCACGCGCTGGACCGAGCTCCGCAACTCCTGCGAGGGCGTGCACGAGGTGCAGGACATCCAGTACTTCATCGAGGGCTGTCGCGACGACACGCCCCTCAAGCAGAAGCTCTTGTGCTCCGAGCCAACCTCCCTGGTGGACTTGATGTCCAAAGCAGACAAATATGCCACGGCCGATTATCCCATGAGGATGAAGGCCAAGGCACCAACCAAGCTGGCTTTGGCTCCGGCCAAGCCGGCCGCCGACAACTGGCAACAGCCCAACGGCAAACGCAAGAACGACCAGCCCGATCCCCGATACGGGAGCCGGCTCATCGCCTCTATCCAGGAGGAGCAGCCGGCTGGCCAGGCCACAGGTAAGCGTCAGCGCACCGGCAAGGCCGCATGGTAGCCCAAGCTGACTTTTGAGTAGTTGTTGGACCTCCCCTGCAGGAACCACTCTTGTACCACACCGGCCACGGACACGCTCCGGCAGTGCAGCTTCTCATAGCGCCTGGCGCGGGGGGATGGCCTCCCGGCTCCTCCCGCGCCGCCACCCCGTGCGCCGGCTCCGACCCAGGCTCCGCCTCCGGCTCCCGGACCGTCCCCGGCTCGAAATGACGGTCGGCCGCTGGACCAATACCCCGGGCCTGACGGCTGCTGCGTCGTCTTCACGAGCGAAGAGACGGACAAGCACGCCCAGTACCGGCTCCACCGCGAGGTGAATGCCACCATGCCTGCGACTCCCCAGTTCATGCACTGGTCCGGGAAGCCGGTCACCTGGAGCCGGTCAGACCATCCGGCTGTGATGCCGGATCCGGGCAGCTATGCCCTCGTCCTTGATCCCACCATCACCTCCTAGAGGCGCTCCTGCCGCTTCTCGCGCATCCTTGTCGATGGCGGCAGCAGCATCAACATCCTCTACCTTGACACCCTGCTCAAGCTGGGACTCAAGGTGGAGGACCTGAAGACAAGCCGGACCGTGTTCCACGGCATCGTCCCGGGCAAGTCCTGCACCCCCCTCGGCAAGATCCAGCTCGACGTCCTCTTCGGCGACGCCAGCCATTTCTGCCGCGAACCGATCTGGTTCGAGGTGGCGAACCTTAGCAGCCCCTACCATGCCCTGCTGGGCCGGCCCGCGCTCGTCAAGTTTAAGGCGGTTCCCCACTACGACTACCTCAAGCTCAAGATGCCGGGCCCCAAGGGCATCATCACCGTTGCCGGCAAGTACCATCTGTCCATGGCGTGCACGTGCGATGGCAGCCGGCTGGCCGAGGCCCTGGAGATAGCGGAGGAGAAGCGGCAGCTCGACCGGCTAGTGGCCCTCGCCTCTGCCCAGCCGGCCGTGCAGGCTCCTCCGTCCCAGTCCGTCGGCGAGGGCTCTTTCCAGCCCTCCAGAGACACCAAGCAAGTGCCGCTCGATCCGGCCAACCCCACCCAGTGCGTGACCATCGGGTCGCGCCTCAACAGCAAATAGGAAGGCGAGCTCGTCGACTTCCTCCGTGAGAATCGGGACATTTTTGCATGGTCCCCCAAAGACATGCCGGGTGTCCCGAAGAAGTTCGCCGAGCACAAGCTGCACGTACGGCCGGATGCGAAGCCGGTCAAGTAACCCCTACGCCGTTTCTCAGAGAAGAAGCGGCGCACCATCATAGAAGAGATCGCCCGGCTGCTCGCAGCCGGCTTCATCATGGAGGTTTTCCACCCGGACTGGCTGGCCAACCCAGTCCTGGTGCTGAAGAAGAACAAGACTTGGTGCATGTGCATCGACTACACTAGCCTGAACAAGGCGTGGCCGAAGGACCCGTTCGCCCTGCCACGGATCGATCAAGTCATCAATTCCACGGCCGGCTGCGACTTGCTGTCCTTTCTGGACGCCTACTCCGGCTACCACCAGATCAAGCTGGACCCGGAGGACCAGCTCAAGACCTCCTTCGTCACTCCCTTCAGGGCCTACTGCTACATTACCATGTCCTTCGGCCTGAAGAATGCCGGCGCCACCTTCCAGCGCTACATGCAGAAGTGCCTCCTGCCTCAGATAGGCAGGACCGTCCACGTCTACGTTGACGAGATCATCGATAAATCCAAGAAGCACTTCAGCCTCCTCGACGACCTTCGGGAGACATTCGCCAATCTGCGCGAATACAAGATCAACCTCCACCCGGGAAAATGTGTCTTCGGCGTCCCTGCCGGCCAGCTCCTAGGTTTCTTCGTGGCCGCTCGCGGCATCGAAGCTAACCCCGAGAAGATCTGGGCGATCGAGGGCATGCCCAAGCTGGCGAGGCTCCGCGATGTTCAGAAGTTCACTGGCTGCCTCACCTCCCTCAGCCGGTTCGTCAGCCGGCTCGGCGAGAAGGCCCTGCCCCTCTACGGGCTCCTGCGCAAGTCGGCCCTGGTCGAGCCGGGCCGCAACTCCTCGAAGAAGCCGGCCTTGTTCGACTGGCCCGACAAAGCGGACACGGCATTCCGTGACCTCAAGCTAGCTGTCACCAGCACGCCCATCTTGGCCGCGCCGGCTGAGAAAGAGCCCATGCTCGCCTACATCGTGGCCATCACACGCGTGGTCAGCATCGTTCTGGTGGTGGAACAGCCGGAGTAAGGCAAGGCGCTGCCGATGCAGCGCCCGGTCTACTACCTCAGCGAGGTCCTCTTCGCATCCAAGAAAAACTACACCCACTACCAGAAGATGTGCTACTGCGTCTGTTGGAAATATGCCCTAGAGGCAATAATAAAATGGTTATTATCGTATTTCCTTGTTCATGATAATAGTCTATTGTTCATGCTATAATTGTGTTAACCGGAGACCGTAATACATGTGTGAATACATAGACCACAACATGTCCCTAGTGAGCCTCTAGTTGGCTAGCTCGTTGATCAATAGATGGTCAAGGTTTCATGACCATGGACATTGGATGTCGTTGATAAACGGGATCACATCATTAGGAGAATGATGTGATGGACAAGACCCAATCCTGAGCATAGCACAAGATCGTGTCGTTCATTTGCTAAAGCTTTTCAATGTCAAGTATCATTTCCTTAGACCATAAGATTGTGTAACTCGCGGATACCATAGGAATGCTTTGCGTGTGCCAAATGTCACAACGTAACTGGGTGGCTATAAAGGTACGCTACGGGTATCTCCGAAAGTGTCTGTTGGGTTGACACGAATCGAGACTGGGATTTGTCACTCCGTGTGATGGAGAGGTATCTCTGGGCCCACTCGGTAAGACATCATTATAATGAGCTCAATGTGACTAAGGAGTTAGCCACGGGATGATGTATTACGGAATGAGTAAAGAGACTTGCCAGTAACGAGATTGAACAAGGTATAGGGATACTGACGATCGAATCTCGGGCAAGTACCATACCGATAGACAAAGGGAATTGTATACGGGATTGACTGAATCCCTGACATCGTGGTTCATCCGATGAGATCATCGTGGAGTACGTGGGAGCGAACATGGGTATCCAGATCCCGCTGTTGGTTATTGGCCAGAGAAGTGTCTCGGTCATGTCTACGTGTCTCCCGAACACGCAGGGTCTACACACTTAAGGTTCGATGACGCTAGGGTTATAGGCAAAGAGTATACGTGATTATCGAAGGCTGTTCGGAGTCCCGGATGAGATCCCGGACGCCACGAGGAGCTCCGGAATTGTCCGGAGGTAAATATTGATATATAGGAAGTCCAGTTTTGGTCACCGGAAAGTTTTCGGGCTCATCGGTATTGTACCGGGAGTGCCGGGAGGGTGCCGGAGGACCCCGGGAGGGGTGTGACGACCAGAGGACTTCATGGGCTGTTAGATAAAGTGTGTCAGCCCTTATTGGGCTGGGAAATACTTTTGCTAAAGGCCCATGTGGCTGGAGATAAGAGATAGGGCTGGAAAAGATTTAAAAGGAGGAGATCCACCTCCCTTGTGGGAGGTGGACTCTCCCCCTAGCTTGGCCGAACCTCTCCTCCTTGGAGGAGGGGTAAAGCCAGCCCTCCCTCTCCCTCCTCCTATACATACTTGAGGTTTTGGCCCTTTGAGAACAGATCTGAACTCTCTCTCTCGGCGAAGCTCTACCTCTCTTCTTCCACCTCCGCAGCGGTTGGCGAAGCCCTGCCGGGATACCTTGCTACACCACCACCACCACGCCATCGTGCTGCTGCTAGAGCTCTTCCCCAACCTCTCCTTCCTCCTTGCTGGATCAAGGCATGGGAGACGTCACCGGGCTGCACGTGTGTTGAACGCGAAGGTGCCGTCCCTTCGGCACTTTGTCGGATCTACCGCGATCTGAATCGCTGCGAGTACGACTCCATCAACTGCGTTCTTGTAACGCTTCCGCTTAGAGATCTTCAAAGGTATGAAGAAGCAATCTCTCCCCTCTCGTTGTTGGTTTCTCCATAGATAGATCTTGGTGACACGTACGAAAATTTTGATATACCACTACGTCTCCCAATTGTGGCATCATGAGCTAGGTCTATGCGTAGAATCTATGCACGAGTAGAACACAAAGCAGTTGTGGGCGTCGATTTTGTCGATTTTATCTATGCACGGTGTTGTGGGATGAAGGAGCCCAGACCAACCTTACACGTACGCTTACGTGAGACCGGATCCGCCGCCTGACATGCACTAGTTGCATAAGGTGGCTAGCGGGTGTCTGTCTCTCCCACCTTAGTCGGATTGGATTCGATGAAAAGGGTCCTTATGAAGGGTAAATAGCAATTGGCATATCACGTTGTGGTTTTGGCGTAGGTAAGAAGCGTTCTTGCTAGAAACCTATAGCAACAACGTAAAAACTTGCAACTACAAATTAGAGGACGTCTAACTTGTTTTTGCAGCATATGCAGTGTGATGTGATATGGCCAAAAGGATGTGATGTGATGCATTGTGATGTATGAGATTGATCATGTTCTTGTAATAGGGTTCACGACTTGCATGTCGATGACTATGACAACCGGCAGGAGCCATAGGAGTTGTCTTATTTTATTGTTTGGCCTGCGAGTCAATCATAAACGCCATGTAATTACTTTACTGTATTGCTAAGCGTTAGCCATAGTAGTAAAAGTAATAGTTGGCAAGACAACTTCATGAAGACACAATGATGGATATCATGATGATGGAGATCATGATGATGGAGATCATGGTTTCGTGCCGGTGACAATGATGATCATGGTGCCTCGAAGATGGAGATCATAGGAGCAAGATGATATTGGCCATATCACGTCACTATATTGATCGCATGTGATGTTTATCATGTTTACATCTTATTTTCTTAGAACGACGGTAGTAAATAAGACGATCTCTCAATAAAATTTCAAGAGAAGTGTTCACCCTAACTGTGCACCGTTGCTAAGGATCGTTGTTCCGAAGCACCACGTGATGATTGTGTGTGATAGGTTCTAAAGTTCGCATACAACGGGTGTAAGCCAGATTTACACACGCAAAACACTTAGGTTGACTTGACGAGCCTAACATGTACAGACATGGCCTCGGAACATGGAAGACCGAAAGGTCGAACATGAGTCGTACAGAAGATACGATCAACATGAAGATGTTCACCATGGATGACTAGTCCGTCTCACGTGATGATCGGACACGGGCTAGTTGACATGGGTCATGTATCACTTAGATGACTAGAGAGATGTCTATCTGAGTGGGAGTTCACTAAACAATTTGATTATGTGAACTTAATTATCATGAACTTAGTATAAAATTGCCTTTAATATCTATATTGTATATCCAATGGCCAATGCAAATGTCAACCTCAATTTCAATGCGTTCCTATAGAAAACCAAGCTGAAAGATGATGGAAGCAACTATGCGGACTGGGTCCGTGGCTTTAGGATCATCCTCGTAGCTTCCAAGAAACTGTATGTCCTTGATGCACCGCTAGGTGACCCACCCCTTCTCCCAGCAGAACAAGATGTTGTGAACGCTTGGCATTCTCGCTGCGATGACTACTCCCTTGTTCAGTGCGGCATGCTTTACAGTTTAGAACCAGGGCTCCAAAAGCATTTTGAGCAACACGGAGCATATGAGATGTTCCAAGAGCTGAAACTGGTCTTTCAATCTCATGCCCGGGTCGAGAGATATGAAGTCTCCGACAAGTTCTATAGTTGTAAGATGGAGGAGAACAGTTCTGTCAGTGAGCACATCCTCAAGATGTCTGGGCTACACAACCGCTTGACTCAGCTGGGAGTTAACATCCCGGATGACTCGGTCAATGACAGAATCCTCCAGTAGCTTCCACCTTGCTACAAAAGCTTTGTGATGAACTACAACATGGTATGGATAAGTCCATTCCTGAGTTGTACTCGATGCTGAAATCAGCAGAGGTCGAGATCAGAAAGGAGCATCAAGTGTTGATGGTAAATAAGACCACTAGTTTCAAGAAAGGCAAGGGTAAGAAGAACTTCAAGAAGGACGGCAAAGCTATGGCCGCGCCCGGTAAGCAAGTTACCGGGAAGAAGAAGAAAAATGGACCCAAGCCTGAGGCTAAGTGCTTTTATTGCAAGGGTACCGGTCACTGGAAGCGGTACTGCCCCAAGTATTTAGTGGATAAGAAGGACGGCAACGTTAAAGGTATATGTGATATACTTGTTATTGATGTGTACTTGACCAGCACTCGTAGTAGCTCCTGGGTATTTGATACGGTGCAGTTGCTCACATTTGTAACTCCAAGCAGGAGCTGCGGAATAAGCGGAGGCTGGACAAGGACGAGGTGACGATGTGCGTCGGGAATGGTTCCAAGGTCGATGTGATCGCCGTCGGCATGCTACCTCTACATCTACCTTCGGGATTAGTTTTAAACCTTAATAATTGTTATTTAGTACCAGCTTTGAGCATGAACATTGTATCTGGATCTCGCTTAATGCGAGATGGCTACTCATTTAAATCCGAGAATAATGGTTGTTCTATTTATATGAGAGAAATGTTTTATGCTCATGCCCCGCTGGTCAATGGTTTATTTTTGATGAATCTCGAACGTGATGTTACACATGTCCATAGTGTGAGTACCAAAAAGTGTAAAGTTGATAACGATAGTGCCACTTACATGTGGCACTGCCATCTTGGTCATATTGGTGTTAAACGCATGAAGAAGCTCCATGCTGATGGACTTTTGGAGTCACTTGATTTCGAATCATTTGACACATGCGAACCATGCCTCATGGGCAAGATGACCAAGACTCCATTCTCCGGAACAATGGAGCGAGAAAATGACTTGTTGGAGATAATACATACCGATGTATGCGGTCCAATGAGCGTCGAGGCTCGCGGTGGCTACCGTTATGTTCTCAACCTCACCGATGACTTGAGTAGATATGGTTATGTCTACTTAATGAAACACAAGTCTGAAACCTTTGAAAGGTTCAAGGAATTTCAGAGTGAGGTCGAGAATCAACATGACAGGAAAATAAAATGCCTACGATCTGATCGTGGCGGAGAATATTTAAGTCACGAGTTTGGCACGCACCTTAGGAAATGTGGAATTGTTTCACAACTCACGCTGCCCGGCACACCTTAGCGAAATGGTGTGTCTGAACGTCGTAATCGCACTCTATTGGATATGGTGCGATCGATGATGTCTCTAACTGACTTACCGCTATCGTTTTGGGGATATGCATTAGAGACTGCCGCATTCACTTTAAATAGGGCACCGTCTAAATCCGTTGAGACGACACCGTATGAATTATGGTTTGGAAAGAAACCTAAGTTGTCGTTTCTAAAAGTTTGGGGATGCGATGCTTATGTGAAGAAACTTCAACCTGAGAAGCTCGAACCCAAAGCGGAAAAGTGCGTCTTTATAGGATATCCCAAGGAGACAATTGGGTATACCTTCTACCTACAATCCGAGGGCAAAGTCTTTGTTGCCAAGAATGGATCCTTTCTCGAGAAAGAGTTTCTCTCGAAAGAAGTAAGTGGGAGGAAAATAGAACTTGATGAGGTAATTGTACCTCCACTCGAACCGGAAAGTAGCGCAGCACGGGAAGTTGTTTCTGTGGAGCCTACACCGGCTAGAGAGGAAGTTAATGATGATGATCATGAAGCTTCAGATCAAGTTGCTATTCGAAGGTCCACTAGGACACGTTCCGCACCAGAGTGGTATGGCAACCCTGTCCTGGAGATCATGTTGTTGGACAACGGTGAACCTTCGGACTATGAAGAAGCGATGGAGGGCCAGGATTCCGACAAATGGCTTGAGGCCATGAAATCCGAGATAGGATCCATGTATGAGAACAAAGTATGGACTTTGGTGGACTTGCCTGATGATAAGCGAGCCATTGAAAATAAATGGATCTTTAAGAAGAAGACTGATGCCGACGGTAATGTGACCGCCTATAAGGCTCGGCTTGTCGCTAAGGGTTATCGACAAGTTCAAGGAGTTGACTACGATGAGACTTTCTCACCCGTAGCGATGCTAAAGTCAGTCCGAATCATGTTAGCAGTTGCCGCATTTTATGATTATGAGATCTGGCAAATGGACGTCAAAACGGCATTCCTTAATGGCTTCCTCAAGGAAGAACTGTATATGATGCATCCGGAAGGTTTTGTCGATCCTAAAGATGCTAACAAGGTATGCAAGCTCCAGCGCTCCATCTATGGGCTGGTGCAAGCATCTCGGAGTTGGAACATTTGCTTTAATGAGGTGATTAAAGTGTTTGGGTTTGTACAGGTTTATGGACAACACTATATTTACAAGAAATTGAGTGGGAGCTCTATAGCATTTCTTATACTCTATGTGGATGACATGCTGATAATGGGAAATAATATAGAACTCTTGGAAAGTAGAAAGGCCTACTTGAATAAGTGTTTTTCAATGAAGGACCTTGGAGAAGCTGCTTACATATTAGGGATTTGTCACTCCGTGTGACGGAGAGGTATCTCTGGTCCCACTAGGTAAGACATCATCATAATGAGATCAATGTGACTAAGGAGTTAGCCACGGGATGATGTATTACGGAACAAGTAAAGAGACTTGCCGGTAACAAGATTGAACAAGGTATATGGATACTGACGATCGAATCTCGGGCAAGTACCACACCGATAGACAAAGGGAATTGTATACCGGATTGATTGAATCCCGGACATCATGGTTCATCCGATGAGATCATCGTGGAGTACGTGGGAGCCAACATGGGTATCCAGATCCCGCTGTTGGTTATTGGCCAGAGAAGTGTCTCGGTCATGTCTACGTGTCTCCCGAACCCGCAGGGTCTACACACTTAAGGTTCGATGATGCTAGGGTTATAGTTAAAAGGTATACGTGATTACCGAAGGTTGTTCATAGTCCCGGATGAGATCTTGGACGTCATGAGGAGCTCCGTAATGGTTCGGAGGTAAAGATTGATATATAGGAAGTCCAGTTTTGGTCACCGGAAAGTTTTCGGGCTCATCGGTATTGTACCGGGAGTGCCGGGAGGGTGCCGGAGGACCCCGGGAGGGGTGTGACGACCAGAGGACTTCATGGGCTGTTAGATAAAGTGTGTCAGCCTTTATTGGGCTGGGAAATACTTTTGCTAGAGGCCCATGTGGCTGGAGATAAGAGATAGGGCTGGAAAAGATTTAAAAGGAGGAGATCCACCTCCCTTGTGGGAGGTGGACTCTCCCCCTAGCTCGGCCAAACCTCTCCTCCTTGGAGGAGGGGTCAAGCCAGCCCTCCCTCTCCCTCATCCTATATATACTTGAGGTTTTGGCCCTTTGAGAACAGATCTGAAAACTCTCTCTCTCGGCAAAGCTCTACCTCTCTTCTTCCTCCTCCACAGCGCTTGGCGAAGCCCTGCCGGGTTACCTTGCTACTCCACCACCACCACGCCGTCGTGCTGCTGCTAGAGCTCTTCCCCAACCTCTCCTTACTCCTTGCTGGATCAAGGCGTAGGATACGTCACCGGGCTGCACATGTGTTGGACGCGGAGGTGCCGTCCATTCGGCACTTGGTCGGATCTACCGCGATCTGAATCGCTTCGAGTACGACTCCATCAACCGCGTTCTTGTAACGCTTCCGCTTAGCGATCTTCAAAGTTATGAAGATGCAATCTCTCCCCTCTCGTTGCTGTTTTCTCCATAGATAGATCTTGGTCACACGTAGGAAAATTTTGATTTACTACTACGTCTCCCAACAGTGCCGTGACGTGATCGGCCTCGGGGCCCATCGCGACAAGACAGAAGCTGGTGCCCCCTGCATCTGGCCGGAGAGGCTGCCGGCTGGGTCCCCCAAGATGTTTATATTCGTATTGTAAGTCGTGGGGTTGTCCTATAAAACCCCCTGGCCTCCCCATGCAACGGGGACATGGACATCAACATCCACACACACGATCTCTCCCTCGCCAAGCTTTCATACGTTTATTAACCGCGTTTATTAACGCTTCCTCTTAGCGATCTACAAGGATACGTAGATCCACTCTCCCTCTCGTAGATGCTCATCACCATGGATAGAACTGCGTGCGCGTAGGAAATTTTTTGTTTCCCATGCGACGTTCCCCAATAGAAAATTCGCATGTTACGAGGCATATCATTTTTTAACTTATTTGAACTCCATACTTTTTGTGTGTTCAAAATTCACCATTCAAAGCTACATCATCAATTTTAAACCCTTTCTGACTTCATTTGCTATTTTTCATGCACTTACTGATTTTTTCACCAAAATAACCCTGAAATTGAAAAGCACTTCAAATGAACTCTGAAGAGGTTGATAGTTTGCATGGTATCATCATTTCACCCACATAGCATGTTATAAAAAGTGAGAGGGTTACGGCAAAAACTGGATGCACCTCGTGTACAAAATGGATAATGTCTTTCGAAGTATCAGGGTTTCGCACGAAAACTTGCCTGTTACAATGGCATTTCTTTTTTTTAACATATTTCAACTCCATACTTTTTATGTACTCAAAATGCACCATTCAAAGGCACATCATAAATTTGAAACCCTTTCCGACTTCATTTGCTATTTTTCATGCACTTACTCATTTTTTCAGCTAAATAACCCTGATATTGAAAAGCATTTCAAATGAACTCTGAAAAGGTTCAAAGTTGGCATGGTATCATCATTTCACCCACATAGCATGTTATAAAAAGTTGAGAGGGTTACGGAAAAAACTGGATGCACTTCGTGTACAAAATGGGCAATCCCTTTTGAAGTATCATGGTTTCGGACTAAAATTCGCGTGTCACAAAGGCATATCATTTTTTTAACTTATTTAAACTCCATAATTTTTGTGTGTTCAAAATTCACCATTCAAAGCCACATCATCAATTTTTAACCCTTTCTGGCTTCATTTGCTATTTTTCATGCACTTACTGATTTTTTTCACCAAAAAATAACCCTAAAATTGAAAAGCACTTAAATGAGCTCTGAAAAATTTGAAAGTTGGCATGGTATCATCAATTCATCCACATAGCATGTTATAAAAAGTTGAGAGGGTTACGGCTAAAAATGAATGCACTTCGTGTAAATAATGGACAATCTCTTTTGAAGTATTAGGGTTTCAGACGAAAACTCGCATGTTACAAAGCCATATCATTTTTTAAAATTATTTGAACTCCATACTTTTTTTTGTTCAAAATTCACCATTCAAATCCACATCGTCAATTTTAAACCCTTTTTGACTTCATTTGCTATTTTTCATGCACTTACTGATTTTTTCAGCAAAATAACCCTGAAATTGAAAAGCACTTCAAATGAACTCTGAAGAGGTTGAAAGTTGGCATGGTATCATCATTTCACCCACATAGCATGTTATAGAAACTTGACAGGGTTACGGCAAAAGCTGGATGCTCCTCGTGTAAAAAAGGATAATCTTTTTCAAAGTATCAGGGTTTTGCACGAAAACTTGTCTGTAACAAACGCATTTCTTTTTTTTAACGTATTTCAAATCCATACTTTTTATGTACTCAAAATGCACCATTCAAAGCCACATTATAAATTTGAAACCCTTTCTGACTTCATTTGCTATTTTTCATGCACTTATTGATTTTTCAGCAAAATGGCCCTGATATTGAAAAGCACTTCAAATGAACTTTGAAAAGGTTGAAAGTTGGCATGGTATCATCATTTCACCCACATAGCATGTTATAAAAAGTTGAGAGGGTTACGACAAAAACTGGATGCACCTCGTGTACAAAATTGATAATCTCTTTCAAAGTATCAGGGTTTCGCACGAAAACTTGCCTCTTACAAGGGCATTTCTTTTTTAACGTATTTCAACTCCATACTTTTTGTGTGTTCAAAACGCACCATTCAAAGCCACATCATAAGTTTTCAACCCTTTTTGACTTCATTTGCTATTTTTCATGCGCTTACTGATTTTTTCAGCAAAAATAACCCTGAAATTGAAAAGCACTTCAATGAACTCTGAATAAATTGAAAGTTGCATGGTATCATCATTTCAGCCACATAGCATGTTATAAAAAGTTGAGAGGGTTACTGCAAAACTAGATGCACTTCGTGTACAAAATGGAGAATCTCTTTCGAAGTATCAGGGTTTCGGATGTAAACTCGAGTGTTACAAAGGCATATCATTTTTTTAACTTATTTAAACTCCATACTTTTTGTGTGTTCAAAATTCACCATTCAAAACCACATCATCAATTTTAAACCCTTTGAGACTTCAGTTGCTATTTTTCATGCACTTGGTGTTTTTTTTCAACAAAAAATAACATTGAAATTGAAAAGCACTTAAATGAACTCTGAAAAAGTTGAAAGTTGGTATGGTTTCATCATTTCACCGACATAGCATGTTATAAAAAGTGAGAGGGTTCAGAAAAAACTATTTGCACCTCGTGTACAAAATGGATAATCTCTTTGGAAGTATCAGGGTTTCGCACGAAAACTTGCATGTTACAAAGGCATTTGTTTTTTTAACGTATTTCAACTCCATACTTTTTGTGTACTCAAAATGCACCATTCAAAGCGACGTCATAAATTTGAAACCCTTTCTGACTTCATTTGCTATTTTTCATGCACTTACTCATTTTTTCAGTAAAATAACCCTGATATTGAAAAGCATTTCAAATGAACTCTGAAAACATTGAAAGTTGGAATGGTATTATCATTTCACCCACATAGCATGTTATAAAAATTTCAGAGGGTTACGGCAAAAACTGTATGCACTTCTTGTACAAATTGGACACCCTTTCTCACTTCATTTGCTATTTTTCATGCGCTTACCTTTTTTTCAACAAAAAATAACCCTGAAATTGAAAAGCACTTAAATGAACTCTGAAAAAGCTGAAAGTTGGCATGGTATCATCATGTCACCCAGATAGCATGTTATAAAAAGTTGAGAGGGTTACGACAAACACTGGATGCACTTCGTGTACAAAATGGACAATCTCTTTCGAAGTATCAGGGTTTCGGACGAAAACTCGCGTGTTACAAAGGCATATCATTTTTTTAACTTATTTGAACTCCATACTTTTTGTGTGTTCAAAATTCACCATTCAAAGCCACATCATAAATTTTAAACCCTTTCTGACTTCATTTGCTATTTGTCATGGACTTATTGATTCTTTTCAGCAAAATAACTCTGAAATTGAAAAGCACTTCAAATGAACTCTGAAGAGGTTGAAAGTTGGCATGGTATCATCATTTAACCCACATAGCATGTTATAAAAAGTTTGAGGGTTACGGCAAAAATTGGGTGCACCTCGTGTACAATATGGATAATCTCTTTCGAAGTATCAGGGTTTCGGACGAAAACTCGCGTGTTACAAAGGCATATCATTTTTTAACTTATTTGAACTCCATACTTTTTGTGTGTTCAAAATTCACCATTCAAAGCCACATCATCAATTTTAGACCGTTTCTCACTTCATTTGCTATTTTTCATGCACTTATTGATTTTTCATCAAAATAACCCTGAAATTGAAAAGCACTTCAAATGAACTCTGAAGAGGTTGAAAGTTTGCATGGTATCATCATTTCACCCACATAGCATGTTATAAAAAGATAGAGGGTTATGGAAAAAATTGGATGCACCTCGTGTACAATATGTATAATCTCTTTTGAAGTATCAGGGTTTCGCACGAAAACTTGCCTGTTACAAAGGCATTTCTTTTTTTAACGTATTTCAACTCCATACTTTTTGTTTGTTCAAAATGCACCATTCAAATCCACATCATCAATTTGAGACCCTTTCTGACTTCATTAGCTATTTTTCATGCACTTACTGATTTTTTCAGCAAAATAACCCTGAAATTGAAAAGCACTTCAAATGAACTCTGAAAAGGTCGAAAGTTGTAAAGGTATCATCATTTCACCCACATAGCATGTTATAAAAAGTGAGAGGGTTACGGAAAAAACTGGAGGCACCTTGTGTACAAAATGGATAACGTCTTTCGAAGTATCACGGTTTTGCACGAAAACTTGCGTGTTACAAAGGCATTTCTTTTTTTAACGTATTTCAACTCCATACTTTTTGTGTACTCAAAATGCACCATTCAAAGCCACATCATAAATTTGAAACCCTTTCTGACTTCATGTGCTATTTTTCATGCACTTACTCATTTTTTCAGCAAAATAACCCTGAAATTGAAAAGCACTTCAAATGAACTCTGAAAAGGTTGAAAGTTGGCATGGTATCATAATTTCACCCACATAGCATGTTATAAAAATTTGAGAGGGTTACGACAAAAACTGTATGCACTTCTTGTACAAAATGGATAATCTCTTTCGAAGTATCAGGGTTTCGACGAAAATTCGCCTATTACAAAGGCAATTATTTATTTAACGTATTCCAACTCCATACTTTTTTTCTGTTCAAAATGCACCATTCAAAGGCACATCATCAATTTGAAACCCTTTCTGAATTCATTAGCTATTTTTCATGCACTTACTGATTTTTTTCAGCAAGAAATAACACTGAAATTGAAAAGCACTTAAATGAACTCTGAAAAAGTTGAAAGTTGGTATGGTTTCATCATTTCACCCACATAGCATGTTATAAAAAGTGAGAGCGTTCAGAAAAAACTATTTGCACCTCGTGTACAAAATGGATAATCTCTTTCGAAGTATCAGGGTTTCGCACGAAAACTTGCATGTTACAAAGGCATTTGTTTTTTAACGTATTTCAACTCCATACTTTTTGTGTACTCAAAATGCACCATTCAAAGTGACGTCATAAATTTGAAACCCTTTCTGACTTCATTTGCTATTTTTCATGCACTTACTCATTTTTTCAGCAAAATAACCTTTATATTGAAAAGCATTTCAAATGAACTCTTAAAACGTTGAAAGTTGGAGTGGTATCATCATTTCACCCACATAGCATGTTATAAAAATTTGAGAGGGTTATGGCAAAAAATGTATGCACTTCTTGTACAAAATGGATAATCTGTTTCAAAGTATGAGGGTTTCGGACAAAAATTCGCCTATTACAAAGGCGTTTCTTTATTTAACGTATTTCAACTCCATACTTTTTTTGGGTTCAAAATGCACCATTCAAAGCCACATCATCAATTTGAAACCCTTTCTTACTTCATTAGCTATTTTTCATGCACTTACTGATTTTTTTCAGCAAAAAAATAACACTGAAATTGAAAAGCACTTAAATGAACTCTGAAAAAGTTGAAAGTTGGTATGGTTTCATCATTTCACCCACATAGCATGTTATAAAAAGTGAGAGGGTTCAGAAAAAACTATTTGCACCTCGTGTACAAAATGGATAATCTCTTTCGAAGTATCAGGGTTTCGCACGAAAACTTGCATGTTACAAAGGCATTTGTTTTTTAACGTATTTCAACTCCATACTTTTTGTGTACTCAAAATGCACCATTCAAAGCGACGTCATAAATTTGAAACCCTTTCTGACTTCATTTGCTATTTTTCATGCACTTACTCATTTTTTCAGCAAAATAACCTTTATATTGAAAAGCATTTCAAATGAACTCTTAAAACGTTGAAAGTTGGAATGGTATCATCATTTCACCCACATAGCATGTTATAAAAATTTGAGAGGGTTATGGCAAAAACTGTATGCACTTCTTGTACAAAATGGATAATCAGTTTCAAAGTATGAGGGTTTCGGACAAAAATTCGCCTATTACAAAGGCATTTCTTTATTTAACGTATTTCAACTCCATACTTTTTTTGGGTTCAAAATGCACCATTCAAAGCCACATCATTAATTTGAAACCCTTTCTTACTTCATTAGCTATTTTTCATGCACTTACTGATTTTTTTCAGCAAAAAAATAACACTGAAATTGAAAAGCCCTTAAATGAACTCTGAAAAAGTTGAAAGTTGGTATGGTTTCATCATTTCACCCACATAGCATGTTATAAAAAGTGAGAGGGTTCAGAAAAAACTATTTGCACCTCGTGTACAAAATGGATAATCTCTTTCGAAGTATCAGGGTTTCGCACGAAAACTTGCATGTTACAAAGGCATTTGTTTTTTAACGTATTTCAACTCCATACTTTTTGTGTACTCAAAATGCACCATTCAAAGCGACGTCATAAATTTGAAACCCTTTCTGACTTCATTTGCTATTTTTCATGCACTTACTCATTTTTTCAGCAAAATAACCTTTATATTGAAAAGCATTTCAAATGAACTCTTAAAACGTTGAAAGTTGGAATGGTATCATCATTTCACCCACATAGCATGTTATAAAAATTTGAGAGGGTTACGGCAAAAACTGTATGCACTTCTTGTACAAAATGGATAATCTGTTTCAAAGTATGAGGGTTTCGGACAAAAATTCGCCTATTACAAAGGCATTTCTTTATTTAACGTATTTCAACTCCATACTTTTTTTGGGTTCAAAATGCACCATTCAAAGCCACATCATCAATTTGAAACCCTTTGTTACTTCATTAGCTATTTTTCATGCACTTACTGATTTTTTTCAGCAAAATAACCCAGAAATTGAAAAGCACTTCAAATGAACTCTGAAAAGGTTGAAAGTTGGCATGGTATCATAATTTCACCCACATATCATGTTATAAAAATTTGAGAGGGTTACGGCAAAAACTGGATGCTCCTCGTGTACAAAATCGATAATCTCTTTCGAAGTATCAGGGTTTCGCACAAAAACTTGCCTATTACAAAGGCATTTCTTTTTTAACGTATTTCAACTCCATACTTTTTGTGTGTTCAAAATGCACCATTCAAAGCCACATCATAAATTTTCAACCCTTTCTCACTTCATTTGCTATTTTTCATGCGCTTACCTTTTTTTCAACAAAAAATAACCCTGAAATTGAAAAGCACTTAAATGAACTCTGAAAAAGCTGAAAGTTGGCATGGTATCATCATTTAACCCAGATAGCATGTTATAAAAAGTTGAGAGGGTTACGACAAACACTGGATGCACTTCATGTACAAAATGGACAATCTCTTTCGAAGTATCAGGTTTCGGACTTAAACTCGCGTGTTACAAAGGCATATCATTTTTTTGACTTATTTGAAATCCATACATTTTGTGTGTTCAAAATTCACCATTCAAAGCCACATCATCAATTTTAAACCATTTCTAAGTTCATTTGCTATTTGTCATGCACTTATTGATTTTTTTCAGCAGAATAACCCTGAAATTGAAAAGCACTTCAAATGAACTCTGAAGATGTTGAAAGTTGGCATGGTATCATCATTTCACCCACATAGCATGTTATAAAATGTTAGAGGGTTACGGCAAAAATTTGGTGCACCTCGTGTACAATATGGATAATCTCTTTCGAAGTATCAGGGTTTCGGATGAAAACTCGCGTGTTACAAAGGCATATCATTTTTTAACTTATTTGAACTCCATACTTTTTGTGTGTTCAAAATTCACCATTCAAATCCACATCATCAATTTTAGACCGTTTCTGACTTCATTTGCTATTTTTCATGCACTTATTGATTTTTTCAGCAAAATAACCCTGAAATTGAAAAGCACTTCAAATGAACTCTGAAGAGGTTGAAAGTTGGCATGGTATCATCATTTCACCCACATAGCATGTTATAAAATGTTAGAGGGTTACGGCAAAATTGGGTGCACCTCGTGTACAATATGGATAATCTCTTTCGAAGTATCAGGGTTTCGCACGAAAACTTGCCTGTTACAAAGGGATTTCTTTTTTTAACGTATTTCAACTCCATACTTTTTGTTTGTTCAAAATGCACCATTCAAATCCACATCATCAATTTGAGACCCTTTCTGACTTCATTAGCTATTTTTCATGCACTTATTGATTTTTTTCAGCAAAATAACCCTGAAATTGAAAAGAACTTAAAATGATCTCTGAAAAGGTTGAAAGTTGTAAAGGTATCATCATTTCACCCAGATAAAATGTTATAAAAAGTGAGAGGGTTACGGAAAAAACTGGATGCACCTCGTGTACAAAATACATAATCTCTTTCGAAGTATCACGGTTTTGCACGAAAACTTGCGTGTTACAAAGGCATTTCTTTTTTTAACGTATTTCAACTCCGTACTTTTTGTGTACTCAAAATGCACCATTCAAAGCCACATCATAAATTTTAAACCCTTTCTAACTTCATTTGCTATTTTTCATGCACTTACTCATTTTTTCAGCAAAATAACCCTCATATTGAAAAGCACTTCAAATGAACTCTGAAAAGGTTGAAAGTTGGCGTGGTATCATTATTTAACCCACATAGCATATTATAAAAATTTGAGAGGGTTACGGCAAAGACTGTATGCACTTCTTGTACAAAATGGATAATCTCTTTCGAAGTATCAGGGTTTCCGACGAAAATTCGCCTATTACAAAGGCATTTATTTATTTAACGTATTTCAACTCCATACTTTTTTTGGGTTTAAAATGCACCATTCAAAGGCACATCATCAATTTGAAACCCCTTCTGACTTCATTAGCTATTTTTCATGCACTTACTGATTTTTTTTAGCAAAATAACCCTGAAATTGAAAAGCACTACAAATGAACTCTGAAAAGGTTGAAAGTTGGCATGGTATCATAATTTCACCCACATAGCATGTTATAAAAAGTTGAGAGGGTTACGGAAAAAACTGGATGCACCTCGTGTACAAAATCGATAATCTCTTTCGAAGTATGAGGGTTTCGCACAAAAACTTGCCTGTTACAGAGGCATTTCTTTTTTCAACGTATTTCAACTCCATTCTTTTTGTGTGTTAAAAATGCACCATTCAAAGCCACATCATAAATTTTCAACCCTTTGTGACTTCATTTGCTATTTTTCATGCGCCTACTATTTTTTTCAACAAAAAATAACCCTGAAATTGAAAAGCACTTAAATGAACTCTGAAAAAGTTGAAAATTGGTATGGTATAATAATTTCACCCACATAGCATGTTATAAAAAGTTGAGAGGGTTACGGCTAAAACTTGATGCACTTCGTGTACAAAATAGACAATCCCTTTCGAAGTATCAGGGTTTCGGACGAGAACTCTCGTGTTACAAAGGCTTATCATTTTTTAAACTTATTTGAACTCCATACTTTTTGTGTGTTCAAAATACACCATTCAAAGCCACATCATCAATTTTAAACCCTTTCTGACTTCATTTGCTATTTTTCATGCACTTAATGGGTTTTTTTCAGCAAAATAACCCTGAAATTGAAAAGCACTTTAACTTCACTTTGAAGAGGTCGAAAGTTGGCATGGTATCATCATTTCACCCAGATGGCATGTTATAAAAAGTTAGAGGGTTACGGCAAAAATTGGATGCACCTCGTGTACACAATGGATAATCTCTTTCGAAGTATTAGGGTTTCGGACGAAAATTCGCGTGTTACAAAGGCATTTATTTGTTTAACGTATTCCAACTCCATACTTTTTTGTGTTCAAAATGCACCATTCAAAGGCACATCATCAATTTGAAACCCTTTCTCACTTCATTAGCTATTTTTCATGCACTTACTGATTTTTTTCAGCAAAATAACACTGAAATCTAAAAGCACTTCAAATGAACACTCAAAAGGTTGAAAGTTGGCATGGTATCATAATTTCACCCACATAGCATGTTATAAAAAGTTGAGAGGGTTACGGCAAAAACTGGATGCACCTCGTGTACAAAATCGATAATCTCTTTCGAAGTATCAGGGTTTCGCACAAAAACTTGCCTGTTACAAAGGCATTTCTTTTTTTAACGTATTTCAACTCCATACTTTTTGTGTGTTAAAAATGGACCATTCAAAGCCACATCATAAATTTTCAACCCTTTGTGACTTCATTTGCTATTTTTCATGCGCCTACTATTTTTTTCAACAAAAAATAACCTTGAAATTGATAAGCACTTAAATGAACTCTGAAAAAGTTGAAAGTTGGCAAGGTATAATCATTTCACCCACATAGCATGTTATAAAAAGTTGAGAGGGTTACGGCTAAAACTGGATGCACTTCGTGTAAAAAATGGACAATCTCTTTCGAAGTAACAGGGTTTCGGACGAAAACCCGCGTGTTACAAAGGCATATCATTTTTTAAACTTATTTGAACTCCATACTTTTTGTGTGTTCAGAATACACCGTTCAAAGCCACATCATCAATTTTAAACCCTTTCTGACTTCATTTGCTATTTTTCATGCACTTACTGATTTTTTTCCAGCAAAATAACCGTGAAATTGAAAAGCACTTCAAATGCACTCTGAAGAGGTCGAAAGTTGCCATGGTATCATCATTTCACCCAGATAGCATGTTATAAAACGTTAGAGGGTTACGCAAAAACTAGATGCACCTCGTGTACAAAATGGATAATCTCTTTCGAAGTATTAGGGTTCCGCACGAAAACTTGCCTGTTACAAAGCCATTTCTTGTTCTTAACGGATTTCAACTCGATACTTTTTATGTACTCAAAATGCACCATTCAAAGCCACATCATAAATTTGAAACCCTTTCTAACTTAATTTGCTATTTTTCATGCACTTACTCATTTTTTCAGCAAAATAACCATGATATTGAAAAGCACTTCAAATGAACTCTGAAAAGGTTGAAAGTTGGCATGGTATCATCATTTCACACACATAGCATGTTATAAAGAGTTGAGAGGGTTACGGCTAAAACTGGATGCACTTCGTGTACGACATGGACAATCTCTTTCGAAGTATCAGGGTTTCGTACGAAAACTCGCGTGTTACAAAGGCATATCATATTTTTAACTTATTTGAACTCCATAATTTTTGTGTGTTCAAAATTCACCATTCAAATCCACATCATCAATTTAAACATTTTCTTACTTCATATGCTATTTTTCATGCACTTACTGATTTTCTGAGCAAAATAACCCTGAAATTGAAAGCGCTTCAAATGAAATCTGAAAAAGTTGAACGGTGGCATGGTATCATCATTTCACCCACATAGCATGTTATAAAAAGTTGAGAGGGTTACGGCAAAAACTGGATGCACTTCGTGTACAAAATATAGAATCTCTTTCGAAGTATTAGGTTTCGGACGAAACCTCGCGTGTTACAAAGGCATATTATTTTTTAACTTATTTGAACTCCATAATTTTTGTGTGTTCAAAATTCACCATTCAAAGCCACATCATCAATTTTAAACCCTTTGTGAATAGTTGCTATTTTTCATGCGCTTACTGATTTGTCTGCAAAAAATAACCCTGAAATTGAAAAGCACTTAAATGAACTCTGAAAAAGTTGAAAGTTGGTATAGTATCAGAATCTCACCCACATAGCATGTTATTAAAAGTTGAGAGGGTTACGGCAAAAACTAGATGCATTTCGTGTACAAAATGGGCAATCTCTTTCGAAGTATCAAGGTTTCGGACAAAAACTCGCATGTTACAAAGGCATACATTTTTTTAACTTATTTGAACTCCATACTTTTTGTGGGTTCAAAATTCACCATTCAAAGCCACATCATCAATTTTTAACCCTTTCTGACTTCATGTGCTATTTTTCATGCACTTATTGATTTTTTCAGCAAAATAACACTTATTTTGAAAAGCACTTCAAATGAACTCTGAAAAGGGTGAAAGTTGGCATGGTATTATAATTTCACCCACATAGCATGTTATAAAAAGTGAGAGGGTTACGGCAAAAACTGGATGCACCTCGTTTACAAAATGGATAAACTCTTTCGAAGTATCAGGGTTTCGCACGAAAACTTGCGTGTAACAAACGCATTTCTTTTTTTAACTATTTCAACTCCATACTTTTTATGTACTCAAAATGCACCATTCAAAGCAACATCATAAATTTGAAACCCTTTCTGACTTCATTTGCTATTTTTCATGCACTTACTCATTTTTCAGCAAAATAACCCTGATATTCAAAAGCACTTCAAATGAACTCTGAAAAGGTTGAAAGTTGGCATGGTATCATTATTTCACCCACATAGCATGTTATAAAAATTGAGATGGTTACGACTAAAACTCGATGCACTTCGTGTACGAAATGGACAATCTCTTTCGAAGTATCAGGGTTTCGGACGAAAACTCGCGTGTTACAAAGGCATATCATATTTTTAACTTATTTGAACTCCATAATTTTTGTGTTTTCAAAATTCACCATTCAAAGCCACATCATCAATTTAAACATTTTCTGACTTCATTTGCTATTTTTCATGCACTTACTGATTTTCTCAGCAAAATAACCCTGAAATTGAAAGCACTTCAAATGAACTCTGGAAAGGTTGAAAGTTGGCATAGTATCGTCATTTCACCCACATAGCATGTTATAAAAAGTTGAGAGGGTTACGGCAAAAACTGGATGCACCTCGTGTACAAAATGGATAATCTCTTTCGAAGTATCAGGGTTCCGGACGAAAACTTGCCTGTTACAAAGGCATTTCTTTTTTTAACGTATTTCAACTCCATACGTTTTATGTACTAAAAATGCACCATTCAAAGCCACATCATCAATTTGAAACCGTTTCTGACTTCATTCGCTATTTTTCATGCACTTACTCATTTTTTCAGCAAAATAACCCAGATATTGAAAAGCACTTCAAACCAACTCTGAAAAGGTTGAAAGTTGGCATGGTATCATCATTTCACCCACATAGCATATTATAAAAAGTTGAGAGGGTTACGGCTAAAACTGGATGCACCTCGTGTACAAAATCGATAATCTCTTTCGAAGTATCAGGGTTTCGCACAAAAACTTGCCTGTTACAAAGGCATTTCTTTTTTTTAACGTATTTCAACTCCATACTTTTTTTGTGTTAAAAATGCACCATTCAAAGCCACATCATAAATTTTCAACCCTTTGTGACTTCATTTGCTATTTTTCATGCGCCTACTATTTTTTTCAACAAAAAATAACCCTGAAATTGATAAGCACTTAAATGACTCTGAAAAAGTTGAAAGTTGCCAAGGTATAATCATTTCACCCACATAGCATGTTATAAAAAGTTGAGAGGGTTACGGATAAAACTGGATGCACTTCGTGTAAAAAATGGACAATCTCTTTCGAAGTAACATGGTTTCGGTGAAAACTCGCGTGTTACAAAGGCATATCATTTTTTTAACTTATTTGAACTCCATACTTTTTGTGTGTTCAGAATACACCGTTCAAAGCCACATCATCAATTTTAAACCCTTTCTGACTTCATTTGCTATTTTTCATGCACTTACTAATTTTTTTTCCAGCAAAATAACCGTGAAATTGAAAAGCACTTCAAATGCACTCTGAAGAGGTCGAAAGTTGGCATGGTATCATCATTTCACCCAGATAGCATGTTACAAAACGTTAGAGGGTTACGCAAAAACAAGATGCACCTCGTGTACAAAATGGATAATCTCTTTCGAGGTATTAGGGTTCCGCACGAAAACTTGCCTGTTACAACCCCATTTCTTGTTTTTAACGTATTTCAACTCGATACTTTTTATGTACTCAAAATGCACCATTCAAAGCCACATCATAAATTTGAAACCCTTTCTAACTTAATTTGCTATTTTTCATGCACTTACTCATTTTTTCAGCAAAATAACCATGATATTGAAAAGCACTTGAAATGAACTCTGAAAAGGTTGAAAGTTGGCATGGTATCATCATTTCACACACATAGCATGTTATAAAAAGTTGAGAGGGTTACAACAAAAACTGGATGCACCTCGTGTACAAAATCGATAATCTCTTTCGAAGTATTAGTGTTTCGCACGAAAACTTGCCTGTTACAAAGGCATTTCTTTTTTTTATGTATTTCAACTCCATACTTTTTGTGTGTTCAAAATGCACCATTCAAAGCCACATCATATATTTTCAACCCTTTTTGACTTCATTTGCTATTTTTCAGGCGCTTACTGATTTTTTCAGCAAAAAATAACACCAAAAATGAAAAGCACTTAACTGAACTCTGAAAAAGTTGAACGTTGGCATGGTATCATCATTTCTCCCACATAGCATGTTATAAAAAGTTGAGAGGGTTACGGCAAAAACTGGATGCACTTCGTGTACAAAATATAGAATCTCTTTCGAAGTATTAGGTTTCGGACGAAACCTCGCGTGTTACAAAGGCATATTATTTTATAACTTATTTGAACTCCATAATTTTTGTGTGTTCAAAATTCACCATTCAAAGGCACATCATCAATTTTAAACCCTTTGTGACTCTAGTTGCTATTTTTCATGCGCTTAGTGTTTTTTCTGCAAAAAATAACCCTAAAATTGAAAAGCACTTAAATGAACTCTGAAAAAGTTGAAAGTTGGTATGGTATCATAATCTCACCCACATAGCATGTTATTAAAAGTTGAGAGGGTTACGGCAAAAACTAGATGCATTTCGTGTACAAAATGGCCAATCCCTTTCGAAGTATCAAGGTTTCGGACGAAAACTCGCATGTTACAAAGGCATACATTTTTTTAACTTATTTGAACTCCATACTTTTTGTGGGTTCAAAATTCACCATTCAAAGGCACATCATCAATTTTTAACCCTTGCTGACTTCATTTGCTATTTTTCATGCACTTATTGATTTTTTCAGCAAAATAACACTTATTTTGAAAAGCACTTCAAATGAACTCTGAAAAGGGTGAAAGTTGGCATGGTATCATAATTTCACCCACATAGCATGTTATAAAAAGTGATAGGGTTACGGCAAAAACTGGATGCACCTCATGTACAAAATGGATAAACTCTTTCGAAGTATCAGGGTTTCGCACGAAAACTTGCGTGTAACAAATGCATTTCTTTTTTTAACGTATTTCAACTCCATACTTTTTATGTACTCAAAATGCACCATTCAAAGCAACATCATAAATTTGAAACCCTTTCTGACTTCATTTGCTATTTTTCATGCACTTACTCATTTTTCAGCAAAATAACCCTGATATTCAAAAGCACTTCAAATGAACTGTGAAAAGGTTGAAAGTTGTCATGGTATCATTATTTCACCCACATAGCATGTTATAAAAAGTTGAGAGGGTTACGGCTAAAACTGGATGCACTTCGTGTACGAAATGGACAATCTTTTTCGAAGTATCAGCGTTTCGGACGAAAACTCGCGTGTTACAAAGGCATATCATATTTTTAACTTATCTGAACTACATAATTTTTGTGCGTTCAAAATTCACCATTCAAAGCCACATCATCAATTTAAACATTTTTTGACATCATTTGCTATTTTTCATGCACTTACTCATTTTTTCAGCAAAATAACCCTGAAATTGAAAGCACTTCAAATGAACTCTGGAAAGGATGAAAGTTGGCAAAGTATCATTATTTCACCCACATAGCATGTTATAAAAAGTTGAGAGGGTTACGGCAAAAACTGGATGCACCTCGTTTATAAAATGGATAAACTCTTTCGAAGTATCGGGTTTCGCACGAAAACTTGCGTGTAACAAATGCATTTCTTTTTTTAACGTATTTCAACTCCATACTTTTTTTGTACTCAAAATGCACCATTCAAAGCAACATCATAACTTTGAAACCGTTTCTGACTTCATTCGCTATTTTCATGCACTTACTCATTTTTCAGCAAAATAACCCTGATATTGAAAAGCACTTCAAATGAACTCTGAAAAGGTTGAAAGTTGGCATGGTATCATCATTTCACCCACATAGCATATTATAAAAAGTTGAGAGGGTTACGGCAAAAACTGGATGCACCTCGTGTACAAAATCGATAATCTCTTTCGAAGTATCAGGGTTTCGCACGAAAACTTGCTTGTTAAAAAGGAATTTCGTTTTTAACGTATTTCAAGTCCATATTTTTTGTGTACTTAAAATGCACCATTCAAAGCCACATCATAAATTTGAAACCCTTTCTAACTTCATTTGCTATTTTTCATGCGCTTACTAGTTTTTCAACAAAAAATAACCCAGAAATTGAAAAGCACTTAAATGATCTCTAAAAATGTTGAAAGTTGGCATGGTATCATCATTTCACCCACATAGCTTGTCATAAAAAGTTGAGAGATTTACGGCTAAAACTGGATGCACTTCGTGTACAATATGGGCAATCCCTTTCGATGTATCATGGTTTCGGACAAAAACTCGCGTGTTACAAAGGCATATCATTTTTTTAACTTATTTAAACTCCATACTTTTTGTGGGTTCAAAATTCACCGTTCAAAGCCAAATCATCAATTTTTAACCCTTTCTGACTTCATTTGCTATTTTTCATGCACTTGTTGATTTTTTTAGCAAAATAACACTTATTTTGAAAAGCACTTCAAATGAACTCTGAAAAGGGTGAAAGTTGGCATGGTATCATCATTTCACCCACGTAGCATGTTATAAAAAGTGAGAGGGTTACGGAAAAAACTTGATGCACCTCATGTACAAAATGGATAAACTCTTTCGAAGTATCAGGGTTTCGCACGAAAACTTGCGTGTAACAAATGCATTTCTTTTTTTAACGTATTTCAACTCCATACTTTTTATGTACTCAAAATTCACCATTCAAAGCAACATCATAAATTTGAAACCCTTTCTAACTTCATTTGCTATTTTTCATGCACTTACTCATTTTTCAGCAAAATAACCCTGATATTCAAAAGCACTTCAAATGAACTCTGAAAAGGTTGAAAGTTTTCATGGTATCATTATTTCACCCACATAGCATGTTATAAAAAGTTGAGAGGGTTACGGCTAAAACTGGATGCACTTCGTGTATGAAATGGACAATCTCTTTCGAAGTATCAGGGTTTCGGACGAAAACTCGCGTGTTACAAACGCATATCATATTTTTAACTTATTTGAACTCCATAATTTTTGTGTGTTCAAATTTCACCATTCAAAGCCACATCATCAATTTAAACATTTTCTGACTTCATTTGCTATTTTTCATGCACTTACCGATTTTCTCAGCAAAATAACCCTGAAATTGAAAGCACTTCAAATGAACTCTGGAAAGGTTGAAAGTTGGCATAGTATCATCATTTCACCCACATAGCATGTTATAAAAAGTTGAGAGGCTTACGGCAAAAACTGGATGCACCTCGTGTACAAAATGGATAATATCTTTCGAACTATCAGGGTTCCGGACGAAAACTTGCCTGTTACAAAGGCATTCCTTTTTTTTAACGTATTTCAACTCCATACTTTTTATGTACTAAAAATGCACCATTCAAATCCACATCATCAATTTGAAACCGTTTCTCACTTCATTCGCTATTTTTCATGCACTTACTCATTTTTTCAGCAAAATAACCCTGATATTGAAAAGCACTTCAAATGAACTCTGAAAAGGTTGAAAGTTGGCATGGTATCATCATTTCACCCACATAGCATATTATAAAAAGTTGAGAGGGTTACGGCAAAAACTGGATGCACCTCGTGTACAAAATCGATAATCTCTTTCGGAGTATCAGGGTTTCGCACGAAAACTTGCTTGTTAAAAAGGAATTTCGTTTTTAACGTATTTCAAGTCCATATTTTTTGTGTACTTAAAATGCACCATTCAAAGCCACATCATAAATTTGAAACCCTTTCTAACTTCATTTGCTATTTTTCATGCGCTTACTTGTTTTTCAACAAAAAATAACCCAGAAATTGAAAAGAACTTAAATGAACTCTAAAAATGTTGAAAGTAGGCATGGTATCATCATTTCACCCACATAGCTTGTCATAAAAAGTTGAGAGATTTACGGCTAAAACTGGATGCACTTCGTGTACAATATGGGCAATCCCTTTCGATGTATCATGGTTTCGGACAAAAACTCGCGTGTTACAAAGGCATATCATTTTTTTAACTTATTTAAACTCCATACTTTTTGTGGGTTCAAAATTCACCATTCAAAGCCAAATCATCAATTTTTAACCCTTTCTGACTTCATTTGCTATTTTTCATGCACTTGTTGATTTTTTCAGCAAAATAACACTTATTTTGAAAAGCACTTCAAATGAACTCTGAAAAGGGTGAAAGTTGGCATGGTATCATCATTTCACCCACGTAGCATGTTATAAAAAGTGAGAGGGTTACGGAAAAAACTTGATGCACCTCATGTACAAAATGGATAAACTCTTTCGAAGTATCAGGGTTTCGCACGAAAACTTGCGTGTAACTAATGCATTTCTTTTTTTAACGTATTTCAACTCGATACTTTTTATGTACTCAAAATGAACCATTCAAAGAAACATCATAAATTTGAAACCCTTTCTAACTTCATTTGCTATTTTTCATGCACTTACTCATTTTTCAGCAAAATAACCCTGATATTCAAAAGCACTTCAAATGAACTCTGAAAAGGTTGAAAGTTGTCATGGTATCATTATTTCACCCACATAGCATGTTATAAAAAGCTGAGAGGGTTACGGCTAAAACTGGATGCACTTCGTGTATGAAATGGAGAATCTCTTTCGAAGTATCAGGGTTTCGGACGAAAACTCGCGTGTTACAAACGCATATCATATTTTTAACTTATTTGAACTCCATAATTTTTGTGTGTTCAAATTTCACCATTCAAAGCCACCTCATCAATTTAAACATTTTCTGACTTCATTTGCTATTTTTCATGCACTTACTGATTTTCTCAGCAAAATAACCCTGAAATTGAAAGCACTTCAAATGAACTCTGGAAAAGGTTGAAAGCTGGCATAGTATCATCATTTCACCCACATAGCATGTTATAAAAAGTTGAGAGGGTTACGGCAAAAACTGGATGCACCTCGTGTACAAAATCGATAATCTCTTTCGAAGTATCAGGGTTTCGCACGAAAACTTGCTTGTTAAAAAGGAATTTCGTTTTTAACGTATTTCAAGTCCATATTTTTTGTGTACTTAAAATGCACCATTCAAAGCCACATCATAAATTTGAAACCCTTTCTAACTTCATTTGCTATTTTTCATGCGCTTACTAGTTTTTCAACAAAAAATAACCCAGAAATTGAAAAGCACTTAAATGAACTCTAAAAATGTTGAAAGTTGGCATGGTATCATCATTTCACCCACATAGCTTGTCATAAAAAGTTGAGAGATTTACGGCTAAAACTGGATGCACTTCGTGTACAATATGGGCAATCCCTTTCGATGTATCATGGTTTCGGGCAAAAACTCGCATGTTACAAAGGCATATCATTTTTTTAACTTATTTAAACTCCATAATTTTTGTGGGTTCAAAATTCACCATTCAAAGCCAAATCATCAATTTTTAACCCTTTCTGACTTCATTTGCTATTTTTCATGCAATTGTTGATTTTTTCAGCAAAATAACACTTATTTTGAAAAGCACTTCAAATGAAGTCTGAAAAGGGTGAAAGTTGGCATGGTATCATCATTTCACCCACATAGCATTATATAAAAAGTGAGAGGGTTACGGAAAAAACTTGATGCACCTCATGTACAAAATGGATAAACTCTTTCGAAGTATCAGGGTTTCGCACGAAAACTTGCGTGTAACAAATGCATTTCTTTTTTTAACGTATTTCAACTCCATACTTTTTATGTACTCAAAATGCACCATTCAAAGCAACATCATAAATTTGAAACCCTTTCTAACTTCATTTGCTATTTTTCATGCACTTACTCATTTTTCAGCAAAATAACCCTGATATTCAAAAGCACTTCAAATGAACTCTGAAAAGGTTGAAAGTTGTCATGGTATCATTATTTCACCCACATAGCATGTTATAAAAAGTTGAGAGGGTTAGGGCTAAAACTGGATGCACTTCGTGTATGAAATGGACAATCTCTTTCGAAGTATCAGGGTTTCGGACGAAAACTCGCGTGTTACAAACGCATATCATATTTTTAACTTATTTGAACTCCATAATTTTTGTGTGTTCAAATTTCACCATTCAAAGCCACATCATCAATTTAAACATTTTCTGACTTCATTTGCTATTTTTCATGCACTTACTGATTTTTTCAGCAAAATAACCCTGAAATTGAAAGCACTTCAAATGAACTCTGAAAAGGGTGAAAGTTGGAATGGTATCATCATTTCACCCACATAGCATGTTATAAAAAGTGAGAGGGTTACGGAAAAAACTTGATGCACCTCATGTACAAAATGGATAAACTCTTTCGAAGTATCAGGGTTTCGCACGAAAACTTGCGTGTAACAAATGCATTTCTTTTTTTAACGTATTTCAACTCCATACTTTTTATGTACTCAAAATGCACCATTCAAAGCAACATCATAAATTTGAAACCCTTTCTGACTTCATTTGCTATTTTTCGTGCACTTACTCATTTTTCAGCAAAATAACCCTGATATTCAAAAGCACTTCAAATGAACTCTGAAAAGGTTGAAAGTTGTCATGGTATCATTATTTCACCCACATAGCATGTTATAAAAAGTTGAGAGGGTTACGGCTAAAACTGGATGCACTTCGTGTACGAAATGGACAATCTTTTTCGAAGTATCAGCGTTTCGGACGAAAACTCGCGTGTTGCAAAGGCATATCATATTTTTAACTTATCTGAACTCCATAATTTTTGTGTGTTCAAATTTCACCATTCAAAGCCACATCATCTATTTAAACATTTTCTGACTTCATTTGCTATTTTTCATGCACTTACTGATTTTTTCAGCAAAATAACCCTGAAATTGAAAGCACTTCAAATGAACTCTGGAAAGGTTGAAAGTTGGCCTAGTATCGTCATTTCACCCACATATCATGTTATAAAAACTTGAGAGGGTTACGGCAAAAACTGGATGCACCTCGTTTACAAAATGGATAAACTCTTTCGAAGTATCAGGGTTTCGCACGAAAACTTGCGTGTAACAAATGCATTTTTTTTAACGTATTTCAACTCCATACTTTTTTTGTACTCAAAATGCACCGTTCAAAGCAACATCATAACTTTGAAACCCTTTCTGACTTCATTTGCTATTTTCATGCACTTACTCGTTTTTCAGCAAAATAACCCTGATATTGAAAAGCGCTTCAAATGAACTCTGAAAAGGTTGAAAGTTGGCATGATATCATTATTTCACCCACATAGCATGTTATAAAAAGTTGAGAGGGTTATGGCTAAAACTGGATGCACTTCGTGTACGAAATGGACAATCTCTTTCGAAGTATCACGGTTTCGGACGAAAACTCGCGTGTTACAAAGGCATATCATATTTTTATCTTATTTGAACTCCATAATTTTTGTGTGTTAAAATTTTACCATTCAAAGCCACATCATCAATTTAAACATTTTCTGACTTCATTTGCTATTTTTCATGCACTTACTAATTTTTTCAGCAAAATAACCCTGAAAATGAAAGCACTTCAAATGAACTCTAAAAAGGGTGAAAGTTGGCATGGTATCATCATTTCACCCACATAGCATGTTATAAAAAGTGAGAGGGTTACGAAAAAACTTGATGCACCTCACGTACAAAATGGATAAACTCTTTCGAAGTATCAGGGTTTCGCACAAAAACTTGCGTGTAACAAATGCATTTCTTTTTTTAACGTATTTCAACTCCATACTTTTTATGTACTCAAAATGCACCATTCAAAGCAACATCATAAATTTGAAACCCTTTGTGACTTCCTTTGCTATTTTTCATGCACTTACTCATTTTTCAGCAAAATAACCCTTATATTCAAAAGCACTTCAAATGAACTCTAAAAAGGTTGAAAGTTGTCATGGTATCATTATTTCACCCACATAGCATGTTATAAAAAGTTGAGAGGGTTACGTCTAAAACTGGATGCACTTCGTGTACGAAATGGACAATCTCTTTCGACGTATCAGGGTTTCGGACGAAAACTCGCGTGTTACAAAGGCATATCATATTTTTAACTTATTTGAACTCCATAATTTTTGTGTGTTCAAATTTCACCATTCAAAGCCACGTCATCTATTTAAACATTTTCTGACTTCATTTGCTATTTTTCATGCACTTACTGATTTTTTCAGCAAAATAACCCTGAAATTGAAAGCACTTCAAATGAACTCTGGAAAGGTTGAAAGTTGGCCTAGTATCATCATTTCACCCACATAGCATGTTATAAAAAGTTGAGAGTGTTACGGCAAAAACTGGATGCACCTCGTTTACAAAATGGATAAACTCTTTCGAAGTATCAGGGTTTCGCACGAAAAGTTGCGTGTAACAAACGCATTGCTTTTTTTAACGTATTTCAACTCCATACTTTTTATGTACTCAAAATGCACCATTCAAAGCAACATCATAAATTTGAAACCCTTTCTGACTTCATTTGCTATTTTCATGCACTTACTCTTTTTTCAGCAAAATAACCCTGATATTGAAAAGCACTTCAAATGAACTCTGAAAAGGTTGAAAGTTGGCATGGTATCATTATTTCACCCACATAGCATGTTATAAAAAGTTGAGAGGGTTACGGCTAAAACTGGATGCACTTCGTGTATGAAATGGACAATCTCTTTCGAAGTATCAGGGTTTCGGACAAAAACTCGCGTGTTACAGAGGCATATCATATTTTTAACTTATTTGAACTACATAATTTTTGTGTGTTCAAAATTCACCATTCAAAGCCACATCATCAATTTAAACATTTTTTGACATCATTTGCTATTTTTCATGCACTTACTCATTTTTTCAGCAAAATAACCCTGAAATTGAAAGCACTTCAAATGAACTCTGGAAAGGATGAAAGTTGGCATAGTATCATCATTTCACCCACATAGCATGTTATAAAAAGTTGAGAGGGTTACGGCAAAAACTGGATGCACCTCGTGTACAAAATAGATAATCTCTTTCGAAGTATCAGGGTTCCGGACGAAAACTTGCCTGTTACAAAGGCATTTATTTTTTTAACGTATTTCAACTCCATACTTTTTATGTACTAAAAATGACCATTCAAAGCCACATCATCAATTTGAAACCGTTTCTGACTTCATTCGCTATTTTTCATGCACTTACTCATTTTTCAGCAAAATAACCCTGATATTGAAAAGCACTTCAAATGAACTCTGAAAAGGTTGAAAGTTGGCGTGGTTTCATCATTTCACCCACATAGCATATTATAAAAAGTTGAGAGGGTTACGGCAAAAACTGGATGCACCTCGTGTACAAAATTGATAATCTCTTTCGAAGTATCAGTTTCAACTCCATACTTTTTATGTACTCAAAATGCACCATTCAAATAAACATCATAAATTTGAAACCCTTTCTAACTTCATTTGCTATTTTTCATGCACTTACTTATTTTTCAGCAAAATAACCCTGATATTCAAAAGCACTTCAAATGAACTCTGAAAAGGTTGAAAGTTAGCATGGTATCATTATTTCACCCACATAGCATGTTATAAAAAGTTGAGAGGGTTACGGCTAAAACTGGATGCACTTCTTGTACGAAATGGACAATCTCTTTCGAAGTATCAGGGTTTCGGATGAAAACTCGCGTGTTACAAAAGCATTTCTTTATTTAACGTATTTCAACTCCATACTTTTTTTGGGTTCAAAATGCACCATTCAAAGCCACATCATCAATTTGAAACCCTTTCTCACTTCATTAGCTATTTTTTATGCACTTTCTGATTTTTTTCAGCAAAATAATCTTGAAATTTAAAAGCACTTCAAATGAACTCTGAAAAGGTTAAAAGTTGGCATGGTATCATAATATAACCCACATAGCATGTTATAAAAAGTTGAGAGGGTTACGGCAAAAACTAGATGCACCTCGTATACAAAATCGATAATCTCTTTTGAAGTATCAAGGTTTCGCACGAAAACTAGCCTGTTACAAAGGCATTTTTTTAAACGTATTTCAACTACATACTCTTGGTGTGTTTGAAATGCACCATTCTAAGCCACATCATAATTTTTCAACCCTTTCTGACTTCATTTGCTATTTTTCATGCGCTTACTGTTTTTTTCAACAAAAAGTAACCCCGATATTGAAAAGCACTTAAATGGACTCTGAAAAAGTTGAAAGCTGGCATGGTATCATCATTTCACCCACATAGCATGTTATAAAAAGTTGAGAGGGTTAAAGCTAAAACTGGATGCACTTCGTGTACAAAATGGACAATCTCTTTCGAAGTATTAGGGTTTGGGACGAAAACACGCGTGTTACAAAGGCATATCATTTTTTTAACTTGTTTGAACTCCATAATTTTTGTGTGTTCAAAATTCACCATTCAAAGCCACATCATCAATTTTAAACCCTTTCCAACTTCATTTGCTATTTTTTATGCACTTAGTGATTTTTTCAGCAAAAAATAACCCTGAAATTGAAAAGCACTTCAAATGAACTCGGAAGAGGTTGAAAGTTGGAATGTGTATCATCATTTCACCCACATAGCATGTTATAAAAAGTGAGAGGGTTACGGCAAAAACTGGATGCACCTCGTGTACAAAATGGGCAATCCCTTTCGAAGTATCAGGGTTTCGGACGAAAACTTGCCTGTTACAAAGGCATTTCTTTTTTTTAATGTATTTCAACTAGATACTTTTTATGTACTCTAAATGCACCATTCAAAGCCACATCATAAATTTTCAACCCTTTCTGACTTCATTTGCTATTTTTTATGCGCTTACTCATTTTTCAACAAAATAACCCTAATATTCAAAAGCACTTCAAATGAACTCTGAAAAAGTTGAAAGTTGGCATGGTATCATCATTGCACCCACGTACCATGATATAAAAAGTTGAGAGGGTTACGGCAAAAACTGGATGCACTTCGTGTACAAAATGGAGAATCTCTTTCGAAGTATCAGGGTTTCGGACAAAAACTTGCGTGTTACAAAGGCATTTATTTTCTAACATATTTCAACTCGATACATTTTTTGTGTTCAAAATGCATCATTCAAAGCCACATCATCAATTTGAAACCCTTTCTCAATTCGTTAGCTTTTTTTCATGCACTTACTGATTTTTTTCAACAAAATAACCGTGAAATTGAAAAGCACTTCAAATAAACTCTGAAAAGGTTGAAAGTTCGCATAGTATCATAATTTCACCCACATAGCACGTTATAAAAAGTTGAGAGGGTTATGGAAAAAACTGGATGCACCTCGTGTACAAAATCGATAATCTCTGTCGAAGTATCAAGGTTTTGCACCTAAACTTGCCTGTTACGAAGGCATTTCTTTTTTTTAACGTATTTCAACTCCATACTTTTTGTGTGTGCAAAATGCACCATTCAAGGCCACATCATAAATTTTCAACTCTTTCTGACTTCATTTGCTATTTTTCATGCGCTTACTGATTTTTTCAAAAAAAACATAACCCTGAAATTGAAAAGCACTTAAATGAACTCTGAAAAAGTTGAAAGTTGGCATGGTATCTTCATTTCACCCACATAGCATGTTATAAAAAGTTGAGAGGGTTACGGCAAAAACTTATTTGAACTTCATACTTTTTGTGTGTTCAAAATTCACCATTCAAAGCCACATCATCAATTTTAAACCCTTTCTCACTTCATTTGCTATTTTTCATGCACTTACTCATTTTTTCAGCAAAATAACCCTCATATTGAAAAGCACTTCAAATGAACTCTGAAAGGTTGAAAGTTGGAATGGTATCATCAATTCACCCACATAGCATGTTATAAAAATTTGAGAGGGTTACGGCAAAAACTGTATGCACTTCTTGTACAAAATGGATAATCTCTTTCGAAGTATCAGGCTTTCGCACGAAAATTCGCCTGTTACAAAGGCATTTCTTTATTTAACGTATTTCAACTCCATACTTTTTTTGGGTTCAAAATGGAGCATTCAAAGCCACATCATCAATTTGAAACCCTTTCAAACTGCATTAGGTATTTTTCATGCACTTACTGATTTATTTCAGCAAAATAATCTTGAAATTTAAAAGCACTTCAAATGAACTCTGAAAAGGTTGAAAGTTGGCATGGTATCATAATTTCACCCACATAGCATGTCATAAAAAGTTGAGAGGGTTACGGCAAAAACTGGATGCACCTCGTATACAAAATCGATAATCTCTTTCGAAGTATCAGGGTTTCGCACGAAAACTTGCCTGTTACAAAGACATTTCTTTTTTTTAATGTATTTAACCTAGATACTTTTTATGTACTCTAAATGCACCATTCAAAGCCACATCATAAATTTTCAACCCTTTCTGACTTCATTTGCTATTTTTCATGCGCTTACTGTTTTTTCAACAAAAAATAAACCTGAAATTGAAAAGCACTTAAATGATCTCTAAAGAGGTTGAAAGTTGGTATGGGTATCATCATTTCACCCACATAGCATGTTATAAAAAGTTAGAGGGTTACGGCAAAAACTGGATGCACTTCGTGTACAAAATGCAGAATCTCTTTCGAAGTATCACGGTTTCGAACGAAAACTCGCCTATTACAAAGGCATTTCTTTATTTAACGTATTTCAACTCCATACATTTTTTGTGTTCAAAATGCATCATTCAAAGCCACATCATCAATTTGAAACCCTTTCTCAATTCGTTAGCTATTTTTCATGCACTTACTGATTTTTTCAGCAAAATAACCCTGAAATTGAAAAGCACTTCAAATGAACTCTGAAAAGGTTGAATGTTGGCATGGTATCATAATTTCACCCACATAGCACGTTATAAAAAGTTGAGAGGGTTACGGCAAAAACTGGATGCACCTCGTGTACAAAATCGAAAATCTCTTTCGATGTATCAAGGTTTCGCACGTAAACTTGCCTGTTACGAAGGCATTTCTTTTTTTTAACTTATTTCAACTCCATACTTTTTGTGTGTGCAAAATGCACCATTCAAGGCCACATCATCAATTTTCAACTCTTTCTGACTTCATTTGCTATTGTTCATACGCTTACTGATTTTTTCAAAAAAACATAACCCTAAAATTGAAAAGCACTTAAATGAACTCTGAAAAAGTTGAAATTTGGCATGGTAACTTCATTTCACCCACATAGCATGTTATAAAAAGTTGAGAGGGTTACGACAAAAACTGGATGCACTTCGTGTACAAAATGGACAATCTCTTTCCAAGTATCAGGGTTTCGGAGGAAAACTCACGTGTTACAAAGGCATATCATTTTTTAACTTATTTGAACTCCATACTTTTTGTGTGTTCAATATTCACCGTTCAAAGCCACATCATCAATTTTAAACCCTTTCGGACTTCATTTGCTATTTTCCATGCACTTATTCATTTTTTCAGCAAAAAATAACCCTGAAATTGGAAAGCACTTAAATGAACTCTGAAAAGGTTGAAAGTTGGTATGGTATCATCATTTCACCCACATAGAATGTTATAAAAACTTGAGAGGGTTACGACAAAAACTGGATGCACTTCGTGTACAAAATTGGCAATCCCTTTCGAAGAATCAGAGTTTCGGACGAAAACTTGCGTGTTAGAAAGGCATATCATTTTTTTAACTTATTTGAACTCCACACTTTTTATGTGTTCAAAATTCACCATTCAAGGCCACATCATCAATTTTTAACCCTTTTGTGACTTCATTTACTATTCTTCATGCACTTACTATTTTTTCACCAAAATAACCCTTATATTGAAAAGCACTTCAAATGAACTCTGAAAATGGTTGTAAGTTGGCATGGTAGCATCATTTCATCCACGTAGCATGTTATAAAAAGTGAGAGGGTTACGGCAAAAACTGGATGCACCTCGTGTACAAAATGGATAATCTCTTTCGAAGTATCACGGTTTCGCATGAAAACTTGCCTGTTTCAAAGGCATTTCTTTTTTTTAACATATTTCAACTCCATTATTTTTGTGTACTCAAAATGCACCATTCAAAGCCACATCATAAATTTGAAACCCTTTCTGAGTACATTTGCTATTTTTCATGCGTTTACTCATTTTTTTAGCAAAATAACCCTAATATTGAAAAGCACTTCAAATGAACTCTGAAAAGGTTGAAAGTTGGCATGGTATCATAATTTCACCCACATAGCATGTTATAAGAAGTTGAGAGGGTTACGAAGAAAACTGGATGCACTTCGTGTACAAAATGGACAATCTCTTTCGAAGTATCTCGGTTTCGGATGATAACTCGCGTGTTACAAAGGCAGATCATTTTTTAACTTATTTGAACTCCATAGTTTTTGTGTGTTCAAAATGCACCATTGAAAGCCACATCATCAATTTTAAACCCTTTCTGACTTCATTTGCTATTTTTCGTGCACTTACGAATGTTTTTAGCAAAATATCCCTGAAATTGAAAAGCACTTCCAATGAACTCTGAAAAGGTTGAAAGATGGCATGGTATCATCATTTAATGCACATAGCATGTTATAAAAAGTTGAGAGGGTTACGGCAAAAATTGGATGCACTTCTTGTAAAAAGTGGACAATCTCTTTCGAGGTATCAGGGTTTCGCACGAAAACTTGCCTGTTACAAAGGCATTTTTTAACGTATTTCAACTCCATATTTTTTGTGTGTTTATAATGAACTATTCAAAGCCACATCATCAATTTTAACCCCTTTCTGACTTCATTTGCTACTTTTCATGCACTTACTAATTTTCAGCAAAATAACCCTGAAATTGAAAAGCACATCAAATGAATCGTGAAAAGGTTGAAAGTTGGCATGGTAACATAATTTCACCCACATAGCATGTTATAAAAAGTTGCGATGGTTACGGCAAAAACTAGATGCACTTCGTGTACAAAATTGCCAAACTCTTTCGAAGTGTCAGGGTTTTGGAAGAAAACTGGCCTGTTACAAAGGCAATTCATTTTTTAACGTATTTCAACTCCATACTTCTTGTGTGTTAAAAATGCACCATTCAAAGCCACATCATAAATTTACAACCCTTTCTGACTTCATTTGCTATTTTTCATGCGCTTACTCATTTTTCAGCAAAATAACCCTGATATTAAAAAGCACTTCAAATGAACTCTGAAAAAGTTGAAAGTTGGCATGGTATCATCATTTCACCCACATAGCATGTTATAAAAAGTTGAGAGGGTTACGGCAAAAACTGGATGCACTTCGTGTACAAAATGCAGAATCTCTTTCGAAGTATCAGGGTTTCGGACGAAAACTCGCCTATTGCAAAGGCATTTCTTTATTTAACGTATTTCAACTGCATACATTTTTTGTGTTCAAAATGCATCATTCAAAGCCACATCATCAATTTGAAACCCTTTCTCAATTCGTTAGCTATTTTTCATGCACTTACTGATTTTTTCAGCAAAATAACCCTGAAATTGAAAAGCACTTCAAATGAACTCTGAAAAGGTTGAATGTTGGCATTGTATCATAATTTCACCCACATAGCACGTTATAAAAAGTTGAGAGGGTTACGGCAAAAACTGGATGCACCTCGTGTACAAAATCGAAAATCTCTTTCGAAGTATCAAGGTTTCGCACGTAAACTTGCCTGTTACGAAGGCATTTCTTTTTTTTAACTTATTTCAACTCCATTCTTTTTGTGTGTGCAAAATGCACCATTCAAGGCCACATCATAAATTTTCAACTCTTTCTGACTTCATTTGCTATTGTTCATACGCTTACTGATTATTTCAAAAAAACATAACCCTAAAATTGAAAAGCACTTAAATGAACTCTGAAAAAGTTGAAAGTTGGCATGGTAACTTCATTTCACCCACATAGCATGTTATAAAAAGTTGAGAGGGTTACGGTAAAAACTTATTTGAACTTCATACTTTTTGTGTGTTCAAAATTCACTATTGAAAGCAACATCATCAATTTTAAACCCTTTCTGACTTCATTTGCTATTTTTCATGCACTTACTGATTTTTTCAGGAAAATAACCCTGAAATTGAAAGCACTTCAAATGAACTCTGAAAAGGTTGAAAGTCGGCATGGTATCATCATTTCACCCACATAGCATGTTATAAAAAGTTGATAGGGTTAAGGAAAAAACTTAATGCACCTCGTGTACAAAATCGATAATCTCTTTCGAAGTATCAGGGTTTCGCACGAAAACTTTCCTGTTACAAAGACATTTCCTTTTTTTAACGTATTTCTACTCCATACTTTTTGTGTGTTCAAAATGCACCATTCAAAGCTGCATCATAAATTTTCAATCCTTTCTGACTTCATTAGCTATTTTTCATGCGCTTACTGATTTGTTTAGCAAAAAATAACACTGAAATTGAAAAGCACTTCAATGGAATCTGAAAAAGTTGAAAGTTGGCATGGTATCATCATTTCACCCACATAGCATGTTATAAAAAGTTGAGAGGGCTACGACAAAAACTGGATGCACTTCGTGTACAAAATGGACAATCTCTTTCCAAGTATCAGGGTTTCGGACGAAAACTCGCGTGTTACAAAGGCATATCATTTTTTAACTTATTTGAACTCCATACTTTTTGTGTGTTCAATATTCACCGTTCAAAGCCACATCATCAATTTTAAACCCTTTCGGACTTCATTTTCTATTTTCCATGCACTTAGTCATTTTTTCAGCAAAAAATAACCCTGAAATTGGAAAGCACTTAAATGAACTCTGAAAAGGTTGAAAGTTTTTATGGTATCATCATTCCACCCACATAGAGTGTTATAAAAACTTGAGAGGGTTACGACAAAAACTGGATGCACTTCGTGTACAAAATTGGCAATCCCTTTCGAAGAATCAGGGTTTCGGACGAAAACTTGCGTGTTACAAAGGCATATCATTTTTTTAACTTATTTGAACTCCACACTTTTTATGTGTTCAAAATTCACCATTCAAGGCCACATCATCAATTTTTAACCCTTTTGTGACTTCATTTACTATTCTTCATGCACTTACTATTTTTTTCACCAAAATAACCCTTATATTGAAAAGCACTTCAAATGAACTCTGAAAAAGGTTGTAAGTTGGCATGGTAGCATCATTTCATCCACATAGCATGTTATAAAAAGTGAGAGGGTTACGGCAAAAACTGGATGCACCTCGTGTACAAAATGGATAATCTCTTTCGAAGTATCAGGGTTTCGCATGAAAACTTGCCTGTTTCAAAGGCATTTCTTTTTTTTAACATATTTCAACTCCATTCTTTTTGTGTACTCAAAATGCACCATTCAAAGCCACATCATAAATTTGAAACCCTTTGTGAGTACATTTGCTATTTTTCATGCGTTTACTCATTTTTTAGCAAAATAACTCTGATATTGAAAAGCACTTCAAATGAACTCTGAAAAGGTTGAAAGTTGGCATGGTATCATAATTTCACCCACATAGTATGTTATAAGAAGTTGAGAGGGTTACGAAGAAAACTGGATGCACTTCGTGTACAAAATGGACAATCTCTTTTGAAGTATCTCGGTTTCGGATGATAACTCGCGTGTTACAAAGGCAGATCATTTTTTAACTTATTTGAACTCCATAGTTTTTGTGTGTTCAAAATGCACCATTGAAAGCCACATCATCAATTTTAAACCCTTTTTGACTTCATTTGCTATTTTTCGTGCACTTACGAATGTTTTCAGCAAAATATCCCTGAAATTGAAAAGCACTTCCAATGAACTCTGAAAAGGTTGAAAGATGGCATGGTATCATCATTTCACCCACATAGCATGTTATAAAAAGTTGAGAGGGTTACGGCAAAAATTGGATGCACTTCTTGTAAAAAGTGGACAATCTCTTTCGAAGTATCACGGTTTCGCACGAAAACTTGCCTGTTACAAAGGCATTTTTTAACGTATTTCAACTCCATATTTTTTGTGTGTTCAAAATGAACTATTCAAAGCCACATCATCAATTTTAACCCCTTTCTGACTTCATTTGCTATTTTTCATGCACTTACTAATTTTCAGCAAAATAACCCTGAAATTGAAAAGCACATCAAATGAATCCTGAAAAGGTTGAAAGTTGGCATGGTAACATAATTTCACCCACATAGAGTGTTATAAAAAGTTGCGATGGTTACGGCAAAAACTAGATGCACTTCGTGTACAAAATTGCCAAACTCTTTCAAAGTATCAGGGTTTCGGAAGAAAACTGGCCTGTTACAAAGGCAATTCATTTTTTTAACGTATTTCAACTCCATACTTCTTGTGTGTTAAAAATGCACCATTCAAATCCACATCATAAATTTTCAACCATTTCTGACTTCATTTGCTATTTTTCATTTGGTTACTGATTTTTTCAGAAAAATAACCTTGAAATTGAAAAGCACTTGAAATGAACTCTGAAAATGTTTAAAGTTGGCGTGGTATCATCATTTCATGCACATAGCATGTGATTAAAAGTTGAGAGGGTTACGGCAAAAACTGGATGCACTTCGTGTACAAAATGGATAATCTCTTTCGAAGTATCATGGTTTCGGATGAAAACTCACCTGTTACAAAGGCATTTCATTTTTAACTTATTTCAATTCCATACTTTTTGTGTGTTCAAAATGCACCATTCAAAGCCACATCATCAATTTTCAACCCTTTCTGAATTCATTTGTTATTTTTCTTGCACTTACTGATTTTTTTCAACAAAATAACCCTAAAATTTAAAAGCACCTCAAATGAACTCTGAAAAGGTTAAAAGTTGGCATGGTATCATCATTTCACCCACATAGCATGTTATAAATAGTTCAGAGGGTTACGACAAAAACTGGATGCACTTCGTGTACTAAATGGAGAATATCTTTCGAAGTATCAGGGTTTCGGACAAAAACTCGGCTGTTACAAAGGCATTCCATTTTTTAAACTTATTTGAACACCAAACTTTTTGTGTGTTCAAAATGCACCATTCAAAGCCACATCATATATTATCAACCCATCCGACTTCATTTTTTATTTTTTCTAGCAAAATAACCCTTAAATTGAAAAACACTTCAAATGAACTCTCAAACGGTTGAAAGTTGGCATTATCAGCAAAATAACCCCGAAATTGAAAAGCACTTCAAATGAACTCTGAAAAGGATTAAAGTTGGCATGGTATCATCATTTCACCCACATATCATGTAATAAATAGTTGAGAGGGTTACGGCAAAAACTGGATGCACTTCGTGTACTAAATGGATAATCTCTTTCGAAGTATCACGGTTTCTGATGGAAACTCACCTGGTACAAAGGCATTTCATTTTTTACTTATTTCAACTCCATACTTTTTGTGTGTTCAAAATGCACCATTCAAAGCCACATCATCAATTTTCAACCCTTTCTGACTTCATTTGTTATTTTTCTTGCACTTACTGATTTTTTTCAACAAAATAACCCTAAAATTTAAAAGCACCTCAAATGTACTCTGAAAAGGTTAAAAGTTGGCATGGTATCATCATTTCACCCACATAGCATGTTATAAATAGTTCAGAGGGTTACGACAAAAACTGGATGCACTTCGTGTACTAAATGGAGAATCTCTTTCGAAGTATCAGGGTTTCGGACGAAAACTCGCCTCTTACAAAGGCATTTCATTTTTTTACTTATTTGAACACCATAAATTTTGGGTGTACAAAATGCACCATTCAAAGCCACATCATCAATTTTCAACCCTTTGTGACTTGATTTCTATTTTTCATGCGCTTACTGATTTTTTTCCACTAAAATAACCCTGAAATTGAAAAGCACTTCAAATGAACTCTGAAAATGTTGAAAGTTGGCATGGTATCAGCAAAATAACCCTGAAATTGAAAAGCACTTCGAAAGTACTTTGAAAAGGTTTAAACATGGCATGGTATCATCATTTCACCCACATAGCATGTTATAAAAAGTTGCGATGGTTACCGCAAAAACTAGATACACTTCGTGTACAAAATTGCCAAACTCTTTCGAAGTATCAGGGTTTCGGAAGAAAACTGGCCTGTTACAAAGGCATTTCATTTTTTTAACGTATTTCAACTCGATACTTGTTGTGTGTTAAAAATGCACCATTCAAATCCACATCATAAATTTTCAACCATTTCTGACTTCATTTTGCTATTTTTCATTCGGTTACTGATTTTTTTAGAAAAATAACCTTGAAATTGAAAAGCACTTGAAATGAACTCTGAAAAAGTTGAAAGTTGGCATGGGATCATCATTTCACGCACATAGCATGTTATAAAAAGTTGAGAGGGTTACGGCAAAAACTGGATGCACTTCGCGTACAAAATGGAGAATCTCTTTCGAAGTATCAGGGTTTCGGACAAAAACTCGGCTGTTACAAAGGCATTTCATTTTTTTAACTTATTTGAACACCAAACTTTTTGTGTGTTCAAAATGCACCATTCAAAGCCACATCATATATTTTCAACCCATCCGACTTCATTTTTTATTTTTTCTAGCAAAATAACCCTCAAATTGAAAAGCACTTCAAATGAACTCTCAAACGGTTGAAAGTTGGCATTATCAGCAAAATAACCCCGAAATTGAAAAGCACTTCAAATGAACTCTGAAAAGGTTGAAATTTGGCATGGTATCATCATTTCACCCACATAGCATGTTATAAATAGTTCAGAGGGTTACGACAAAAACTGGATGCACTTCGTGTACTAAATGGAGAATCTCTTTCGAAGTATCAGGGTTTCGGACGAAAACTCGCCTCTTACAAAGGCATTTCATTTTTTTAACTTATTTGAACACCATAAATTTTGGGTGGTCAAAATGCACCATTCAAAGCCACATCATCAATTTTCAACCCTTTCTGACTTCATTTTCTATTTTTGATGCGCTTACTGATTGTTTCCACTAAAATAACCCTGAAATTGAAAAGCACTTCAAATGAACTCTGAAAATGTTGAAAGTTGGCATGGTATCACCAAAATAACCTGAAATTGAAAAGCACTTCAAAAGTACTTTGAAAAGGTTTAAACATGGCATGGTATCGTCATTTCACCCACATAGCATGTTATAAAAAGTTGCGATGGTTACGGCAAAAACTAGATGCACTTCGTGTACAAAATTGCCAAACTCTTTCGAAGTATCAGGGTTTCGGAAGAAAACTGGCCTGTTATAAAGGCATTTCATTTTTTTAACGTATTTCAACTCCATACTTCTTGTGTGTTAAAAATGCACCATTCAAATCCACATCATAAATTTTCAACCATTTCTGACTTCATTTGCTATTTTTCATTCGGTTACTGATTTTTTTAGAAAAATAACCTTGAAATTGAAAAGCACTTGAAATGAACTCTGAAAAGGTTGAAAGTTGGCATGGCATCATCATTTCACGCACATAGCATGTTATAAAAATTTGAGAGGGTTACGGCAAAAACTGGATGCACTTCGTGTACAAAATGGAGAATATCTTTCGAAGTATCAGGGTTTCGGACAAAAACTCGGCTGTTACAAAGGCATTTCATTTTTTAAACTTATTTGAACACCAAACTTTTTGTGTGTTCAAAATGCACCATTCAAAGCCACATCATATATTTTCAACCCATCCGACTTCATTTTTTATTTTTTCTAGCAAAATAACCCTCAAATTGAAAAACACTTCAAATGAACTCTCAAACGGTTGAAAGTTGGCATTATCAGCAAAATAACCCCGAAATTGAAAAGCACTTCAAATGAACTCTGAAAAGGATTAAAGTTGGCATGGTATCATAATTTCACCCACATATCATGTAATAAATAGTTGAGAGGGTTACGGCAAAAACTGGATGCACTTCGTGTACAAAATGGATAATCTCTTTCGAAGTATCACGGTTTCGGATGGAAACTCACCTGGTACAAAGGCATTTCATTTTTTAACTTATTTCAACTCCATACTTTTTGTGTGTTCAAAATGCACCATTCAAAGCCACATCATCAATTTTCAACCCTTTCTGACTTCATTTGTTATTTTTCTTGCACTTACTGATTTTTTTCAACAAAATAACCCTAAAATTTAAAAGCACCTCAAATGAACTCTGAAAAGGTTAAAAGTTGGCATGGTATCATCATTTCACCCACATAGCATGTTATAAATAGTTCAGAGGGTTACGACAAAAACTGGATGCACTTCGTGTACTAAATGGAGAATCTCTTTCGAAGTATCAGGGTTTCGGACGAAAACTCGCCTCTTACAAAGGCATTTCATTTTTTTAACTTATTTCAACACCATAAATTTTGGGTGTTCAAAATGCACCATTCAAAGCCACATCATCAATTTTCAACCCTTTCTGACTTCATTTTCTATTTTTCATGCGCTTATTGATTGTTTCCACTAAAATAACCCTGATATTGAAAAGCACTTCAAATGAACTCTGAAAATGTTGAAAGTTGGCATGGTATCAGCAAAATAACCCTGAAATTGAAAAGCACATCAAATGAATCCTGAAAAGGTTTAAAGTTGGCATGGTCTCATAATTTCACCCACATAGCATGTTATAAAAAGTTGCGATGGTTACGGCAAAAACTAGATGCACTTCGTGTATAAAATTGCGAAACTCTTTCGAAGTATCAGGGTTTCGGAAGAAAGCTGGCCTGTTACGAAGGCATTTCATTTTTTAACGTATTTCAACTCCATACTTCTTGTGTTAAAAATGCACCATTCAAATCCACATCATAAATTTTCAACCATTTCTGACTTCATTTGCTAATTTTCATTCGGTTACTGATTTTTTTAGAAAAATAACCTTGAAATTGAAAAGCACTTGAAATGAACTCTGAAAAGGTTGAAAGTTGGCATGGCATCATCATTTCACGCACATAGCATGTTATAAAAAGTTGAGAGGGTTACGGCAAAAACTGGATGCACTTCGTGTACAAAATGGAGAATATCTTTCGAAGTATCAGGGTTTCGGACAAAAACACGACTGTTACAAAGGCATTTCATTTTTTAAACTTATTTGAACACCAAACTTTTTGTGTGTTCAAAATGCACCATTCAAAGCCACATCATATATTTTCAACCCATCCGACTTCATTTTTTATTTTTTCTAGCAAAATAACCCTCAAATTGAAAAACACTTCAAATGAACTCTCAAACGGTTGAAAGTTGGCATTATCAGCAAAATAACCCCGAAATTGAAAAGCACTTCAAATGAACTCTGAAAAGGATTAAAGTTGGCATGGTATCATAATTTCACCCACATATCATGTAATAAATAGTTGAGAGGGTTACGGCAAAAACTGGATGCACTGCGTGTACAAAATGGATAATCTCTTTCGAAGTCTCACGGTTTCGGATGAAAACTCACCTGTTACAAAGGCATTTCATTTTTTCACTTATTTCAACTCCATACTTTTTGTGTTTTCAAAATGCACCATTCAAAGCCACATCAGCAATTTTCAACCCTTTGTGACTTCATTTGTTATTTTTCTTGCACTTACTGATTTTTTTCAGCAAAATAACCCTAAAATTTAAAAGCAGTTCAAATGAACTCTGAAAAGGTTGAAAGTTGGCATGGTATCATCATTTCACCCACATAGCTTGTTATAAATAGTTTAGAGGGTTACGAGAAAAACTGGATGCACTTCGTGTACTAAACTGAGAATCTCTTTCGAAGTATCAGGGTTTCGGACGAACACTCGCCTCTTACAAAGGCATTTCATTTTTTAACTTATTTGAACACCAAAAATTTTGGGTGTTCAAAATGCACCATTCAAAGCCACATCATCAATTTTCAACCCTTTCTAACTTGATTTTCTATTTTTCATGCGCTTACTGATTTTTTTCCACTAAAATAACCCTGAAATTGAAAAGCACTTCAAATGAACTCTGAAAATGTTGAAAGTTGGCATGGTATCAGCAAAATAACCCTGAAATTGAAAAGCACTTCAAAAGTACTTTGAAAAGGTTTAAACATGGCATGGTATCATCATTTCACCCACATAGCATGTTATAAAAAGTTGCGATGGTTACGGCAAAAACTAGATGCACTTCGTGTACAAAATTGCCAAACTCTTTCGAAGTATCAGGGTTTCGGAAGAACACTGGCCTGTTACAAAGGCATTTCATTTTTTTCCCGTATTTCAACTCCATACTTCTTGTGTGTTAAAAATGCACCATTCAAATCCACATCATAAATTTTCAACCATTTCTGACTTCATTTGCTATTTTTCATTCGGTTACTGATTTTTTCAGAAAAATAACCTTGAAATTCAAAAGCAGTTGAAATGAACTCTGAAAAGGTTGAAAGTTGGCATGGTATCATCATTTCACGCACATAGCATGTTATAAAAAGTTGAGAGGGTTACGGCAAAAACTGGATGCACTTCGTGTACAAAATGGAGAATATCTTCCGAAGTATCAGGGTTTCGGACAAAAACTCGGCTGTTACAAAGGCATTTCATTTTTTTAACTTATTTGAACACCAAACATTTTTTGTGTTCAAAATGCACCATTCAAAGCCACATCATATATTTTCAACCCATCCGACTTCATTTTTTATTTTTTTCAGCAAAATAACCCTCAAATTGAAAAACACTTCAAATGAACTCTCAAACGGTTGAAAGTTGGCATTATCAGCAAAATAACCCCGAAATTGAAAAGCACTTAAAATGAACTCTGAAAAGGTTGAAAGTTGGCATGGTATCATCATTTCACCCACATATCATGTAAAAAATAGTTGAGAGGGTTACGGCAAAAACTGGATGCACTTCGTGTAAAAAATGGATAATCTCTTTCGAAGTATCACGGTTTCGGATGAAAACTCACCTGGTACAAAGGCATTTCATTTTTTAACTTATTTCAACTCCATACTTTTTGTGTGTTCAAAATGCACCATTCAAAGCCACATCATCAATTTTCAACCCTTTCTGACTTCATTTGTTATTTTTCTTGCACTTACTCATTTTTTTCAACAAAATAACCCTAAAATTTAAAAGCACCTCAAATGAACTCTGAAAAGGTTAAAAGTTGGCATGGTATCATCATTTCACCCACATAGCATGTTATAAATAGTTCAGAGGGTTACGACAAAAAATGGATGCACTTCGTGTACTAAATGGAGAATCTCTTTCGAAGTATCAGGGTTTCGGACGAAAAATCGCCTCTTACAAAGGCATTTCATTTTTTTAACTTATTTGAACACCATAAATTTTGGGTGTTCAAAATGCACCATTCAAAGCCACATCATAATTTTTCAACCCTTTCTGACTTCATTTTCTATTTTTCATGCGCTTACTGATTGTTTCCACTAAAATAACCCTGAAATTGAAAAGCACTTCAAATGAACTCTGAAAATGTTGAAAGTTGGCATGGTATCAGCAAAATAACCCTGAAATTGAAAAGCACATCAAATGAATCCTGAAAAGGTTTAAAGTTGGCATGGTATCATAATTTCACCCACATAGCATGTTATAAAAAGTTGCGATGGTTACGGCAAAAACTAGATGCACTTCGTGTATAAAATTGCGAAACTCTTTCGAAGTATCAGGGTTTCAGAAGAAAGCTGGCCTGTTATGAAGGCATTTCATTTTTTAACGTATTTCAACTCCATACTTCTTGTGTTAAAAATGCACCATACAAATCCACATCATAAATTTTCAACCATTTCTGACTTCAGTTGCTATTTTTCATTCGGTTACTGATTTTTTTAGAAAAATAACCTTGAAATTGAAAAGCACTTGAAATGAACTCTGAAAAGGTTGAAAGTTGGCATGGCATCATCATTTCACGCACATAGCATGTTATAAAAAGTTGAGAGGGTTACGGCAAAAACTGGATGCACTTCGTGTACAAAATGGAGAATATCTTTCGAAGTATCAGGGTTTCGGACAAAAACTCGGCTGTTACAAAGGCATTTCATTTTTTAAACTTATTTGAACACCAAACTTTTTGTGTGTTCAAAATGCACCATTCAAAGCCACATCATATATTTTCAACCCATCCGACTTCATTTTTTATTTTTTCTAGCAAAATAACCCTCAAATTGAAAAACACTTCAAATGAACTCTCAAACGGTTGAAAGTTGGCCTTATCAGCAAAATAACCCCGAAATTGAAAAGCACTTCAAATGAACTCTGAAAAGGATTAAAGTTGGCATGGTATAATAATTTCACCCACATATCATGTAATAAATAGTTGAGAGGGTTACGGCAAAAACTGGATGCACTTCGTGTACAAAATGGATAATCTCTTTCGAAGTCTCACGGTTTCGGATGACAACTCACCTGTTACAAAGGCATTTCATTTTTTCACTTATTTCAACTCCATACTTTTTGTGTGTTCAAAATGCACCATTCAAAGCCACATCAGCAATTTTCAACCCTTTGTGACTTCATTTGTTATTTTTCTTGCACTTACTGATTTTTTTCAGCAAAATAACCCTAAAATTTAAAAGCACTTCAAATGAACTCTGAAAAGGTTGAAAGTTGGCATGGTATCATCATTTCACCCACATAGCATGTTATAAATAGTTCAGAGGGTTACGAGAAAAACTGGATGGACTTCATGTACTAAACTCAGAATCTCTTTCGAAGTATCAGGGTTTCGGACGAACACTCGCCTCTTACAAAGGCATTTCATTCTTTAACTTATTTGAACACCAAAAATTTTGGGTGTTCAAAATGCACCATTCAACGCCACATCATCAATTTTCAACCCTTTCTGACTTGATTTTGTATTTTTCATGCGCTTACTGATTTTTTTCCACTAAAATAACGCTGAAATTGAAAAGCACTTCAAATGAACTCTGAAAATGTTGAAAGTTGGCATGGTATCAGCAAAATAACCCTGAAATTGAAAAGCACTTCAAAAGTACTTTGAAAAGGTTTAAACATGGCATGGTATCATCATTTCACCCACATAGCATGTTATAAAAAGTTGCGATGGTTACGGCAAAAACTAGATGCACTTCGTGTACAAAATTGCCAAACTCTTTCGAAGTATCAGGGTTTCGGAAGAAAACTGGCCTGTTACAAAGGTATTTCATTTTTTTCCCGTATTTCAACTCCATACTTCTTGTGTGTTAAAAATGCACCATTCAAATCCACATCATAAATTTTCAACCATTTCTGACTTCATTTGCTATTTTTCATTCGGTTACTGATTTTTTCAGAAAAATAACCTTGAAATTCAAAAGCAGTTGAAATGAACTCTGAAAAGGTTGAAAGTTGGCATGGTATCATCATTTCACGCACATAGCATGTTATAAAAAGTTGAGAGGGTTACGGCAAAAACTTGATGCACTTCGTGTACAAAATGGAGAATATCTTGCGAAGTATCAGGGTTTCGGACAAAAACTCGGCTGTTACAAAGGCATTTCATTTTTTTAACTTATTTGAACACCAAACATTTTTTGTGTTCAAAATGCACCATTCAAAGCCACATAATATATTTTCAACCCATCCGACTTCATTTTTTATTTTTTTCAGCAAAATAACCCTCAAATTGAAAAACACTTCAAATGAACTCTCAAACGGCTGAAAGTTGGCATTATCAGCAAAATAACCCCGAAATTGAAAAGCACTTCAAATGAACTCTGAACAGGTTGAAAGTTGGCATGGTATCATCATTTCACCCACATATCATGTAAAAAATAGTTGAGAGGGTTACGGCAAAATCTGGATGCACTTCGTGTACAAAATGGATAATCTCTTTCGAAGTATCACGGTTTCGGATGAAAACTCACCTGGTACAAAGGCATTTCATTTTTTAACTTATTTCAACTCCATACTTTTTGTGTGTTCAAAATGCACCATTCAAAGCCACATCATCAATTTTCAACCCTTTCTGACTTCATTTGTTATTTTTCTTGCACTTACTGATTTTTTTCAACAAAATAACCCTAGAATTTAAAAGCACCTGAAATGAACTCTGAAAAGGTTAAAAGTTGGCATGGTATCATCATTTCACCCACATAGCATGTTATAAATAGTTCAGAGGGTTACGACAAAAATTGGATGCACTTCGTGTACTAAATGGAGAATCTCTTTCGAAGTATCAGGGTTTCGGACGAAAACTCGCCTCTTACAAAGGCATTTCATTTTTTAAACTTATTTGAACACCATAAATTTTGGGTGTTCAAAATGCACCATTCAAAGCCACATCATAATTTTTCAAACCTTTCTGACTTCATTTTCTATTTTTCATGCGCTTACTGATTGTTTCCGCTAAAATAACCCTGAAATTGAAAAGCACTTCAAATGAACTCTGAAAATGTTGAAAGTTGGCATGGTATCAACAAAATAACCCTGAAATTGAAAAGCACATCAAATGAATCCTGAAAAGGTTAAAAGTTGGCATGGTATAAATTGCGAAACTCTTTCGAAGTATCTGGGTTTCAGAAGAAAGCTGGCCTGTTACGAAGGCATTTCATTTTTTAACGTATTTCAACTCCATACTTCTTGTGTTAAAAATGCACCATTCAAAATCACATCATAAATTTTCAACCATTTCTGACTTCAGTTGCTATTTTTTCATTCGGTTACTGATTTTTTTAGAAAAATAACCTTGAAATTGAAAAGCACTTGAAATGAACTCTGAAAAGGTTGAAAGTTGGCATGGCATCATCATTTCACGCACATAGCATGTTATAAAAAGTTGAGAGGGTTACGGCAAAATCTGGATGCACTTCGTGTACAAAATGGAGAATATCTTTGGAAGTATCAGGGTTTCGGACAAAAACTCGGCTGTTACAAAGGCATTTCATTTTTTAAACTTATTTGAACACCAAACTTTTTGTGTGTTCAAAATGCACCATTCAAAGCCACATCATATATTTTCAACCCATCCGACTTCATTTTTTATTTTTTCTAGCAAAATAACCCTCAAATTGCAAAACACTTCAAATGAACTCTCAAACGGTTGAAAGTTGGCCTTATCAGCAAAATAACCCGAAATTGAAAAGCACTTCAAATGAACTCTGAAAAGGATTAAAGTTGGCATGGTATAATAATTTCACCCACATATCATGTAATAAATAGTTGAGAGGGTTACGGCAAAAACTGGATGCACTGCGTGTACAAAATGGATAATCTCTTTCGAAGTCTCACGGTTTCGGATGACAAGTCACCTGTTACAAAGGCATTTCATTTTTTCACTTATTTCAACTCCATACTTTTTGTGTGTTCAAAATGCACCATTCAAAGCCACATCAGCAATTTTCAACCCTTTGTGACTTCATTTGTTATTTTTCTTGCACTTACTGATTTTTTTCAGCAAAATAACCCTAAAATTTAAAAGCACTTCAAATGAACTCTGAAAAGGTTGAAAGGTTGCATGGTATCATCATTTCACCCACATAGCATGTTATAAATAGTTCAGAGGGTTACGACAAAAACTGGATGCACTTCGTGTACTAAATGGAGAATCTCTTTCGAAGTATCACGGTTTCGGACGAAAACTCGCCTCTTACAAAGGCATTTCATTTTTTAACTTATTTGAACACAATACATTTTGGGTGTTCAAAATCCACCACTGAAAGCCACATCATCAATTTGCAACCCTTTCTGACTTCATTTTCTATTTTTCATGCGCTTACTGATTTTTTTCCACTAAAATAACCCTGAAATTGAGAATCACTTCAAATGAACTCTGAAAATGTTGAAAGTTGGCATGGTATCAGCAAAATAACCCTGACATTGAAAAGCACTTCAAAAGTACTTTGAAAAGGTTTAAACATGGCGTGGTATCATCATTTCACCCACATAGCATGTTATAAAAAGTTGCGATGGTTACGGCAAAAACTAGATGCACTTCGTGTACAAAATTGCCAAACTCTTTCGAAGTATCAGGGTTTCGGAAGAAAACTGGCCTGTTACCAAGGCATTTCATTTTTTTAACGTATTTCAACTCCATACTTCTTGTGTGTTAAAAATGCACCATTCAAATCCACATCATAAATTTTCAACCATTTCTGACTTCATTTGCTATTTTTCATTCGGTTACTGATTTTTTAGAAAAATAACCTTGAAATTGAAAAGCACTTGAAATGAACTCTGAAAAGGTTGAAAGTCTGCATGGTATCATCATTTCACGCACATAGCATGTTATAGAAAGTTGAGAGGGTTACGGCAAAAACTGGATGCACTTCGTGTACAAACTGGAGAATATCTTTCGAAGTATCAGGGTTTCGGACAAAAACTCGGCTGTTACAAAGGCATTTCATTTTTTTAACTTATTTGAACACCAACCTTTTTGTGTGTTCAAAATGCACCATTCAAAGCCACATCATATATTTTCAAACCCATCCGACTTCATTTTTTATTTTTTTCAGCAAAATAACCCTCAAATTGAAAAACACTTCAAATGAACTCTCAAACGGTTGAAAGTTGGCATTATCAGCAAAAATAACCCCGAAATTGAAAAGCACTTCAAATGAACTCTGAAAAGGTTTAAAGTTGGCATGGTATCATCATTTCAGGCCACATATCATGTAATAAATAGTTGGGAGGGTTACGACAAAAACTGGATGCACTTCGTGTACAAAATGGATAATCTCTTTCGAAGTATCAGGGTTTCGGATGAAAACTCACCTGTTACAAGGCATTTCATTTTTTAACTTATTGAACTCCATACTTTTGTGTGTTCAAAATGCACCATTCAAAGCCACATCATCAATTTTCAACCCTTTCTGACTTCATTTGTTATTTTTCTTGCACTTACTGATTTTTTTCAACAAAATAACCCTAAAATTTAAAAGCACCTCAAATGAACTCTGAAAAGGTTAAAAGTTGGCATGGTATCATCATTTCACCCCACATAGCATGTTATAAATAGTTTAGAGGGTTACGACAAAAACTGGATGCACTTCGTGTACTAAATGGAGAATCTCTTTCGAAGTATCAGGGTTTCGGACGAAAACTCGCCTCTTACAAAGGCATTTCATTTTTTTAACTTATTTGAACACCATAAATTTTGGGTATTCAAAATGCACCATTCAAAGCCACATCATCAATTTTCAACCCTTTCTGACTTCATTTTCTATTTTTCATGCGCTTACTGATTTTTCCCATTAAAATAACCCTGAAATTGAAAAGCACTTCAAATGAACTCTGAAAATGTTGAAAGTTGGCATGGTATCAGCAAAATAACCCTGAAATTGAAAGCACATCAAATGAATCCTGAAAAGGTTTAAAGTTTGCATGGTATCATAATTTCACCCACATAGCATGTTATAAAAGTTGTGATGGTTACGGCAAAACTAGATGCACTTCGTGTACAAAATTGCCAAACTCTTTCGAAGTATCAGGGTTTCGGAAGAAAGCTGGCCCGTTACAAAGGCATTTCATTTTTTTAACGTATTTCAACTCCATACTTCTTGTGTGTTAAAAATGCACCATTCAAATCCACATCATATATTTTCAACCATTTCTGACTTCATTTGCTATTTTTCATTCGGTTACTGATTTTTTTAGAAAAATAACCTTGAAAAAGCACTTGAAATGAACTCTGAAAAGGTTGAAAGTTGGCATGGTATCATCATTTCACGCACATAGCATGTTATAAAAAGTTGAGAGGGTTACGGCAAAAACTGGATGCACTTCGTGTACAAAATGGAGAATATCTTTCGAAGTATCAGGGTTTCGGACAAAAACTCGGCTGTTACAAAGGCATTTCATTTTTTGAACTTATTTGAACACCAAACTTTTTGTGTGTTCAAAATGCACCATTCAAAGCCACATCATATATTTTCAACCCATCCGACTTCATTTTTTTATTTTTTCTCGCAAAATAACCCTCGAATTGAAAAAACACTTCAAATGAACACTCAAACGGTTGAAAGTTGGCATTATCAAGAAAATAAACCCCGAAACTGAAAAGCACTTCAAATGAACTCTGAAAAGGATTAAAGTTGGCATGGTATCATAATTTCACCCACATATCAGGTAATAAATAGTTGAGAGGGTTACGGATAAAACTGGATGCACTTCGTGTACAAAATGGATAATCTCTTTCGACGTATCACGGTTTCGGATGAAAACTCACCTGTTACAAAGGCATTTCATTTTTTAACTTATTTCAACTCAATAATTTTGTGTGTTCAAAATGCACCATTCAAAGCCACATCATCAATTTTCAACCCTTTCTGACTTCATTTGTTATTTCTCTTGCACTTACTGATTTTTTCCAACAAACAACCCTAAAATTTAAAAGCACTTCAAATGAACTCTGAAAAGGTTGAAAGTTGGCATGGTATCATCATTTCACCCACATAGCATGCTATAAATAGTTCAGAGAGTTACGAGAAAAACTGGATGCACTTCGTGTACTAAACTGAGAATCTCTTTCGAAGTATCAGGGTTTCGGACGAAAACTCGCCTCTTACAAAGGCATTTCATTTTTTTTAACTTATTTGAACACCATAAATTTTGGGTATTCAAAATGCACCATTCAAAGCCACATCATCAATTTTCAACCCTTTCTGACTTCATTTTCTATTTTTCATGCGCTTACTGATTTTTTCCCATTAAAATAACCCTGAAATTGAAAAGCACTTCAAATGAAACTCTGAAAATGTTGAAAGTTGGCATGGTATCAGCAAAATAACCCTGAAATTGAAAAGCACATCAAATGAATCCTGAAAAGGTTTAAAGTTTGCATGGTATCATAATTTCACCCACATAGCATGTTATAAAAAGTTGTGATGGTTACGGGAAAAACTAGATGCACTTCGTGTACAAAATTGCCAAACTCTTTCGAAGTATCAGGGTTTCGGAAGAAAGCTGGCCCGTTACACAGGCATTTCATTTTTTAACGTATTTCAACTCCATACTTCTTGTGTGTTAAAAATGCACCATTCAAATCCACATCATATATTTTCAACCATTTCTGACTTCATTTGCTATTTTTCATTCGGTTACTGATTTTTTTAGAAAAATAACCTTGAAAAGCACTTGAAATGAACTCTGAAAAGGTTGAAAGTCGGCATGGTATCATCATTTCACGCACATAGCATGTTATAAAAAGTTGCGATGGTTACGGCAAAAACTAGATGCACTTCGTGTACAAAATTGCCAAACTCTTTCGAAGTATCAGGGTTTCGGAAGAAAACTGGCCTGTTACCAAGGCATTTCATTTTTTTAACGTATTTCAACTCCATACTTCTTGTGTGTTAAAAATGCACCATTTCAAATCCACATCATAAATTTTCAACCATTTCTGACTTCATTTGCTATTTTTCATTCGGTTACTGATTTTTTAGAAAAATAACCTTGAAATTGAAAAGCACTTGAAATGAAACTCTGAAAAGGTTGAAAGTCTGCATGGTATCATCATTTCACGCACATAGCATGTTATAGAAAGTTGAGAGGGTTACGGCAAAAACTGGATGCACTTCGTGTACAAAATGGAGAATATCTTTCGAAGTATAAGGGTTTCGGACAAAAACTCGGCTGTTACAAAGGCATTTCATTTTTTTAACTTATTTGAACACCAACCTTTTTGTGTGTTCAAATGCCACCATTCAAAGCCACATCATATATTTTCAACCCATCCGACTTCATTTTTTATTTTTTTCAGCAAAATAACCCTCAAATTGAAAAACACTTCAAATGAACTCTCAAACGGTTGAAAGTTGGCATTATCAGCAAAATAACCCCGAAATTGAAAATCACTTCAAATGAACTCTGAAAAGGTTTAAAGTTGGCATGGTATCATCATTTCAGCCACATATCATGTAATAAATAGTTGGGAGGGTTACGACAAAAACTGGATGCACTTCGTGTACAAAATGGATAATCTCTTTCGAAGTATCAGCGTTTCGGATGAAAACTCACCTGTTACAAAGGCATTTCATTTTTAACTTATTTGAACTCCATACTTTTTGTGTGTCAAAATGCACCATTCAAAGCCACATCATCAATTTTCAACCCTTTCTGACTTCATTTGTTATTTTTCTTGCACTTACTGATTTTTTTCAACAAAATAACCCTAAAATTTAAAAGCACCTCAAATGAACTCTGAAAGGTTAAAAGTTGGCATGGTATCATCATTTCACCCCACATAGCAAGTTTATAAATAGTTCAGAGGGTTACGACAAAAACTAGATGCACTTCGTGTACTAAACTGAGAATCTCTTTCGAAGTATCAGGGTTTCGGACGAAAACTCGCCTCTTACAAAGGCATTTCATTTTTTTAACTTATTTGAACACCATAAATTTTGGGTATTCAAAATGCACCATTCAAAGCCACATCATCAATTTTCAACGCTTTCTGACTTCATTTTCTATTTTTCATGCGCTTACTGATTTTTCCCCATTAAAATAACCCTGAAATTGAAAAGCACTTCAAATGAACTCTGAAAATGTTGAAAGTTGGCATGGTATCAGCAAAAATAACCCTGAAATTGAAAAGCACATCAAATGAATCCTGAAAAGGTTTAAAGTTTGCATGGTATCATAATTTCACCCACATAGCATGTTATAAAAAGTTGTGATGGTTACGGCAAAAACTAGATGCACTTCGTGTACAAAATTGCCAAAACTCTTTCGAAGTATCAGGGTTTCGGAAGAAAGCTGGCCCGTTACAAAGGCATTTCATTTTTTTAACGTATTTCAACTCCATACTTCTTGTGTGTTTAAAAATGCACCATTCAAATCCACATCATATATTTTCAACCATTTCTGACTTCATTTGCTATTTTTCATTCGGTTACTGATTTTTTTAGAAAAATAACCTTGAAATTGAAAAGCACTTGAAATGAACTCTGAAAAGGTTGAAAGTCGGCATGGTACCATCATTTCACGCACATAGCATGTTATAAAAAGTTTGAGAGGGTTACGGCAAAAACTGGATGCACTTCGTGTACAAAATGGAGAATATCTTTCGAAGTATCAGGGTTTCGGACAAAAACTCGGCTGTTACAAAGGCATTTCATTTTTTTAACTTATTTGAACACAAACTTTTTGTGTGTTCAAAATGCACCATTGAAAGCCACATCATATATTTTCAACCCATCCGACTTCATTTTTTATTTTTTCTAGCAAAATAACCCTCAAATTGAAAAACACTTCAAATGAACTCTCAAACGGTTGAAAGTTGGCATTATCAGCAAAATAACCCCGAAATTGAAAAACACTTCAAATGAACTCTGAAAAGGATTAAAGTTGGCATGGTATCATAATTTCACCCACATATCATGTAATAAATAGTTGAGAGGGTTACGGATAAAACTGGATGCACTTCGTGTACAAAATGGATAATCTCTTTCGAAGTATCACGGTTTCGGATGAAAACTCACCTGTTACAAAGGCATTTCATTTTTTAACTTATTTCAACTCCATAATTTTTGTGTGTTCAAAATGCACCATTCAAAGCCACATCATCAATTTTCAACCCTTTCTGAGTTCATTTGTTATTTCTCTTGCACTTAACTGATTTTTTCCAGCAAAATAACCCTAAAATTTAAAAGCACTTCAAATGAACTCTGAAAAGGTTGAAAGTTGGCATGGTATCATCATTTCACCCACATAGCATGCTATAAATAGTTCAGAGAGTTTACGAGAAAAACTGGATGCACTTCGTGTACTAAACTGAGAATCTCTTTCGAAGTATCAGGGTTTCGGACGAAAACTCGCCCTCTTACAAAGGCATTTCATTTTTTTTAACTTATTTGAACACCATAAATTTTGGGTATTCAAAATGCACCATTTCAAAGCCACATCATCAATTTTCAAACCCTTTCTGACTTCATTTCTATTTTTCATGCGCTTACTGATTTTTTCCCATCAAAATAACCCTGAAATTGAAAAGCACTTTCAAATGAACTCTGAAAATGTTGAAAGTTGGCATGGTATCAGCAAAATAACCCTGAAATTGAAAAGCACATCAAATGAATCCTGAAAAGGTTTAAAGTTTGCATGGTATCATAATTTCACCCACATAGCATGTTATAAAAAAAGTTTGTGATGGTTCACGGGAAAAACTAGATGCACTTCGTGTACAAAATTGCCAAAATCTTTCGTAGTATCAGGGTTTCGGAAGAAAGATGGCCCGTTACACAGGCATTTCATTTTTTTAATGTATTTCAAACTCCATACTTCTTGTGTGTTAAAAATGCACCATTCAAATCCACATCATATATTTTCAACCATTTCTGACTTCATTTGCTATTTTTCATTCGGTTACTGATTTTTTTAGAAAAATAACCTTGAAAAGCACTTGAAATGAACTCTGAAAAGGTTGAAAGTCGGCATGGTATCATCATTTCACGCACATAGCATGTTATAAAAAGTTGAGAGGGTTACGGCAAAAACTGGATGCACTTCGTGTACAAAATGGAGAATATCTTTCGAAGTATCAGGGTTTCGGACAAAAAACTCGGCTGTTACAAAGGCATTTCATTTTCTTAACTTATTTGAACACAAAACTTTTTGTGTGTTCAAAATGCACCATTCAAAGCCACGTCATATATTTTCAACCCATCCGACTTCATTTTTTATTTTTTCTAGCAAAATAACCCTCAAATTGAAAAACACATCAAATGAACTCTCAAACGGTTGAAAGTTGGCATTATCAGCAAAATAACCCCGAAATTGAAAAGCACTTCAAATGAACTCTGAAAAGGATTAAAGTTGGGATGGTATCCATAATTTCACCAACATATCATGTAATAAATAGTTGAGAGGGTTACGGATAAAACTGGATGCACTTCGCGTACAAAATGGATAATCTCTTTCGAAGTATCACGGTTTCGGATGAAAACTCACCTGTTACAAAGGCATTTCATTTCTTAACTTATTTCAACTCCATACTTTTGTGTGTTCAAAAATGCATCATTCAAAGCCACATCATCAATTTTCAACCCTTTCTGACTTCATTTGTTATTTTTCTTGCACTTACTGATTTTTTTCACCAAAATAACCCTAAAATTTAAAAGCACTTCAATGAACTCTGAAAAGGTTGAAAGTTGGCATGGTATCATCATTTCACCCACATAGCATGTTATAAATAGTTCAGAGAGTTACGAGAAAAACTGGATGCACTTCGTGTACTAAACTGAGAATCTCTTTCGAAGTATCAGGGTTTCGGACGAAAACGCGCCTCTTACAAAGGCATTTCATTTTTTAACTTTTTTGAAGACAAAATATTTGGGTGTTCAAAATGCACCATTCAAAGCCACATCATCAATTTTCAAACCTTTCTACTTCATTTTCTATTTTTTCATGTGCTTACTGATTTTTTTTCCACTAAAATAACCCTGAAATTGAAAAGCACTTCAAATGAACTCTGAAAATGTTGAAAGTTGGCATGGTATCAGCAAAATAACCATGAAATTGAAAAGCACTTCAAAGGTACTTTGAAAAGGTTTAACATGGCATGGTATCATCATTTCACCCACATAGCATGTTATAAAAAGTTGCGATGGTTACGGCAAAAACTAGATGCACTTCGTGTACAAAATTGCCAAACTCTTTCGAAGTATCAGGGGTTCGGAAGAAAGCTGGCCCCTTACAAAGGCATTTCATTTTTTTAACGTATTTCAACTCCATACTTCCTGTGTGTTAAAAATGCACCATTCAAATCCACATCATAAATTTTCAAACCATTTCTGACTTCATTTGCTATTTTTCATTCGGTTACTGATTTTTTTAGAAAATAACCTTGAAATTGAAAAGCACTTGAAATGAACTCTGAAAAGGTTGAAAGTTCGGCATGGTATCATCATTTCACGCACATAGCATGTTATAAAAAGTTGAGAGGGTTACGGCAAAAAACTGGATGCACTTCGTGTACAAAATGGAGAATATCTTTCGAAGTATCAGGGTTTCGGACAAAAACTCGGCTGTTACAAAGGCATTTCATTTTTGAACTTATTTGAACACCAAACTTTTTGTGTGTTCAAAATGCACCATTCAAAGCCACATCATATATTTTCAACCCATCCGACTTCATTTTTTATTTTTTCTCGCAAAATAACCCTCGAATTGAAAACACTTCAAATGAACTCTCAAAACGGTTGAAAGTTGGCATTATCAAGAAAATAACCCCGAAACTGAAAAAGCACTTCAAATGAACTCTGAAAAGGATTAAAGTTGGCATGGTATCATAATTTCACCCACATATCATGTAATAAATAGTTGAGAGGGTTACGGATAAAACTGGATGCACTCGTGTACAAAATGGATAATCTCTTTCGAAGTATCACCGGTTTCGGATGAAAAACTCACCTGTTACAAAGGCATTTCATTTTTAACTTATTTCAACTCCATAATTTTTGTGTGTTCAAAATGCACCATTCAAAGCCCACATCATCAATTTTCAAACCCTTTCTGACTTCATTTGTTATTTCTCTTGCACTTACTGATTTTTTCCAGCAAAATAACCCTAAAATTTAAAAGCACTTCAAATGAACTCTGAAAAGGTTGAAAGTTGGCATGGTATCATCATTTCACCCACATAGCATGCTATAAATAGTTCAGAGAGTTACGAGAAAAACTGGATGCACTTCGGTACTAAACTGAGAATCTCTTTCGAAGTATCAGGGTTTCGGACGAAAACTCGCCTCTTACAAAGGCATTTCATTTTTTTTAACTTATTTGAACACCATAAATTTTGGGTATTCAAAATGCCACCATTCAAAGCCACATCATCAATTTTCAACCCTTTCTGACTTCATTTTCTATTTTTCATGCGCTTACTGATTTTTTTCCCATTAAAATAACCCTGAAATTTAAAAGCACTTCAAATGAACTCTGAAAATGTTGAAAGTTGGCATGGTATCAGCAAAATAACCCTGAAATGAAAAGCACATCAAATGAATCCTGAAAAGGTTTAAAGTTTGCATGGTATCATAATTTCACCCACATAGCATGTTATAAAAAAGTTGTGATGGTTACGGGAAAAAACTAGATGCACTTCGTGTACAAAATTGCCAAACTCTTTCGAAGTATCACGGTTTCGGAAGAAAGCTGGCCCGTTACACAGGCATTTCATTTTTTTAACGTATTTCAACTCCATACTTCTTGTGTGTTAAAAATGCACCATTCAAATCCACATCATATATTTTCAACCATTTCTGACTTCATTTGCTATTTTTCATTCGGTTACTGATTTTTTTAGAAAAAATAACCTTGAAAAGCACTTGAAAGGAACTCTGAAAAGGTTGAAAGCCGGCATGGTATCATCATTTCACGCACATAGCATGTATAAAAAGTTGAGAGGGTTACGGCAAAAACTGGATGCACTTCGTGTACAAAATGGAGAATATCTTTCGAAGTATCAGGGTTTCGGACAAAAACTCGGCTGTTACAAAGGCATTTCATTTTCTTAACTTATTTGAACACAAAACTTTTTGTGTGTTCAAAATGCACCATTCAAAGCCACATCATATATTTTCAACCCATCCGACTTCATTTTTTATTTTTTCTAGCAAAATAACCCTCAAATTGAAAAACACATCAAATGAACTCTCAAACACGGTTGAAAGTTGGCATTATCAGCAAAATAACCCCCGAAATTGAAAAGCACTTCAAATGAACTCTGAAAAGGATTAAAGTTGGCATGGTATCATAATTTCACCAACATATCATGTAATAAATAGTTGAGAGGGTTACGGATAAACTGGATGCACTTCGTGTACAAAATGGATAATCTCTTTCGAAGTATCACGGTTTCGGATGAAAAACTCACCTGTTACAAAGGCATTTCATTTCTTAACTTATTTCAACTCCATACTTTTTGTGTGTTCAAAATGCATCATTCAAAGCCAATCATCAATTTTCAACCCTTTCTGACTTCATTTGTTATTTTTCTTGCACTTACTGATTTTTTTTCACCAAAATAACCCTAAAATTTAAAAGCACTTCAAATGAACTCTGAAAAGGTTGAAAGTTGGCATGCGTATCATCATTTCACCCCACATAGCATGTTATAAATAGTTCAGAGAGTTACGAGAAAAACTGGATGCACTTCGTGTACTAAACTGAGAATCTCTTTCGAAGTATCAGGGTTTCGGACGAAAACGCGCCTCTTACAAAGGCATTTCATTTTTTAACTTTTTTGAAGACCAAAATATTTGGGTGTTCAAAATGCACCATTCAAAGCCACATCATCAATTTTCAAACCTTTCTACTTCATTTTCTATTTTTCATGTGCTTACTGATTTTTTTTTCCACTAAAATAACCCTGAAATTGAAAAAGCACTTCAAATGAACTCTGAAAATGTTGAAAGTTGGCATGGTATCAGGCAAAATAACCATGAAATTGAAAAGCACTTCAAAAGTACTTTGAAAAGGTTTAACATGGCATGGTATCATCATTTCACCCACATAGCATGTTATAAAAAGTTGCGATGGTTACGGCAAAAACTAGATGCACTTCGTGTACAAAATTGCCAAACTCTTTCGAAGTATCAGGGTTTCGGAAGAAAGCTGGCCCCTTACAAAGGCATTTCATTTTTTTAACGTATTTCAACTCCATACTTCCTGTGTGTTAAAAATGCACCATTCAAATCCACATCATAAATTTTCAACCATTTCTGCACTTCATTTGCTATTTTTCATTCGGTTACTGATTTTTTTAGAAAAATAACCTTGAAATTGAAAAGCACTTGAAATGAACTCTGAAAAGGTTGAAAGTTCGCATGGTATCATCATTTCACGCACATAGCATGTTATAAAAAGTTGAGAGGGTTACGGCAAAAACTGGATGCACTTCGTGTACAAAATGGAGAATATCTTTCGAAGTATCAGGGTTCGGACAAAAACTCGGCTGTTACAAGGCATTTCATTTTTTGAACTTATTTGAACACCAAACTTTTTGTGTGTTCAAAATGCACCATTCAAAGCCACATCATATATTTTGCAACCCATCCGACTTCATTTTTTATTTTTTCTCGCAAAATAACCCTCGAATTGAAAAACACATTCAAATGAACTCTCAAACGGTTTGAAAGTTGGCATTATCAAGAAAATAACCCGAAACTGAAAAGCACTTCAAATGAACTCTGAAAGGATTAAAGTTGGCATGGTATCATAATTTCACCCACATATCATGTAATAAATAGTTGAGAGGGTTACGGATAAAACTGGATGCACTTCGTGTACAAAATGGATAATCTCTTTCGAAGTATCACGTTTCGGATGAAAACTCACCTGTTACAAAGGCATTTCATTTTTTAACTTATTTCAACTCCATAATTTTGTGTGTTCAAAATGCACCATTCAAAGCCACATCATCAATTTTCCAACCCTTTCTGACTTCATTTGTTATTTCTCTTGCACTTACTGATTTTTTCCAGCAAAATAACCCTAAAATTTAAAAGCACTTCAAATGAACTCTGAAAAGGTTGAAAGTTGGCATGGTATCATCATTTCACCCACATAGCATGCTATAATAGTTCAGAGAGTTACGAGAAAAACTGGATGCACTTCGTGTACTAAACTGAGAATCTCTTTCGAAGTATCAGGGTTTCGGACGAAAACTCGCCTCTTACAAAGGCATTTCATTTTTTTTAACTTATTTGAACACCATAAATTTTGGGTATTCAAAATGCACCATTCAAAGCCACATCATCAATTTTCAACCCTTTCTGACTTCATTTTCTATTTTTCATGCGCTTACTGATTTTTTCCCATTAAAATAACCCTGAAATTTAAAAGCACTTCAAATGAACTCTGAAAATGTTGAAAGTTGGCATGGTATCTGCAAAATAACCATGAAATTGAAAAGCACTTCAAAAGTACTTTGAAAAGGTTTAACATGGCATGGTATCATCATTTCACCCACATAGCATGTTATAAAAAGTTGCGATGGTTACGGCAAAAACTAGATGCACTTCGTGTACAAAATTGCCAAACTCTTTCGAAGTATCAGGGTTTCGGAAGAAAGCTGGCCCCTTACAAAGGCATTTCATTTTTTTAACGTATTTCAACTCCATACTTCTGTGTGTTAAAAATGCACCATTCAAATCCACATCATAAATTTTCAAACCATTTCTACTTCATTTGCTATTTTTCATTCGGTTACTGATTTTTTTAGAAAAATAACCTTGAAATTGAAAAGCACTTGGAAATGAACTCTGAAAAGGTTGAAAGTTGGCATGGTATCATCATTTCACGCACATAGCATGTTATAAAAAGTGAGAGGGTTACGGCAAAAAACTGGATGCACTTCGTGTACAAAATGGAGAATATCTTTCGAAGTATCATGGTTTCGGACAAAAACTCGGCTGTTACAAAGGCATTTCATTTTTTGAACTTATTTGAACACCAAACTTTTTGTGTGTTCAAAATGCACCATTCAAAGCCACATCATATATTTTCAACCCATCCGACTTCATTTTTTATTTTTTCTAGCAAAATAACCCTCAAATTGAAAAACACATCAAATGAACTCTCAAACGGTTGAAAGTTGGCATTATCAGCAAAATAACCCCGAAATTGAAAAGCACTTCAAATGAACTCTGAAAAGGATTAAAGTTGGCATGGTATCATAATTTCACCAACATATCATGTAATAAATAGTTGAGAGGGTTACGGATAAAACTGGATGCACTTCGTGTACAAAATGGATAATCTCTTTCGAAGTATCACGGTTTCGGATGAAAACTCACCTGTTACAAAGGCATTTCATTTCTTAACTTATTTCAACTCCATACTATTTGTGTGTTCAAAATGCATCATTCAAAGCCAGATCATCAATTTTCAACCCTTTCTGAGTTCATTTGTTATTTTTCTTGCACTTACTGATTTTTTCACCAAAAATAACCCTAAAATTTAAAAGCACTTCAAATGAACTCTGAAAAGGTTGAAAGTTGGCATGGTATCATCATTTCACCCACATAGCATGTTATAAATAGTTCAGAGAGTTACGAGAAAAACTGGATGCACTTCGTGTACTAAACTGAGAATCTCTTTCGAAGTATCAGGGTTTCGGACGAAAACTCGCCTCTTACAAAGGCATTTCATTTTTTAACTTTTTGAAGACCAAAATTTTGGGTGTTCAAAATGCACCATTCAAAGCCACATCATCAATTTTCAAACCTTTCTACTTCATTTTCTATTTTTCATGTGCTTACTGATTTTTTTTCCACTAAAATAACCCTGAAATTGAAAAGCACTTCAAATGAACTCTGAAAATGTTGAAAGTTGGGCATGGTATCTGCAAAATAACCATGAAATTGAAAAGCACTTCAAAAGTACTTTGAAAAGGTTTAACATGGCATGGTATCATCATTTCACCCACATAGCATGTTATAAAAAGTTGCGATGGTTACGGCAAAAAACTAGATGCACTTCGTGTACAAAATTGCCAAACTCTTTCGAAGTATCAGGGTTTCGGAAGAAAGCTGGCCCCTTACAAAGGCATTTCATTTTTTTAACGTATTTCAACTCCATACTTCCTGTGTGTTAAAAATGCACCATTCAAATCCACATCATAAATTTTCAACCATTTCTCACTTCATTTGCTATTTTTCATTCGGTTACTGATTTTTTTAGAAAAATAACCTTGAAATTGAAAAGCACTTGGAATGAACTCTGAAAAGGTTGAAAGTTGGCATGGTATCATCATTTCACGCACATAGCATGTTATAAAAAGTTGAGAGGGTTACGGCAAAAACTGGATGCACTTCGTGTACAAAATGGAGAATATCTTTCGAAGTATCATGGTTTCGGACAAAAACTCGGCTGTTACAAAGGCATTTCATTTTTTGAACTTATTTGAACACCAAACTTTTTGTGTGTTCAAAATGCACCATTCAAAGCCACATCATATATTTTCAACCCATCTGACTTCATTTTTTATTTTTTCTCGCAAAATAACCCTCGAATTGAAAAACAATTCAAATGAACTCTCAAACGGTTGAAAGTTGGCATTATCAAGAAAATAACCCCGAAACTGAAAAGCACTTCAAATGAACTCTGAAAAGGATTAAAGTTGGCATGGTATCATAATTTCACCCACATATCATGTAATAAATAGTTGAGAGGGTTACGGATAAAACTGGATGCACTTCGTGTACAAAATGGATAATCTCTTTCGAAGTATCACGGTTTCGGATGAAAACTCACCTGTTACAAAGGCATTTCATTTTTTAACTTATTTCAACTCCATAATTTTTGTGTGTTCAAAATGCACCATTCAAAGCCACATCATCAATTTTCAACCCTTTCTGACTTCATTTGTTATTTTTCTTGCAGTTACTGATTTTTTTCACCAAAATAACCCTAAAATTTAAAAGCACTTCAAATGAACTCTGAAAAGGTTGAAAGTTGGCATGGTATCATCATTTCACCCACATAGCATGTTATAAATAGTTCAGAGAGTTACGAGAAAAACTGGATGCACTTCGTGTACTAAACTGAGAATCTCTTTCGAAGTATCAGGGTTTCGGACGAAAACTCGCCTCTTACAAAGGCATTTCATTTTTGAACTTATTTGAAGACCAAAAATTTTGGGTGTTCAAAATGCACCATTCAAAGCCACATCATCAATTTTCAAACCTTTCTGACTTCATTTTCTATTTTTCATGCGCTTACTGATTTTTTTCCACTAAAATAACCCTGAAATTGAAAAGCATTTCAAATGAACTCTGAAAATGTTGAAAGTTGGCATGGTATCAGCAAAATAACCATGAAATTGAAAAGCACTTCAAAAGTACTTTGAAAAGGTTTAAACATGGCATGGTATCATCATTTCACCCACATAGCATGTTATAAAAAGTTGCGATGGTTACGGCAAAAACTAGATGCACTTCGTGTACAAAATTGCCAAACTCTTTCGAAGTATCAGGGTTTCGGAAGAAAACTGGCTTGTTACAAAGGCATTTCATTTTTTTAACGTATTTCAACTCCATACTTCTTGTGTGTTAAAAATGCACCATTCGAATCCACATCATAAATTTTCAACCATTTCTGACTTCATTTGCTATTTTTCATTCGGTTACTGATTTTTTTAGAAAAATAACCTTGAAATTGAAAAAGCACTTGAAATGAACTCTAAAAGTTTGAAAGTTCGCATGGTATCATCATTTCACGCACATAGCATGTTATAAAAAGTTGAGAGGGTTACGGCAAAAACTGGATGCCTTGCGTGTACAAAATGGAGAATATCTTTCGAAGTATCACGGTTTCGGACAAAAACTCCGCTGTTACAAAGGCATTTCATTTTTTTAACTTATTTGAACACCAAACTTTTTGTGTCTTCAAAATGCACCATTCAAAGCCACATCATATATTTTCAACCCATCCGACTTCATTTTTTATTTTTTTCGGCAAAATAACCCTCAAATTGAAAAACACTTCAAATGAACTCTCAAATGGTTGAAAGTTGGGATTATCAGCAAAATAACCCCGAAATTGAAAAGCACTTCAAATGAACTCTGAAAAGGTTTAAAGTTGGAATGGTATCATCATTTCACCCACATATCATGTAATAAATAGTTGAGAGGGTTACGACAAAAACTGGATGCACTTCGTGTACAAAATGGATAATCTCTTTCGAAGTATCACGTTTTCGGATGAAAACTCACCTGTTACAAAGGCATTTCATTTTTTAACTTATTTCAACTCCGTACTTTTTGTGTGTTCAAAATGCACCATTCAAAGCCACATCATCAATTTTAAACCCTTTCTGACTTCATTTGTTATTTTTCTTGCACTTACTGATTTTTTTCAACAAAATAACCCTAAAATTTAAAAGCACCTCAAATGAACTCTGAAAAGGTTAAAAGTTGGCATGGTATCATCATTTCACCCACATAGCATGTTATAAATAGTTGAGAGGGTTAGGACAAAAACTGGATGCACTTCGTGTACTAAATGGAGCATCTCTTTTGAAGTATCAGGGTTTCGGACGAAAACTCGCCTCTTACAAAGGCATTTCATTTTTTATACTTATATTGAACACCATAAATTTTGGGTATTCAAAATGCACCATTCAAAGCCACATCATCAATTTTCAACCCTTTCTGACTTCATTTTCTATTTTTCATGCGCTTACTGATTTTTCCACTAAAATAACCCTGAAATTGAAAAGCACTTCAAATGAACTCTGAAAATGTTGAAAGTTGGCATGGTATCAGCAAAATGACCCTGAAATTGAAAAGCACTTCGAATGAACTCTGAAAATATTGAAAGTTGGCATGGTATCAGCAAAATAACCCTGAAATTGAAAAGCACTTCAAAAGTACTTTGAAAAGGTTTAAACATGGCATGGTATCATCATTTCACCCACATAGCATGTTATAAAAGTTGCGATGGTTACGGCAAAAACTAGATGCACTTCGTGTACAAAATTGCCAAACACTTTCAAAGTATCAGGGTTTCGGAAGATAACTGGCCTGTTACAAAGGCATTTCATTTTTTTAACGTATTTCAACTCCATACTTCTTGTGTGTTAAAACTGCACCATTCAAATCCACATCATAAATTTTCAACCATTTCTGACTTCATTTGCTATCTTTCATTCGGTTACTGATTTTTTCAGAAAAATAACATTGTAATTGAAAAGCACTTGAAATGAACTCTGAAAAGGTTGAAAGTTGGCATGGTATCATCATTACATGCACATAGCATGTTATAAAAAGTTGAGAGGGTTACGGCAAAAACTGGATGCACTTCGTGTACAAAATGGAGAATCTCTTTCGAAGTATCACGGTTTCGGACAAAAACTCGGCTGTTACAAAGGCATTTCATTTTTTAACTTATTTGAACACCAAACTTTTTGTGTGTTCAAAATGCACCATTCAAAGCCACATCATATATTTTATACCCATCCGACTTTATTTTTTTTTTCTAGCAAAATAACCCTCGAATTGAAAAACACTTCAAATGAACTCTCAAACGGTTGAAAGTTGGCATTATAAGCAAAATAAACCCGAAATTGAAAAGCACTTCAAATGAACTCTGAAAAGGATTAAAGTTGGCATGGTATCATAATTTCACCCACATATCATGTAATAAATAGTTGAGAGGGTTACGGATAAAAACTGGATGCACTTCGTGTACAAAATGGATAATCTCTTTCGAAGTATCACGGTTTCGGATGAAAACTCACATGTTACAAAGGCATTTCATTTTTAACTTATTTCAACTCCATACTTTTTGTGTGTTCAAAATGCACCATTCAAAGCCACATCATCAATTTTCAACCCTTTCTGACTTCATTTGTTATTTTTCTTGCACTTACTGATTTTTTTCACCAAAATAACCCTAAAATTTAAAAGCACTTCAAATGAACTCTTAAAAGGTTGAAAGTTGGCATGGTATCATCATTTCACCCACATAGCATGTTATTAATAGTTCAGAGGGTTACGAGAAAAACTGGATGCACTTCGTGTACTAAACTGAGAATCTCTTTCGAAGTATCAGGGTTTCAGACGAAAACACGCCTCTTACAAAGACATTTCATTTTTTAACTTATTTGAAGACCAAAAATTTTGGGTTTTCAAAATGCACCATTCAAAGCCACATCATCAATTTTCAACCCTTTCTGACTTTATTTTCTATTTTCATGCGCTTACTGATTTTTTTCCACTAAAATAACCCTGAAATTGAAAAGCACTTCAAATGAACTCTGAAAATGTTGAAAGTTGGCATGGTATCAGCAAAATAACCATGAAATTGAAAAGCACTTCAAAAGTACTTTGAAAAGGTTTAAACATGGCATGGTATCATCATTTGACCCACATATCATGTTATAAAAAGTTGCGATGGTTACGGCAAAAACTAGATGCACTTCGTGTACAAAATTGCCAAACTCTTTCGAAGTATCAGGGTTTCAGAAGAAAGCTGGCCCGTTACAAAGGCATTTCATTTTTTTAACGTATTTCAACTCCATTCTACTTGTGTGTTAAAAATGCACCATTCAAATCCACATCATAAATTTTCAACCATTTCTGACTTCATTTGCTATTTTTCATTCGGTTACTGATTTTTTTAGAAAAATAACCTTGAAATTGAAAAGCCCTTGAAATGAACTCTGAAAAGGTTGAAAGTCGGCATGGTATCATCATTTCACGCACATAGCATGTTATCAAAAGTTGAGAGGGTTACGGCAAAAACTGGATGCACTTCGTGTACAAAATGGAGAATATCTTTCGAAGTATCAGGGTTTCGGACAAAAACTCGGCTGTTACAAAGGCATTTCATTTTTTTAACTTATTTGAACACCAAACTTTTTGTGTGTTCAAAATGCACCATTCAAAGCCACATCATATATTTTCAAACCATCCGACTTCATTTTTTATTTTTTCTAGCAAAATAACCCTCAAATTGAAAAACACTTCAAATGAACTCTCAAACGGTTGAAAGTTGGCACTATCAGCAAAATAACCCCGAAATTGAAAAGCACATAAATGAACTCTGAAAAGGATTAAAGTTGGCATGGTATCATAATTTCACCCACATATCATGTAATAAATAGTTGAGAGGGTTACGGCAAAAACTGGATGCACTTCGTGTACAAAATGGATAATCTCTTTCGAAGTATCACGGTTTCGGATGAAAACTCACCTGTTACAAAGGCATTTCATTTTTTAACTTATTTCAACTCCATAATTTTTGTGTGTTCAAAATGCACCATTCAAAGCCACATCATCAATTTTCAACCCTTTCTGACTTCATTTGTTATTTTTCTTGCAGTTACTGATTTTTTTCACCAAAATAACCCTAAAATTTAAAAGCACTTCAAATGAACTCTGAAAAGGTTGAAAGTTGTCATGGTATCATCATTTCACCCACATAGCATGTTATAAATAGTTCAGAGAGTTACGAGAAAAACTGGATGCACTTCGTGTACTAAACTGAGAATCTCTTTCGAAGTATCAGGGTTTCGGACGAAAACTCGCCTCTTACGAAGGCATTTCATTTTTGAACTTATTTGAAGACCAAAAACTTTGGGTGTTCAAAATGCACCATTCAAAGCCACATCATCAATTTTCAAACCTTTCTGACTTCATTTTCTATTTTTCATGCGCTTACTGATTTTTTTCCACTAAAATAACCCTGAAATTGAAAAGCACTTCAAATGAACTCTGAAAATGTTGAAAGTTGGCATGGTATCAGCAAAATAACCCTGAAATTGAAAAGCACTTCAAAAGTACTTTGAAAAGGTTTAAACATGGCATGGTATCATCATTTCACCCACATAGCATGTTATAAAAAAGTTGCGATGGTTACGGCAAAAACTAGATGCACTTCGTGTACAAAATTGCCAAACTCTTTCGAAGTATCAGGGTTTCGGAAGAAAACTGGCTTGTTACAAAGGCATTTCATTTTTTTAACGTATTTCAACTCCATACTTCTTGTGTGTTAAAAATGCACCATTCGAATCCACATCATAAATTTTCAACCATTTCTGACTTCATTTGCTATGTTTCATTCGGTTACTGATTTTTTTAGAAAATAACCTTGAAATTGAAAAGCACTTGAAATGAACTCTAAAAGTTTGAAAGTTCGCATGGTATCATCATTTCACGCACATAGCATGTTATAAAAAGTTGAGAGGGTTACGGCAAAAACTGGATGCCCTGCGTGTACAAAATGGAGAATATCTTTCGAAGTATCAGGGTTTCGGACAAAAACTCCGCTGTTACAAAGGCATTTCATTTTTTAACTTATTTGAACACCAAACTTTTTGTGTCTTCAAAATGCACCATTCAAAGCCACATCATATATTTTCAACCCATCCGACTTCATTTTTTATTTTTTTCGGCAAAATAACCCTCAAATTGAAAAACACTTCAAATGAACTCTCAAACGGTTGAAAGTTGGGATTATCAGCAAAATAACCCCGAAATTGAAAAGCACTTCAAATGAACTCTGAAAAGGTTGAAAGTTGTCATGGTATCATCATTTCACCCACATAGCATGTTATAAATAGTTCAGAGAGTTACGAGAAAAACTGGATGCACTTCGTGTACTAAACTGAGAATCTCTTTCGAAGTATCAGGGTTTCGGACGAAAACTCGCCTCTTACGAAGGCATTTCATTTTTGAACTTATTTGAAGACCAAAAACTTTGGGTGTTCAAAATGCACCATTCAAAGCCACATCATCAATTTTCAAACCTTTCTGACTTCATTTTCTATTTTTCATGCGCTTACTGATTTTTTCCACTAAAATAACCCTGAAATTGAAAAGCACTTCAAATGAACTCTGAAAATGTTGAAAGTTGGCATGGTATCAGCAAAATAACCCTGAAATTGAAAAGCACTTCAAAAGTACTTTGAAAAGGTTTAAACATGGCATGGTATCATCATTTCACCCACATAGCATGTTATAAAAAGTTGCGATGGTTACGGCAAAAACTAGATGCACTTCGTGTACAAAATTGCCAAACTCTTTCGAAGTATCAGGGTTTCGGAAGAAAACTGGCTTGTTACAAAGGCATTTCATTTTTTTAACTTATTTCAACTCCATACTTCTTGTGTGTTAAAAATGCACCATTCGAATCCACATCATAAATTTTCAAACCATTTCTGACTTCATTTGCTATGTTTCATTCGGTTACTGATTTTTTTAGAAAAATAACCTTGAAATTGAAAAGCACTTGAAATGAACTCTAAAAGTTTGAAAGTTCGCATGGTATCATCATTTCACGCACATAGCATGTTATAAAAAGTTGAGAGGGTTACGGCAAAAACTGGATGCCCTGCGTGTACAAAATGGAGAATATCTTTCGAAGTATCAGGGTTTCGGACAAAAACTCCGCTGTTACAAAGGCATTTCATTTTTAACTTATTTGAACACCAAACTTTTTGTGTCTTCAAAATGCACCATTCAAAGCCACATCATATATTTTCAACCCATCCGACTTCAGTTTTTTATTTTTTTCGGCAAAATAACCCTCAAATTGAAAAACACTTCAAATGAACTCTCAAACGGTTGAAAGTTGGGATTATCAGCAAAATAACCCCGAAATTGAAAAGCACTTCAAATGAACTCTGAAAAGGTTTAAAGTTGGAATGGTATCATCATTTCACCCACATATCATGTAATAAATAGTTGAGAGGGTTACGACAAAAACTGGATGCACTTCGTGTACAAAATGGATAATCTCTTTCGAAGTATCACGTTTTCGGATGAAAACTCACCTGTTACAAAGGCATTTCATTTTTTTAACGTATTTCAACTCCACACTTCTTGTGTGTTAAAAATGCACCATTCAAATCCACATCATAAATTTTCAACCATTTCGGACTTCATTTGCTATTTTTCATTCGGTTACTGATTTTTTCAGAAAAATAACCTTGAAATTGAAAAGCACTTGAAATGAACTCTGAAAAGGTTGAAAGTTGGCATGGTATCATCATTTCAAGCACATAGCATGTTATAAAAAGTTGAGAGGGTTACGACAAAACTAGATGCTCTTCGTGTACAAAATGGAGAATCTCTTTCGAAGTATCAGGATTTCGGACAAAAACTCGGGTGTTACAAAGGCATTTCATTTATTTAACTTATTTGAAGACCAAACTTTTTTTGTGTTCAAAATGCACAATTCAAAGCCACATCATATATTTTCAACCCATCCGACTTCATTTTTTATTTTTTTCAGCAAAATAACCCTCAAATTGAAAAACACTTCAAATGAACTCTCAAACGGTTGAAAGTTGGCATTATCAGCAAAATAACCCCGAAATTGAAAAGCACTTCAAATGAACTCTGAAAAGGTTTAAAGTTGTCATGGTATCATCATTTCACCCACATATCCTGTAATAAATAGTTGAGAGGGTTGCGGCAAAAACTGGATGCACTTCGTGTACAAAATGGATAATCTCTTTCGATGTATCACGGTTTCGCATGAAAACTCACCTGTTACAAAGGCATTTCATTTTTCAACTTATTTCAACTCCATACTTTTTGTGTGTTCAAAATGCACCATTAGAAGCAACATCATCAATTTTCAACATTTCTGACTTCATTTGTTATTTTTCTTGCACTTACTGATTTTTTTCAACAAAACAACCCTAAAATTTAAAAGCACTTCAAATGAACTCTGAAAAGGTTGGAAGTTGGCATGGTATCATCATTTCACCCACATAGCATGTTATAAATAGTTCAGAGAGTTACGAGAAAAACTGGATGCACTTCGTGTACTAAACTGAGAATCTCTTTCGAAGTATCAGGGTTTCGGACGAAAACTCGCCTCTTACAAAGGCATTTCATTTTTTAACTTATTTGAAGACCAAAAGTTTTGGGTGTTCAAAATGCACCATTCAAAGCCACATCATCAATTTTCAACCCTTTCTGACTTCATTTTCTATTTTTCATGCGCTTACTGATTTTTTTCCACAAAATGACCCTGAAATTGAAAAGCACGTCAAATGAACTTTGTAAATGTTGAAAGTTGGCATGGTATCAGCAAAATAACCCTGAAATTTAAAGCACTTCAAAAGTAGTTTTAAAAGTTTTAAACATGGCATGGTATCATCATTTCACCCACATAGTATGTTATAAAAGTTGCGATGGTTACGGCAAAAACTAGATGCACTTCGTGTACAAAATTGCCAAACTCTTTCGAAGTATCAGGGTTTCGGAAGAAAAACTGGCCTGTTACAAAGGCATTTCATTGTTTTAAACGTATTTCAACTCCATACTTTTGTGTGTTAAAACTGCACCATTCAAATCCACATCATAAATTTTCAACCATTTCTGACTTCATTTGCTATTTTTCATTCGGTTACTGATTTTTTTAGAAAAATAACCTTGAAATTGAAAAGCACTTGAAATGAACTCTGAAAAGGTTGAAAGTTGGCATGGTATCATCAATTCACGCACATAGCATGGTATAAAAAGTTGAGAGGGTTACGGGAAAAACTGGATGCACTTCGTGTACAAAATGGAGAATCTCTTTCGAAGTATCAGGGTTTCGGACAAAAACTCGGCTGTTACAAAGGCATTTCATTTTTTTAACTTATTTGAACACCAAACTTTTTTTGTGTTCAAAATGCACCATTCAAAGCCACATCATATATTTTCAACCATCCGACTTCATTTTTTATTTTTTTCAACAAAATAACCCTCAAATTGAAAAACACTTCAAATGAACTCTCAAACGGTTGAAAGTTGGCATTATCAGCAAAATAACCCCGAAATTGAAAAGCACTTCAAATGAACTCTAAAAAGGTTTAAAGTTGGCATGGTAGCATCATTTCACCCACATATCATGTAATAAATAGTTGGGAGGGTTACGGCAAAAACTGGATGCACTTCGTGTACAAAATGGATAATCTCTTTCGAGGTATCACGGTTTCGGATGAAAACTCACCTGTTACAAAGGCATTTCATTTTTTAACTTATTTCAACTCCATAATTTTTGTGTGTTCAAAATGCACCATTCAAAGCAACATCATCAATTTTCAACCCTTTCTGACTTCATTTGTTATTTTTCTTGCACTTACTAATTTTTTTCAACAAAATAAGCCTACAATTTAAAATCACTTCAAATGAACTCTGAAAAGGTTGAAAGTTGGCATGGCATCATCATTTCACCCACATAGCATGTCATAAATAGTTCAGAGGGTTACGACAAAAACTGGATGCACTTTGTGTACTAAATGGAGAATCTCTTTCGAAGTATCAGGGTTTCGGACGAAAACTCGCCTCTTACAAAGGCATTTCATTTTTTAACTTATTTGAACACCATAAATTTTGGGTGTTCAAAATGCACCATTCAAAGCCACATCATCAATTTTCAACCCTTTCTGACTTCATTTTCTATTTTTCATGCGCTTACCGATTTTTTCCCACTAAAATGACCCTGAAATTGAAAAGCACTTCGAATGAACTTTGAAAATGTTGAATGTTGGCATGGTATCAGCAAAATAACCCTGAAATTGAAAAGCACTTCAAAAGTACTTTTAAAAGGTTTAAACATGGCATGGTATCATCATTTCACCCACATAGCATGTTATAAAAAGTTGCGATGGTTACGGCAAAAAATGGATGCACTTCGTGTACAAAATTGCCAAACTCTTTCGAAGTATCAGGGTTTCGGAAGAAAACTGGCCTGTTACAAAGGCATTTCATTGTTTTAACGTATTTCAACTCCATACTTTTTGTGTGTTAAAACTGCACCATTCAAATCCACATCATAAATTTTCAACCATTTCTGACTTCATTTGCTATTTTTCATTCGGTTACTGATTTTTTTAGAAAAATAACCTTGAAATTGAAAAGCACTTGAAATGAACTCTGAAAAGGTTGAAAGTTGGCATGGTATCATCATTTCACGCACATAGCATGTTATAAAAAGTTGAGAGGGTTACGGCAAAAACTGGATGCACTTCGTGTACAAAATGGAGAATCTCTTTCGAAGTATCAGGGTTTCGGACAAAAACTCGGCTGTTACAAAGGCATTTCATTTTTTTAACTTATTTGAACACCAAACTTTTTTTGTGTTCAAAATGCACCATTCAAAGCCACATCATATATTTTCAACCCATCCGACTTCATTTTTTATTTTTTTCAGCAAAATAACCCTCAAATTGAAAAACACTTCGAATGAACTCTCAAACGGTTGAAAATTGGCATTAACAGCAAAATAACCCGAAATTGAAAAGCACTTCAAATGAACTCTGAAAAGTTTTAAAGTTGGCATGGTATCATCATTTCACCCACATATCATGTAATAAATAGTTGAGAGGGTTACGGCAAAAACTGGATGCACTTCGTGTACAAAATGGATAATCTCTTTCGAAGTATCACGGTTTCGGATGAAAACTCACCTGTTACAAAGGCATTTCATTTTTTAACTTATTTCAACTCCATACTTTTTGTGTGTTCAAAATGCACCATTCAAAGCAACATCATCAATTTTCAACCCTTTCTGACTTCATTTGTTATTTTTCTTGCACTTACTGATTTTTTTCAACAAAATAAGCCTAAAATTTAAAAGCACTTCAAATGAACTCTGAAAAGGTTGAAAGTTGGCATGGTATCATCATTTCACCCACATAGCATGTCATAAATAGTTCAGAGGGTTACGACAAAAACTGGATGCACTTTGTGTACTAAATGGAGAATCTCTTTCGAAGTATCAGGGTTTCGGACGAAAACTCGCCTCTTACAAAGGCATTTCATTTTTTAACTTATTTGAACACCATAAATTTTGGGTGTTCAAAATGCACCATTCAAAGCCACATCATCAATTTTCAACCCTTTCTGACTTCATTTTCTATTTTTCATGCGCTTACCGATTTTTTCCCACTAAAATGACCCTGAAATTGAAAAGCACTTCGAATGAACTTTGAAAATGTTGAATGTTGGCATGGTATCAGCAAAATAACCCTGAAATTGAAAAGCACTTCAAAAGTACTTTTAAAAGGTTTAAACATGGCATGGTATCATCATTTCACCCACATAGCATGTTATAAAAAGTTGCGATGGTTACGGCAAAAAATGGATGCACTTCGTGTACAAAATTGCCAAACTCTTTCGAAGTATCAGGGTTTCGGAAGAAAACTGGCCTGTTACAAAGGCATTTCATTTTTTTAACGTATTTCAACTCCATACTTTTTGTGTGTTAAAACTGCACCATTCAAATCCACATCATAAATTTTCAACCATTTCTGACTTCATTTGCTATTTTTCATTCGGTTACTGATTTTTTTAGAAAAATAACCTTGAAATTGAAAAGCACTTGAAATGAACTCTGAAAAGGTTGAAAGTTGGCCTGGTATCATCATTTCACGCACATAGCATGTTATAAAAAGTTGAGAGGGTTACGGCAAAAACTGGATGCACTTCGTGTACAAAATGGAGAATCTCTTTCGAAGTATCAGGGTTTCGGACAAAAACTCGGCTGTTACAAAGGCATTTCATTTTTTTAACTTATTTGAACACCAAACTTTTTTTGTGTTCAAAATGCACCATTCAAAGCCACATCATATATTTTCAACCCATCCGACTTAATTTTTTATTTTTTTCAGCAAAATAACCCTCAAATTGAAAAACACTTCAAATGAACTCTCAAACGGTTGAAAGTTGGCATTATCAGCAAAATAAACCCGAAATTGAAAAGCACTTCAAATGAACTCTGAAAAGGTTTAAAGTTGGTATGGTATCATCATTTCACCCACATATCATGTAATAAATAGTTGAGAGGGTTACGGCAAAAACTGGATGCACTTCGTGTACAAAATGGATAATCTCTTTCGAGGTATCACGGTTTCGGATGAAAACTCACCTTTTTCAAAGGCATTTCATTTTTTAACTTATTTCAACTCCATAATTTTTGTGTGTTCAAAATGCACCATTCAAAGCAACATCATCAATTTTCAACCCTTTCTGACTTCATTTGTTATTTTTCTTGCACTTACTGATTTTTTTCAACAAAATAAGCCTAAAATTTAAAATCACTTCAAATGAACTCTGAAAAGGTTGAAAGTTGGCATGGTATCATCATTTCACCCACATAGCATGTCATAAATAGTTCAGAGGGTTAATACAAAAACTGGATGCACTTTGTGTACTAAATGGAGAATCTCTTTCGAAGTATCAGGGTTTCGGACGAAAACTCGCCTCTTACAAAGGCATTTCATTTTTTAACTTATTTGAACACCATAAATTTTGGGTGTTCAAAATGCACCATTCAAAGCCACATCATCAATTTTGAACCCTTTCTGACTTCATTTTCTATTTTTCATGCGCTTACCGATTTTTTTCCACTAAAATGACCCTGAAATTGAAAAGGACTTCAAATGAACTCTGAAAATGTTGAAAGTTGGCATGGTATCAGCAAAATAACCCTGAAATTGAAAAGCACTTCAAAAGTACTTTTAAAAGGTTTAAACATGGCATGGTATCATCATTTCACCCACATAGCATGTTATAAAAAGTTGCGATGGTTACGGCAAAAACTGGATGCACTTCGTGTACAAAATTGCCAAACTCTTTCGAAGTATCAGGGTTTCGGAAGAAAACTGGCCTGTTACAAAGGCATTTCATTGTTTTAACGTATTTCAACTCCATACTTTTTGTGTGTTAAAACTGCACCATTCAAATCCACATCATAAATTTTCAACCATTTCTGACTTCATTTGCTATTTTTCATTCGGTTATTGATTTTTTTAGAAAAATAACCTTGAAATTGAAAAGCACTTGAAATGAACTCTGAAAAGGTTGAAAGTTGGCATGGTATCACCATTTCACGCACATAGCATGTTATGAAATATTGAGAGGGTTACGGCAAAAACTGGATGCACTTCGTGTACAAAATGGAGAATCTCTTTCGAAGTATCACGGTTTCGGACAAAAATCGGGCTGTTACAAAGGCATTTCATTTTTTTAACTTATTTGAACACCAAACTTTTTTTTGTGTTCAAAATGCACCATTCAAAGCCACATCATATATTTTCAACCCATCCGACTTCATTTTTTATTTTTTTCAGCAAAATAACCCTCAAATTGAAAAACACTTCGAATGAACTCTCAAACGGTTGAAAGTTGGCATTAACAGCAAAATAACCCGAAATTGAAAAGCACTTCAAATGAACTCTGAAAAGTTTTAAAGTTGGCATGGTATCATCATTTCACCCACATATCATGTAATAAATAGTTGAGAGGGTTACGGCAAAAACTGGATGCACTTCGTGTACAAAATGGATAATCTCTTTCGAAGTATCACGGTTTCGGATGAAAACTCACCTGTTACAAAGGCATTTCATTTTTTAACTTATTTCAACTCCATACTTTTTGTGTGTTCAAAATGCACCATTCAAAGCAACATCATCAATTTTCAACCCTTTCTGACTTCATTTGTTATTTTTCTTGCACTTACTGATTTTTTTCAACAAAATAAGCCTAAAATTTAAAAGCACTTCAAATGAACTCTGAAAAGGTTGAAAGTTGGCATGGTATCATCATTTCACCCACATAGCATGTCATAAATAGTTCAGAGGGTTACGACAAAAACTAGATGCACTTTGTGTACTAAATGGAGAATCTCTTTCGAAGTATCAGGGTTTCGGACGAAAACTCGCCTCTTACAAAGGCATTTCATTTTTTAACTTATTTGAACACCATAAATTTTGGGTGTTCAAAATGCACCATTCAAAGCCACATCATCAATTTTCAACCCTTTCTGACTTCATTTTCTATTTTTCATGCGCTTACCGATTTTTTTCCACTAAAATGACCCTGAAATTGAAAAGCACTTCAAATGAACTCTGAAAATGTTGAAAGTTGGCATGGTATCAGCAAAAATAACCCTGAAATTGAAAAGCACTTCAAAAGTACTTTTAAAAGGTTTAAACATGGCATGGCATCATCATTTCACCCACATAGCATATTATAAAAAGTTGCGATGGTTACGGCAAAAACTGGATGCACTTCGTGTACAAAATTGCCAAACTCTTTCGAAGTATCAGGGTTTCGAAAGAAAACTGGCCTTTTACAAAGGCATTTCATTGTTTTAACGTATTTCAACTCCATACTTTTTGTGTGTTAAAACTGCACCATTCAAATCCACATCATAAATTTTCAACCATTTCTGACTTCATTTGCTATTTTTCATTCGGTTACTAATTTTTTTAGAAAAATAACCTTGAAATTGAAAAGCACTTGAAATGAACTCTGAAAAGGTTGAAAGTTGGCATGGTATCATCATTTCACGCACATAGCATGTTATAAAAAGTTGAGAGGGTTACGGCAAAAACTGGATGCACTTCGTGTACAAAATGGAGAATCTCTTTCGAAGTATCACGGTTTCGGACAAAAACTCGGCTGTTACAAAGGCATTTCATTTTTTTAACTTATTTGAACACCAAACTTTTTTTGTGTTCAAAATGCACCATTCAAAGCCACATCATATATTTTCGACCCATCCGACTTCATTTTTTATTTTTTCCAGCAAAATAACCCTCAAATTGAAAAACACTTCAAATGAACTCTCAAACGGTTGAAAGTTGGCATTATCAGCAAAATAACCCCGAAATTGAAAAGCACTTGAAATGAACTCTGAAAAGGTTGAAAGTTGGCATGGTATCATCATTTCACCCACATATCATGTAATCAATAGTTGAGAGGGTTACGGCAAAAACTGGATGCACTTCGTGTACAAAATGGATAATCTCTTTCGAAGTATCACGGTTTCGGATGAAAACTCACCTGTTACAAAGGCATTTCATTTTTTAACTTATTTCAACTCCATACTTTTTGTGTGTTCAAAATGCACCATTCAAAGCAACATCATCAATTTTCAACCCTTTCTGACTTCATTTGTTATTTTTCTTGCACTTACTAATTTTTTTCAACAAAATAACCCTAAAATTTAAAAGCACTTCAAATGAACTCTGAAAAGGTTGAAAGTTGGCATGGTATCGTCATTTCACCCACATAGCATGTCATAATAGTTCAGAGGGTTACGACAAAAACTGGATGCACTTTGTGTACTAAATGGAGAATCTCTTTCGAAGTATCAGGGTTTCGGACGAAAACTCGCCTCTTACAAAGGCATTTCATTTTTTAACTTATTTGAACACCATAAATTTTGGGTGTTCAAAATGCACCATTCAAAGCAACATCATCAATTTTCAACCCTTTCTGACTTCATTTTCTATTTTTCATGCGCTTACCGATTTTTTCCACTAAAATGACCCAGAAATTGAAAAGCACTTCAAATGAACTCTGAAAATGTTGAAAGTTGGCATGGTATCAGGAAAATAACCCTGAAATTGAAAAGCACTTCAAAAGTACTTTTAAAAGGTTTAAGCATGGCATGGTATCATCGTTTCACCCACATAGCATGTTATAAAAAGTTGCGATGGTTATGGCAAAAACTGGATGCACTTCGTGTACAAAATTGCCAAACTCTTTCGAAGTATCAGGGTTTCGAAAGAAAACTGGCCTTTTACAAAGGCATTTCATTTTTTTAACGTATTTCAACTCCATACTTTTTGTGTGTTAAAACTGCACCATTCAAATCCACATCATAAATTTTCAACCATTTCTGACTTCATTTGCTATTTTTCATTCGGTTACTGATTTTTTTAGAAAAATAACCTTGAAATTGAAAAGCACTTGAAATGAACTCTGAAAAGGTTGAAAGTTGCCATGGTATCATCATTTCACGCACATAGCATGTTATAAAAAGTTGAGAGGGTTACGGCAAATACTCGATGCACTTCGTGTACAAAATGGACAATCTCTTTCGAAGTATCAGGGTTTCGGACAAAAACTCGGCTGTTACAAAGGCATTTCATTTTTTAACTTATTTGAACACCAAACTTTTTGTGTGTTCAAAATGCACCATTCAAAGCCTACATCATATCATTTTCAACCCATCCGACTTCATTTTTTATTTTTCCCAGCAAGATAACCCTAAAGGTGAAAAACACTTCAAATGAACTCTCAAACGGTTGAAAGTTGGCATTATCAGCAAAATAATCCCTAAATTGAAAAGCACTTGAAATGAACTCTGAAAAGGTTGAAAGTTGGCATGGTATCATCATTTCACGCACATAGCATTTTATAAAAAGTTGAGAGGGTTACGGCAAAAACTGGATGCACTTCGTGTACAAAATGGAGAATCTCTTTCGAAGTATCACGGTTTCGGACAAAAACTCGGCTATTACAAAGGCATTTCATTTTTTTAACTTATTTGAACACCAAACTTTTTTTGCGTTCAAAATGCACCATTCAAAGCCACATCATATATTTTCAACCATCCGACTTCATTTTTTATTTTTTTCAACAAAATAACCCTCAAATTGAAAAACACTTCAAATGAACTCTCAAACGGTTGAAAGTTGGCATTATCAGCAAAATAACCCCGAAATTGAAAAGCACTTCAAATGAACTCTAAAAAGGTTTAAAGTTGGCATGGTAGCATCATTTCACCCACATATCAGTAATAAATAGTTGGGAGGGTTACGGCAAAAACTGGATGCACTTCGTGTACAAAATGGATAATCTCTTTCGAGGTATCACGGTTTCGGATGAAAACTCACCTGTTACAAAGGCATTTCATTTTTTAACTTATTTCAACTCCATAATTTTTGTGTGTTCAAAATGCACCATTCAAAGCAACATCATCAATTTTCAACCCTTTCTGACTTCATTTGTTATTTTTCTTGCACTTACTAATTTTTTTCAACAAAATAAGCCTACAATTTAAAATCACTTCAAATGAACTCTGAAAAGGTTGAAAGTTGGCATGGCATCATCATTTCACCCACATAGCATGTCATAAATAGTTCAGAGGGTTACGACAAAAACTGGATGCACTTTGTGTACTAAATGGAGAATCTCTTTCGAAGTATCAGGGTTTCGGACGAAAACTCGCCTCTTACAAAGGCATTTCATTTTTTAACTTATTTGAACACCATAAATTTTGGGTGTTCAAAATGCACCATTCAAAGCCACATCATCAATTTTCAACCCTTTCTGACTTCATTTTCTATTTTTCATGCGCTTACCGATTTTTTCCCACTAAATGACCCTGAAATTGAAAAGCACTTCGAATGAACTTTGAAAATGTTGAATGTTGGCATGGTATCAGCAAAATAACCCTGAAATTGAAAAGCACTTCAAAAGTACTTTTAAAAGGTTTAAACATGGCATGGTATCATCATTTCACCCACATAGCATGTTATAAAAAGTTGCGATGGTTACGGCAAAAAATGGATGCACTTCGTGTACAAAATTGCCAAACTCTTTCGAAGTATCAGGGTTTCGGAAGAAAACTGGCCTGTGACAAAGGCATTTCATTGTTTTAACGTATTTCAACTCCATACTTTTTGTGTGTTAAAACTGCACCATTCAAATCCACATCATAAATTTTCAACCATTTCTGACTTCATTTGCTATTTTTCATTCGGTTACTGATTTTTTTAGAAAAATAACCTTGAAATTGAAAAGCACTTGAAATGAACACTGAAAAGGTTGAAAGTTGGCATGGTATCATCATTTCACGCACATAGCATGTTATAAAAAGTTGAGAGGGTTACGGCAAAAACTGGATGCACTTCGTGTACAAAATGGAGAATCTCTTTCGAAGTATCAGGGTTTCGGACAAAAACTCGGCTGTTACAAAGGCATTTCATTTTTTTAACTTATTTGAACACCAAACTTTTTTTGTGTTCAAAATGCACCATTCAAAGCCACATCATATATTTTCAACCCATCCGACTTAATGTTTTATTTTTTTCAGCAAAATAACCCTCAAATTGAAAAACACTTCAAATGAACTCTCAAACGGTTGAAAGTTGGCATTATCAGCAAAATAAACCCGAAATTGAAAAGCACTTCAAATGAACTCTGAAAGGTTTAAAGTTGGTATGGTATCATCATTTCACCCACATATCATGTAATAAATAGTTGAGAGGGTTACGGCAAAAACTGGATGCACTTCGTGTACAAAATGGATAATCTCTTTCGAGGTATCACGGTTTCGGATGAAAACTCACCTTTTTCAAAGGCATTTCATTTTTTAACTTATTTCAACTCCATAATTTTTGTGTGTTCAAAATGCACCATTCAAAGCAACATCATCAATTTTCAACCCTTTCTGACTTCATTTGTTATTTTTCTTGCACTTACTGATTTTTTTCAACAAAATAAGCCTAAATTTAAAATCACTTCAAATGAACTCTGAAAAGGTTGAAAGTTGGCATGGTATCATCATTTCACCCACATAGCATGTCATAAATAGTTCAGAGGGTTAATACAAAAACTGGATGCACTTCGTGTACAAAATGGATAATCTCTTTCGAGGTATCACGGTTTCGGATGAAAACTCACCTTTTTCAAAGGCATTTCATTTTTTAACTTATTTCAACTCCATAATTTTTGTGTGTTCAAAATGCACCATTCAAAGCAACATCATCAATTTTCAACCCTTTCTGACTTCATTTGTTATTTTTCTTGCACTTACTATTTTTTTCAACAAAATAAGCCTAAATTTAAAATCACTTCAAATGAACTCTGAAAAGGTTGAAAGTTGGCATGGCATCATCATTTCACCCACATAGCATGTCATAAATAGTTCAGAGGGTTACGACAAAAACTGGATGCACTTTGTGTACTAAATGGAGAATCTCTTTCGAAGTATCAGGGTTTCGGACGAAAACTCGCCTCTTACAAAGGCATTTCATTTTTTAACTTATTTGAACACCATAAATTTTGGGTGTTCAAAATGCACCATTCAAAGCCACATCATCAATTTTCAACCCTTTCTGACTTCATTTTCTATTTTTCATGCGCTTACCTGATTTTTTTCCCACTAAAATGACCCTGAAATTGAAAAGCACTTCGAATGAACTTTGAAAATGTTGAATGTTGGCATGGTATCAGCAAAATAACCCTGAAATTGAAAAGCACTTCAAAAGTACTTTTAAAAGGTTTAAACATGGCATGGTATCATCATTTCACCCACATAGCATGTTATAAAAAGTTGCGATGGTTACGGCAAAAAATGGATGCACTTCGTGTACAAAATTGCCAAACTCTTTCGAAGTATCAGGGTTTCGGAAGAAAACTGGCCTGTTACAAAGGCATTTCATTGTTTTAACGTATTTCAACTCCATACTTTTTGTGTGTTAAAACTGCACCATTCAAATCCACATCATAAATTTTCAACCATTTCTGACTTCATTTGCTATTTTTCATTCGGTTACTGATTTTTTAGAAAAATAACCTTGAAATTGAAAAGCACTTGAAATGAACTCTGAAAAGGTTGAAAGTTGGCATGGTATCATCATTTCACGCACATAGCATGTTATAAAAAGTTGAGAGGGTTACGGCAAAAACTGGATGCACTTCGTGTACAAAATGGAGAATCTCTTTCGAAGTATCAGGGTTTCGGACAAAAACTCGGCTGTTACAAAGGCATTTCATTTTTTTAACTTATTTGAACACCAAACTTTTTTTGTGTTCAAAATGCACCATTCAAAGCCACATCATATATTTTCAACCCATCCGACTTAATGTTTTATTTTTTCAGCAAAATAACCCTCAAATTGAAAAACACTTCAAATGAACTCTCAAACGGTTGAAAGTTGGCATTATCAGCAAAATAAACCCGAAATTGAAAAGCACTTCAAATGAACTCTGAAAAGGTTTAAAGTTGGTATGGTATCATCATTTCACCCACATATCATGTAATAAATAGTTGAGAGGGTTACGGCAAAAACTGGATGCACTTCGTGTACAAAATGGATAATCTCTTTCGAGGTATCACGGTTTCGGATGAAAACTCACCTTTTTCAAAGGCATTTCATTTTTTAACTTATTTCAACTCCATAATTTTTGTGTGTTCAAAATGCACCATTCAAAGCAACATCATCAATTTTCAACCCTTTCTGACTTCATTTGTTATTTTTCTTGCACTTACTGATTTTTTTCAACAAAATAAGCCTAAAATTTAAAATCACTTCAAATGAACTCTGAAAAGGTTGAAAGTTGGCATGGTATCATCATTTCACCCACATAGCATGTCATAAATAGTTCAGAGGGTTAATACAAAAACTGGATGCACTTTGTGTACTAAATGGAGAATCTCTTTCGAAGTATCAGGGTTTCGGACGAAAACTCGCCTCTTACAAAGGCATTTCATTTTTTAACTTATTTGAACACCATAAATTTTGGGTGTTCAAAATGCACCATTCAAAGCCACATCATCAATTTTGAACCCTTTCTGACTTCATTTTCTATTTTTCATGCGCTTACCGATTTTTTTCCACTAAAATGACCCTGAAATTGAAAAGGACTTCAAATGAACTCTGAAAATGTTGAAAGTTGGCATGGTATCAGCAAAATAACCCTGAAATTGAAAAGCACTTCAAAAGTACTTTTAAAAGGTTTAAACATGGCATGGTATCATCATTTCACCCACATAGCATGTTATAAAAAGTTGCGATGGTTACGGCAAAAACTGGATGCACTTCGTGTACAAAATTGCCAAACTCTTTCGAAGTATCAGGGTTTCGGAAGAAAACTGGCCTGTTACAAAGGCATTTCATTGTTTTAACGTATTTCAACTCCATACTTTTTGTGTGTTAAAACTGCACCATTCAAATCCACATCATAAATTTTCAACCATTTCTGACTTCATTTGCTATTTTTCATTCGGTTATTGATTTTTTTAGAAAAATAACCTTGAAATTGAAAAGCACTTGAAATGAACTCTGAAAAGGTTGAAAGTTGGCATGGTATCATCATTTCACGCACATAGCATGTTATAAAATATTGAGAGTGTTACGGCAAAAACTGGATGCACTTCGTGTACAAAATGGAGAATCTCTTTCGAAGTATCACGGTTTCGGACAAAAATCGGGCTGTTACAAAGGCATTTCATTTTTTTAACTTATTTGAACACCAAACTTTTTTTGTGTTCAAAATGCACCATTCAAAGCCACATCATATATTTTCAACCCATCCGACTTCATTTTTTATTTTTTTCAGCAAAATAACCCTCAAATTGAAAAACACTTCGAATGAACTCTCAAACGGTTGAAAATTGGAATTAACAGCAAAATAACCCGAAATTGAAAAGCACTTCAAATGAACTCTGAAAAGTTTTAAAGTTGGCATGGTATCATCATTTCACCCACATATCATGTAATAAATAGTTGAGAGGGTTACGGCAAAAACTGGATGCACTTCGTGTACAAAATGGATAATCTCTTTCGAAGTATCACGGTTTCGGATGAAAACTCACCTGTTACAAAGGCATTTCATTTTTTAACTTATTTCAACTCCATACTTTTTGTGTGTTCAAAATGCACCATTCAAAGCAACATCATCAATTTTCAACCCTTTCTGACTTCATTTGTTATTTTTCTTGCACTTACTGATTTTTTTCAACAAAATAAGCCTAAAATTTAAAAGCACTTCAAATGAACTCTGAAAAGGTTGAAAGTTGGCATGGTATCATCATTTCACCCACATAGCATGTCATAAATAGTTCAGAGGGTTACGACAAAAACTGGATGCACTTTGTGTACTAAATGGAGAATCTCTTTCGAAGTATCAGGGTTTCGGACGAAAACTCGCCTCTTACAAAGGCATTTCATTTTTTAACTTATTTGAACACCATAAATTTTGGGTGTTCAAAATGCACCATTCAAAGCCACATCATCAATTTTCAACCCTTTCTGACTTCATTTTCTATTTTTCATGCGCTTACCGATTTTTTCCCACTAAAATGACCCTGAAATTGAAAAGCACTTCGAATGAACTTTGAAAATGTTGAAAGTTGGCATGGTATCAGCAAAATAACCCTGAAATTGAAAAGCACTTCAAAAGTACTTTTAAAAGGTTTAAACATGGCATGGTATCATCATTTCACCCACATAGCATGTTATAAAAAGTTGCGATGGTTACGGCAAAAAATGGATGCACTTCGTGTACAAAATTGCCAAACTCTTTCGAAGTATCAGGGTTTCGGAAGAAAACTGGCCTGTTACAAAGGCATTTCATTTTTTTAACGTATTTCAACTCCATACTTTTTGTGTGTTAAAACTGCACCATTCAAATCCACATCATAAATTTTCAACCATTTCTGACTTCATTTGCTATTTTTCATTCGGTTACTGATTTTTTTAGAAAAATAACCTTGAAATTGAAAAGCACTTGAAATGAACTCTGAAAAGGTTGAAAGTTGGCATGGTATCATCATTTCACGCACATAGCATGTTATAAAAAGTTGAGAGGGTTACGGCAAAAACTGGATGCACTTCGTGTACAAAATGGAGAATCTCTTTCGAAGTATCAGGGTTTCGGACAAAAACTCGGGCTGTTACAAAGGCATTTCATTTTTTTAACTTATTTGAACACCAAACTTTTTTTGTGTTCAAAATGCACCATTCAAAGCCACATCATATATTTTCAACCCATCCGACTTAATGTTTTATTTTTTTCAGCAAAATAACCCTCAAATTGAAAAACACTTCAAATGAACTCTCAAACGGTTGAAAGTTGGCATTATCAGCAAAATAAACCCGAAATTGAAAAGCACTTCAAATGAACTCTGAAAAGGTTTAAAGTTGGTATGGTATCATCATTTCACCCACATATCATGTAATAAATAGTTGAGAGGGTTACGGCAAAAACTGGATGCACTTCGTGTACAAAATGGATAATCTCTTTCGAGGTATCACGGTTTCGGATGAAAACTCACCTTTTTCAAAGGCATTTCATTTTTTAACTTATTTCAACTCCATAATTTTTGTGTGTTCAAAATGCACCATTCAAAGCAACATCATCAATTTTCAACCCTTTCTGACTTCATTTGTTATTTTTCTTGCACTTACTGATTTTTTTCAACAAAATAAGCCTAAAATTTAAAATCACTTCAAATGAACTCTGAAAAGGTTGAAAGTTGGCATGGTATCATCATTTCACCCACATAGCATGTCATAAATAGTTCAGAGGGTTAATACAAAAACTGGATGCACTTTGTGTACTAAATGGAGAATCTCTTTCGAAGTATCAGGGTTTCGGACGAAAACTCGCCTCTTACAAAGGCATTTCATTTTTTAACTTATTTGAACACCATAAATTTTGGGTGTTCAAAATGCACCATTCAAAGCCACATCATCAATTTTGAACCCTTTCTGACTTCATTTTCTATTTTTCATGCGCTTACCGATTTTTTTCCACTAAAATGACCCTGAAATTGAAAAGGACTTCAAATGAACTCTGAAAATGTTGAAAGTTGGCATGGTATCAGCAAAATAACCCTGAAATTGAAAAGCACTTCAAAAGTACTTTTAAAAGGTTTAAACATGGCATGGTATCATCATTTCACCCACATAGCATGTTATAAAAAGTTGCGATGGTTACGGCAAAAACTGGATGCACTTCGTGTACAAAATTGCCAAACTCTTTCGAAGTATCAGGGTTTCGGAAGAAAACTGGCCTGTTACAAAGGCATTTCATTGTTTTAACGTATTTCAACTCCATACTTTTTGTGTGTTAAAACTGCACCATTCAAATCCACATCATAAATTTTCAACCATTTCTGACTTCATTTGCTATTTTTCATTCGGTTATTGATTTTTTTAGAAAAATAACCTTGAAATTGAAAAGCACTTGAAATGAACTCTGAAAAGGTTGAAAGTTGGCATGGTATCATCATTTCACGCACATAGCATGTTATAAAATATTGAGAGTGTTACGGCAAAAACTGGATGCACTTCGTGTACAAAATGGAGAATCTCTTTCGAAGTATCACGGTTTCGGACAAAAATCGGGCTGTTACAAAGGCATTTCATTTTTTTAACTTATTTGAACACCAAACTTTTTTTGTGTTCAAAATGCACCATTCAAAGCCACATCATATATTTTCAACCCATCCGACTTAATTTTTTATTTTTTTCAGCAAAATAACCCTCAAATTGAAAAACACTTCGAATGAACTCTCAAACGGTTGAAAAGTTGGCATTAACAGCAAAATAACCCCGAAATTGAAAAGCACTTCAAATGAACTCTGAAAAGTTTTAAAGTTGGCATGGTATCATCATTTCACCCACATATCATGTAATAAATAGTTGAGAGGGTTACGGCAAAAACTGGATGCACTTCGTGTACAAAATGGATAATCTCTTTCGAAGTATCACGGTTTCGGATGAAAACTCACCTGTTACAAAGGCATTTCATTTTTTAACTTATTTCAACTCCATACTTTTTGTGTGTTCAAAATGCACCATTCAAAGCAACATCATCAATTTTCAACCCTTTCTGACTTCATTTGTTATTTTTCTTGCACTTACTGATTTTTTCAACAAAATAAGCCTAAAATTTAAAAGCACTTCAAATGAACTCTGAAAAGGTTGAAAGTTGGCATGGTATCATCATTTCACCCACATAGCATGTCATAAATAGTTCAGAGGGTTACGACAAAAACTGGATGCACTTTGTGTACTAAATGGAGAATCTCTTTCGAAGTATCAGGGTTTCGGACGAAAACTCGCCTCTTACAAAGGCATTTCATTTTTTAACTTATTTGAACACCATAAATTTTGGGTGTTCAAAATGCACCATTCAAAGCCACATCATCAATTTTCAACCCTTTCTGACTTCATTTTCTATTTTTCATGCGCTTACCGATTTTTTCCACTAAAATGACCCTGAAATTGAAAAGCACTTCGAATGAACTCTGAAAATGTTGAAAGTTGGCATGGTATCAGCAAAATAACCCTGAAATTGAAAAGCACTTCAAAAGTACTTTTAAAAGGTTTAAACATGGCATGGTATCATCATTTCACCCACATAGCATGTTATAAAAAGTTGCGATGGTTACGGCAAAAAACTGGATGCACTTCGTGTACAAAATTGCCAAACTCTTTCGAAGTATCAGGGTTTCGGAAGAAAACTGGCCTGTTACAAAGGCATTTCATTTTTTTAACGTATTTCAACTCCATACTTTTGTGTGTTAAAACTGCACCATTCAAATCCACATCATAAATTTTCAACCATTTCTGACTTCATTTGCTATTTTTCATTCGGTTACTGATTTTTTTAGAAAAATAACCTTGAAATTGAAAAGCACTTGAAATGAACTCTGAAAAGGTTGAAAGTTGGCATGGTATCATCATTTCACGCACATAGCATGTTATAAAAAGTTGAGAGGGTTACGGCAAAAACTGGATGCACTTCGTGTACAAAATGGAGAATCTCTTTCGAAGTATCAGGGTTTCGGACAAAAACTCGGCTGTTACAAAGGCATTTCATTTTTTTAAACTTATTTGAACACCAAACTTTTTTTGTGTTCAAAATGCACCATTCAAAGCCACATCATATATTTTCAACCCATCCGACTTAATGTTTTATTTTTTCAGCAAAATAACCCTCAAATTGAAAAACACTTCAAATGAACTCTCAAACGGTTGAAAGTTGGCATTATCAGCAAAATAACCCGAATTGAAAAGCACTTCAAATGAACTCTGAAAAGGTTTAAAGTTGGTATGGTATCATCATTTCACCCACATATCATGTAATAAATAGTTGAGAGGGTTACGGCAAAAACTGGATGCACTTCGTGTACAAAATGGATAATCTCTTTCGAAGGTATCACGGTTTCGGATGAAAACTCACCTTTTACAAAGGCATTTCATTTTTTAACTTATTTCAACTCCATAATTTTTGTGTGTTCAAAATGCACCATTCAAAGCAACATCATCAATTTTCAACCCTTTCTGACTTCATTTGTTATTTTTCTTGCACTTACTGATTTTTTTCAACAAAATAAGCCCTAAAATTTAAAATCACTTCAAATGAACTCTGAAAAGGTTGAAAGTTGGCATGGTATCATCATTTCACCCACATAGCATGTCATAAATAGTTCAGAGGGTTAATACAAAACTGGATGCACTTTGTGTACTAAATGGAGAATCTCTTTCGAAGTATCAGGGTTTCGGACGAAAACTCGCCTCTTACAAAGGCATTTCATTTTTTAACTTATTTGAACACCATAAATTTTGGGTGTTCAAAATGCACCATTCAAAGCCACATCATCAATTTTGCAACCCTTTCTGACTTCATTTTCTATTTTTCATGCGCTTACCGATTTTTTCCACTAAAATGACCCTGAAATTGAAAAGGCACTTCAAATGAACTCTGAAAATGTTGAAAGTTGGCATGGTATCAGCAAAATAACCCTGAAATTGAAAAGCACTTCAAAAGTACTTTTAAAAGGTTTAAACATGGCATGGTATCATCATTTCACCCACATAGCATGTTATAAAAGTTGCGATGGTTACGGCAAAAACTGGATGCACTTCGTGTACAAAATTGCCAAACTCTTTCGAAGTATCAGGGTTTCGGAAGAAAACTGGCCTGTTACAAAGGCATTTCATTGTTTTAACGTATTTCAACTCCATACTTTTTGTGTGTTAAAACTGCACCATTCAAATCCACATCATAAATTTTCAACCATTTCTGACTTCATTTGCTATTTTTCATTCGGTTATTGATTTTTTTAGAAAAATAACCTTGAAATTGAAAAGCACTTGAAATGAACTCTGAAAAGGTTGAAAGTTGGCATGGTATCATCATTTCACGCACATAGCATGTTATAAAATATTGAGAGTGTTACGGCAAAAACTGGATGCACTTCGTGTACAAAATGGAGAATCTCTTTCGAAGTATCACGGTTTCGGACAAAAACTCGGCTGTTACAAAGGCATTTCATTTTTTTAACTTATTTGAACACCAACTTTTTTTGTGTTCAAAATGCACCATTCAAAGCCACATCATATATTTTCAACCCATCCGACCTTCATTTTTTATTTTTTCAGCAAAATAACCCTCAAATTGAAAAACACTTCAAATGAACTCTCAAACGGTTGAAAGTTGGCATTATCAGCAAATAACCCCGAAATTGAAAAGCACTTGCAATGAACTCTGAAAAGGTTGAAAGTTGGCATGGGTATCATCATTTCACCCACATATCATGTATCAATAGTTGAGAGGGTTACGGCAAAAACTGGATGCACTTCGTGTACAAAGTGGATAATCTCTTTCGAAGTATCACGGTTTCGGATGAAAACTCACCTGGTACAAAGGCATTTCATTTTTTAACTTATTTCAACTCCATACTTTTTGTGTGTTCCAAAATGCACCATTCAAAGCAACATCATCAATTTTCAACCCTTTATAACTTTCATTTGTTATTTTTCTTGCACTTACTGATTTTTTTCAACAAAATAACCCCTAAAGTTAAAAGCACTTCAAATGAACTCTGAAAAGGTTGAAAGTTGGCATGGTATCATCCATTTCACCCACATAGCAGTCATAATAGTTCAGAGGGTTACGACAAAAACTGGATGCACTTGTGTACTAAATGGAGAATCTCTTCGAAGTATCAGGGTTTCGGACGAAAACTCGCCTCTTACAAAGGCATTTCATTTTTTTACTTATTTGAACACCATAAATTTTGGGTGTTCAAAATGCACCATTCAAAGCCACATCATCATTTTCAACCCTTTCTGACTTCATTTTCTATTTTTCATGCGCTTACCGATTTTTTCCACTAAAATGACCCATGAAATTGAAAAAGCACTTCAAATGAACTCTGAAAATGTTGAAAGTTGGCCATGGTATCAGCAAAATAACCCTGAAATTGAAAAGGCACTTCAAAAGTACCTTTTTAAAAGGTTTAACACTTGGCCTGGTACTTCATCATTTCACCCACATAGCATGTTATAAAAAGTTGCGAGGTTAACGGCAAAAACTAGATGCACTTCGTGTACAAAATTGCCAAACTCTTTCGAAGTATCAGGGTTTCGGAAGAAAACTGGCCCTGTTACAAAGGCATTTCATTTTTTTAACGTATTTCAACCTCCATACTTCTTGTGTGTTAAAAATGCACCATTCAAATCCACATCATAAATTTTCAACCATTTCTGACTTCATTTGCTATTTTTCATTTCGGTTACTGATTTTTTCAGAAAAATAACCTTGAAATTGAAAAGCACTTGAAATGAACTCTGAAAAGGTTGAAAGTTGGCATGGTATCATCATTTCACGCACATAGCATGTTATAAAAAGTTGAGAGGGTTACGGCAAAAACTGGATGCACTTCGTGTACAAAATGGAGAATCTCTTTCGAAGTATCAGGTTTCGGACAAAAATCGGCTGTTACAAAGGCATTTCATTTTTTTAACTTATTTGAACACCAAACTTTTTTTGTGTTCAAAATGCACCATTCAAAGCCACATCATATTTTCAACCCATCCGACTTCATTTTTTATTTTTTCAGCAAAATAACCCTCAAATTGAAAAACTTCAAATGAACTCTCAAACGGTTGAAAGTTGGCATTATCAGCAAAATAACCCGAAATTGAAAAGCACTTCAAATGAACTCTGAAAAGGTTAAAGTTGGCATGGTATCATCATTTCACCCACATATCATGTAATAATAGTTGAGAGGGTTACGGCAAAAACTGGATGCACTTCGTGTACAAAATGGATAATCTCTTTCGAAGTATCACGGTTTCGGATGAAAACTCACCTGTTACAAAGGCATTTCATTTTTTAACTTATTTCAACTCCATAATTTTGTGTGTTCAAAATGCACCATTCAAGCAACATCATCAATTTTCAACCCTTTCTGACTTCATTTGTTATTTTTCTTGCACTTACTGATTTTTTTCAACAAAATAACCCTAAAATTTAAAAGCACTTCAAATGAACTCTGAAAAGGTTGAAAGTTGGCATGGTATCATCATTTCACCCACATAGCATGTCATAATAGTTCAGAGGGTTACGACAAAAACTGGATGCACTTTGTGTACTAAATGGAGAATCTCTTTCGAAGTATCAGGGTTTCGGACGAAAACTCGCCTCTTACAAAGGCATTTCATTTTTTTATTTGAACACCATAAATTTTGGGTGTTCAAAATGCACCATTCAAAGCCACATCATCAATTTTCAACCCTTTTGACTTCATTTTCTATTTTTCATGCGCTTACTGATTTTTTTTCCACTAAAATGACCCTGAAATTGAAAAGCACTTCAAATGAACTCTGAAAATGTTGAAAGTTGGCATGGTATCAGCAAAATAACCCTGAAATTGAAAAGCACTTCAAAAGTACTTTTAAAAGGTTTAAACATGGCATGGTATCATCATTTCACCCACATAGCATGTTATAAAAAGTTGCGATGGTTACGGCAAAAACTAGATGCACTTCGTGTACAAAATTGCCAAACTCTTTCGAAGTATCAGGGTTTCGGAAGAAACTGGCCCGTTACAAAGGCATTTCATTTTTTAACGTATTTCAACTCCATACTTTTGTGTTTAAAAATGCACCATTCAAATCCACATCATAAATTTTCAACCATTTCTGACTTCATTTGCTATTTTTCATTCGGTTACTGATTTTTTAGAAAATAACCTTGAAATTGAAAGCACTTGAAATGAACTCTGAAAAGGTTGAAAGTTGGCATGGTATCATCATTTCACGCACATAGCAT